>JAANYP010000797.1:323376-695579 GCA_020465985.1 Centrapalus pauciflorus | reverse complement strand
AGGAGAAGTGCTTTGCAAGAAAGCCGAAAACATCAATGTAATATTTTCTCTCTTAATCATTCAATAGATTGTGTTTGATTGTTAATTGTTCATATGAATTGTGTTATGTTGTATGAATTGCATGAAATATGAATTCACAATTGGTATCAGAGCCTAATATGGCTGAATTTGAGTGAATTTTGAATCTGAAATCGTTTTTTTTTAGAACACTGTTATATTCATTTTTTTGAAAATCTGAAAATCAATTGAGGATTTTGATTCTGTGGATGAAATGATCTGAATTTTGGATCGAAGGTGTGAAATTTAAAGGCGAATCTGATGATATAAACATCAAATATTATCTCAAAACACACAGAATTTAATTGAGAAATTTCAGATTTTTTGAAAAAGTGTGTGTTCTTGAGGTTTTTGGTCAATTTTTGGTTTTTAATCAAGAATTAGCCAAAGTGATTTCACAAAAGTTGTTTCTGCTATTAAAACGAACCTTCGAAATCAATTTGAGGTCAATTCATGGATTTTTATTGAAAAAGTTTGAATCTGATCTTGTTTTTGTTGAAAAATGATAAAACTCGGGCATAACTAAATATAGTGTCATTCGAGTTTTATAAAGAAGGCATTCGAGTTTTATGAAAGCTTTATTCGAGTTTTATTAAAGCTTTATTCGAGTTTTATGAAAGCTTTATTCGAGTTTTATTAAAGCTTTATTCGAGTTTTATGATAGCTTTATTCGAGTTTTATGAAGCTTTGACCGAGTTTTATCAATGCTTTGACCGAGTTTCATCCATTGTTATTCGAGTTTCATACTTCTTGGACCGAGTTTTATCCATTGTTATTCGAGTTTCATACTTCTTGGACCGAGTTTTATCCATTGTTATTCGAGTTTCATACTTCTTTGACCGAGTTTTATCCATTGTTATTCGAGTTTCATACTTCATTGACCGAGTTTCATGAAGCTTTGATCGAGTTTAACTTCTTTGTAATTCGAATTGATTTCTATTTCATTCGAGAAAGTTCAAGGGTTATTCGAGTTGAATCATTTCTCATTCGAGTTTCACACTCAATCATTTGAGTTTTATACTTCTTCATTCGAGTTTGGTGATTTTTTTTTTCGAGTTTAATACTTTATCATTCGAGTTTCATTACTCTTCACTCGAGTTGAGTCCTTATTCATTCGAGTTTCATCATACTTTTGACTATTTGACCTTAGCTGCTTAAATTGGTCATAACTTTTGATTGGAACATCGTTAGAAGGCCTACCATACGTCAAATCGAAGCTTGAAAAGAGATCTACATTTCTAGAACAGGCAAAGCCGGTTCGGTAAATTTTCGAGGCCCAATTCCACTCCAGAAAAAAGTTATGGGCATTTTTCTGCAGAAAATCTAAAATTTCAACGTCAAAAAGTCAAATTAGAGCTGATTTTAACAAATTAATCATTCAAGATTCAGTTTTATTCAATCAAGATTCATTCAAATTTTCATAAGTCCATAAAAGATCTTGGAAGTTCCTTTTTCTGCAATTCATAATGATGTTTGAACAATTTTCAAAGTCTGAGCTGATTGTCAAACTTACTGAATCTGAAAAGATTCGTAAGAACAATTACGACATTCTCGTTCAGTTAAATACTGATAAACATTTGGCGTTACGTGACGTACAAATACTGAATGAAGAAATTCAAAACTTAAAAGAAAAACAAAACTCTGAGAGTTGTGCTCATCAATTGAAAATATCTGAATTACTTAAAGAACTTGATGAGCTGAAACAAGAAAATTTTCAGAATGCAACTCAATTGAAATATCTTTTGCCTGAAAGATCTGATCTTTACAAGAAAGTTCAGGATCTTGAAGATACACTTTGTAAGACAAAACCAACTGATCAGAATTGTATTTTAAACAAAAATGAAGAAATTTTTGCTCTTCAACAAGAGTTGTCTTTAACTAAAGATTTGATTGAGAAGGAAAGACATGAGTTCTTACTTAAAGAACAAGATTTTAAATCAAAATCTGAATTGTTTGAAGATGAAAGGCAAATGTTCTTAATCAAAGAACAATCTTTTAAATCTGATTACCAATCATTTGATCATGACAGAAATTCAAATTTAGTCATTATCAAAAGTTTGGAAGATCAGATACTTCATCTTACAAAACAATTACATGTGTTTACTTCGTCAACTGAGTCAAAGGTTAAGACCCCTTTTTCAGTGTGTTTAAAATCCAATGTTGATCACTCTGGTTTGTCTTCTGAAAGTGAAGTGAATCTAACTAACTCTGCTAAGTTTGATTCTTCTTCAGATCTTAAACTTAAGTATCTGTTAAAGATACACAGCGGCAAAGATAAAATTGTTGAACAACTTCCGGTCAAGATTTACACCGGTGAATCTTCGAAGTCAAATTTTCTTAAAGTTTCTGAAAATACTGGTCATTCTAATCAGAAAACATTTTCACAGAAAAATACTAAGTATTATCAGAAACAGGCAAGAACCGGACAGTTTTTCAAAAAGAAGAGTTCGCAAAAGTCTGATCATTCAAATTCAAGTTTCTTTAGAAATTCAGATATTCAATTTTCTCATACTCAAAGAAATTTGTTTTCTGCGTTTGAAAGAGAAGCTGATAGTTATAACATGCAATGGGTACCTAAACCCAAGTACAAGTGGGTACCAAAACCTGTTTTGAAATGGGTACCCAAGAGCGCTAACAAGTCTGGATCCAAATCTGTTTGGATACCAAAGACATCTTAAATTTTGCAGGTTATAGGTTTCTTATCATTTCAGATAAGGACCCGTTCTTCATTTCAAGAGGCTCTTGATTAATTCAGATCAAGACCCGTGCTTCAACTCAAGATGGTTTTTAGTTAATCTAGACTAAAACCCGTTCTTCAGTTCAATCATTTGGTTTCTAGTTCAATTCAGACTAGAACCCGGACTTCAATGAACCAGAGACAATGGTTTTCAGTTACTTCAGACTGAAACCCAAGCTTATGCGACAAATGGCTTCTAATCACTTCAGATTAGAACCCGAGTCTGAAAGACATATTTCTGGAATTCCTGCCCTGAATTCAACTCTGAAGCTGCATTGATTTAGAGGGAGTTTTATTTTTATAATTTTTTGCTCCTGATTTCATTTCTATGAGTTGACTACCTGTGTTTGCTTATTTACAGGGGGAGTTTCAGACATTCTTTGACGATGACATTTTTTCAAAAACTGTGTGATTTTTCACGAAAATATTTGATTCACACATAAAAAGAAGTTTTGAGCTGAAAAGAAATATTTGTTTGATTCTCTGAATATATCATTGAGATTAATTGATCTAATCTCTTTGATTTTCATAATCTCATTTCGTTTGAGATTCTCTTTGTTATAATCTCTTCTAATTCATACTGGATTCTCCCGTTATCTCCCATGTGCTAATTCTTTCAAGAAAATATGATTCTTTTCATATCATATATCAGATTTTCCATTTCATTCTGATATTTCCCAAAATTATCTTAATATCATCTCCAATATCATATAAGTTGCATTTCATCATATCTCATGACCTTCAAAGCTGAAAATCTTTCTGCTGACTCCAATTATGCACCAATCTGAGTGATAGGCATAAATATCGCTTCTATGGTCTAACCAGAACCGGAAGACCTACCCAAGCAGCAAACCATCTATAGATTGTGCGGGTGAGGGTTCTTTAGGTTTATTAGTTGAGAAGTGTCAGTTATCACGGGATACTGACAGGGTCGAGCAGAGATAAAATGTAAATGAGAGGGATATTGATATTGAAAGGAGATGGTGGTGCATCAGGTCATGCTTTTGCTATAAAGCTGACTGAATTCGTTTCTCAAAAGTGAGCCGAAGGGAGCTTAGTTCAAAAATGCTGAGTGCTGAGAGTTGAGAAAGGATTAAAAGAAAAGTAAATCCTATCTAAACTGTGTCGGCTGGGTAATCCACATAATCTATCAAGTCCTATGCGACTTGATATTGAAAAAGACGTCATGGACCCAGTGACGCATGCACTTAACCCCACCAACTACTCAGTTATCTCCCAAAAGATTTCTGTTTCAATAATCACGGAGATATAGCACATTTCTATCGATATATCATTTGGATATTATTGATATTGAAACAAGGAAGACAGTTGCTCCGGTCTCCAATTTCATTTGATGCACATCGTGTCTAGAGCTGATTATATACACTTTTAGGACACATCGAGTCTAACAGTCTGCGTGACTATAAACTGCTAGTCCAAAGTGACTAAGCCGGAACAAATAAGAGTGATTCTTTCATGATAAAGGATTTCACGATGACTATTTGGAAATCCTACCAGTGTTAACATCACGCCAGCGCTGAAAGTAGGTCACATAGATTTTGTCTATTGTGCAAACAGGAATCCTATGTGGACCTGGACTTGTTTTCTCACAAAATGAATGTGTTTCATTTTCCCCAAAGTTGTAAAGCTTTGTTTTGTTCTAAAAAGATATAATATCAATTCGAGGGGGAGTGAACTTTTTGAGGGGGTGAGATAAATCTGTTTTGTATAGGGGGAGAGATGTCAGTTTAAGGGGGAGAAAATCAATTTGTAATAATTTCTGAGTTGTAATTGTTGTTGTATTTCTTCTACTGTAATTTCATTGAATTAATGTTTCTGAAGTTTTTGCATGATGTTCATAATTTTTTATGATCATCATGAGGGGGAGAAAAGCTGAATTTCAGAAACAACAGTTGAGTAGATTGAAGTCAACTGAAGACAATTGCTACATCATATCAAATGAATTGATCAAGGGAGAGAATTAAAAAGCTATTCATGATTCAAGGGGGAGTGTACTTACAAGAAAATACAAGAAAAGAGAAGTTCAGAGAAGAAGATATGTGAAGATCAGAGAGAGTCAAATAAAGAAAAGAAGAAGATTCAGAGATCAGAGAATAAAAGAATATTCACGAAAAAGTCCCTGAAATGATCTTTTATCAGAAAATTGATTTCATCTCTAAGGGGGAGATTGTTAGGGACAATATTTGTAGAGCTGAAATGAATATTACTTTAATAATTGTGTTCATCTCTAAGGGGGAGAATGTTGGGAATAAATAATAGAGATGAAACAATTATATTGTATATAATTGTAAATACTCAATAGATTAGGGGTTATATGTGTAAATACACAATACTTGTGTATTGTGTATAAATAGAAATGTATGCTACGCATGCTATGATGAATCTCAGATTACACAAATACACATACACACATACGGATCTGATTGATAGAGAGGAGAAGTGCTTTGCAAGAAAGCCAAGAACATCAATGTAATATTTTCTCTCTTAATCATTCAATAGATTGTGTTTGATTGTTAATTGTTCATATGAATTGTTCGATATGATTGAATTGCATGAAATATGAATTCACATATATAATTCCTCAAATACCTTTTAAAAAACAAGTTAATTAACAAATTAAACTAATAAAATATATAAACAATAAATTTAATGTTCTTCATAAAATAACTCGGTCTATATAAATTTTATTATAAAACGGACTCAACTTTGATACAACATGTTTAATATAAATAGTTATTACTTGAACTCAAATGAATATGACATAATAGTATTGTTTTTTATCACATTAATTTTAGTTACATAGATTCAATGTAAAACCTTATTTTTATTCATTCAAATTAAATAATTAAAATAAACTTCTAATATAATTACATGTTATATATAAACTTAATAAAATATTTAATTAAAGAGTTTTTACAAAAGCATATAACTAATCAAATAACCTTTAAAAACAATTTAATTAAAATATATATAATTTAAAACTTTAAAATTAATTGCATTATTTGTAGTTTAAATTAATATATTTTTATTTCATAAAATGTGAAAACAATACATTAATGCATAAATCTTGAATTTTAATAGGTTCAGGTAATTAATATATGCATGATGTACAAATTATAATTACACATAAATGACATTGATTGCTTTATTCTTTTGAAATTCTCTCATAATTTTCAAACATAACTTATGTTGTATACATTATAATTACACATAAATATCATATTGATTGCTCAATTCTTTTGAAATTCTCTCATAATTTTCAAACGTAACCTGTTGCACATAAATGTCATATTGATTGTTACATTTTATCTATAATATCAAGGCACTCTAAAATTGTACTAAAATTTGACAGTATCGTTTTCATTTTTATCTCTCATGCATGATCAATCTCAAGAAATATCATATTCTTACGTTTCTAACATTTTTTATCATTGCAGGATGAAGAAGCATGAGTGTAGAACGAACATTGAAATAGTCATGGTCGATATCATCTATCTTTTCATTACAAAATTTATCTACCATTTATTTACTTCTCAGGTGTATATTTGTTATTGTTTTTTAATTCATTTCAATCAATTACACACTTTCGTATATGTATTTGTCAAATTCAGTTGTTTTAGAAAATGAATTATGGAGAACGTTTTGTATGTTAACATGTATTTTCTGAGTCAATCTTATTTTGTTCTGAAAAAAAATATTTTATACTTGCAGGATGATGAAAAAAAAAAAGAACACCACAAGTATAGTGCTGTTAAAATTCACTTTTGTATGACATGATTTTGTTTTAGGGTATATACAACTATATAATATTATTACCAACGCAATACTAAAATATTTTTTAATAATCACACATATTTTTGTCTCATTTTTATTTTCAGTTTATAAATATCAAATGCACATGAATTAATGGCAGTGTTGAGCATAAATGATTTCACGTTTGTAGTAATTTAACTACATAGAATAAATTACAATATTCAATAATTTAAAAAATATATATTATTTTATTATTTAATTTGATAAGTGGAGCCATATATTAATAAATTCCATATAATAAACTATAATGACCATTTGTTTAAATCAAAATAATTTATTCTATTGTAATTTGATTTGATAAATTGAGTCCAATAACAATAAATTCATTGTAATGACTTATAATGATAATCACTTAGATCAAAATAAATTATTTTATTAGTTAGTTTATTTTAGTTGATAACATAAAACTAACATGAGTTACCGAGTAGATAGCAATCTTTTATTATATGTAATTGTGTCTAATGTTGAATGATTGATTTAATTTATTTAGTAAAAGAAGTAGCTACAAAAATCATTTATTTGTTTAATTTAGTAACACCATAACAATCACATGTCCCTAATCTTTACATAATATTTTAATTAAAAAATCATTTAGCCGGTGCATCGCACGGGCCATCATGACTAGTATAAATAAAAATTGAGTCCATATCAATAAATTCATGACATAAATAATTTCATTTTGATTCCATTTAAAAAATTACAATGATCATTAATAAATCAAACTATATTGTTTATTATTTAATTTATTTAATTTGATAAGTTGAATCCATTTCAATAAAGACCCATGCCATAAATGATTTTATGTATAAAGTATTCCAATTCAATATAACAAATTACAATGATCATATTTTATATCAAAATATATTATTTTATTATTACTTAAATTAATTCAATAAGTTGCAGCATATGTTACTAAAGTCCATATAATGAACTACAATGATATTTATTTAATCATAATAGTGTATTTTATTTCAATTCGATTTGATAAGTTTAGTCATATAACAATAAATTCCATGTAATAAGTTATACTGATAATTATTTAGATCAAAATAATTAAATTTATTAGTTAATACAAAAAAACATGGGTTATCGAGTAGATCATAGGAATATTTAATATTAAGTCACTGATTTAATTTGTTTAATACCAAAAAATAGTCATGAAAATCATTTATTTTGTTTAATTTAGTAACATCACAACATGTGTCAACTAATATTTATTTACATATGATATACATCATTTATTTATTTTATTTAATTTCAAAACACCACAAAGATAAGATAAGATACTAAGAATATAATAATCATTTATTTCATCAAATTAATATGTAAGATACATCTTTTATTATTTTATATCTAAATAAGTTAACAAAGAGGGGAAAAAAAACTAATGTGTTACATTTTAATTTATTTATTTAAATTGAATATCTTTAATAACAAAATTATCTTACCAAAAAACGTAATTCATAAATCTCCTTTAAATGACTAAGAATTTTATTTGTAAATAGTATATTGAAAAAAATTGAAATATGTAGATTAAAAATTTCTAACAAATATATTAATCTTTATAGAATCATAAAATGGTAATGATTTCATGTCTATGGTAATTAATTCCATGTAATATATTACGATGATCATTTTTTATATATATAATGTATAATTTTATTATTTAATTTATTTATTTTGATAAGTTGAGTCGTATATGGATAATTCTATATAATAAAATATAATTGTTATATGTTTAGATTAAAAATTTAGTTTATTTTTTAATTTAGTTTGATAAGTTGAGTCGTATAGCATAAATCATATGTAATAACATATATTCAATTAATGTATTAAAATTTTTAATATACTTACACGTTGTACCTAAATTTTAAGAATTTTTTTTAAAATTTTTAAAAACTTTTATGAAAATATATGATTCCTTAAGTAGCCTTTAAAAATAAGTTAATCAACAAATTAATCCAAACAAAATATATAATTTAGAATTTTATGATTAAATATATTATTTGCAATTAATATATATTTAAATTAACACATAAAATAATTTTTTTAAATATAGTACTACACATTGTAGAAAAGTTTTAAGATATAATTTTTAATTTTTTAAAGAACTCTTTATGAAAATATATAATTCCTCAAATACCCTTTAAAAAACAAGTTAATTAACAAATTAAACTAATAAAATATATAAACAATAAATTTAATATTCTTCATAAAATAACTCGGTCTATATAAATTTTATTATAAAACGGACTCAACTTTGATACAACATGTTTAATATAAATAGTTATTACTTGAACTCAAATGAATATGACATAATAGTATTGTTTTTTATCACATTAATTTTAGTTACATAGATTCAATGTAAAACCTTATTAATATTCATTCAAATTAAATAATTAAAATAAACTTCTAATATAATTACATGTTATATATAAACTTTATAAAATATTTAATTAAAGAGTTTTTACAAAAGCATATAACTAATCAAATAACCTTTAAAAACAATTTAATTAAAATATATATAATTTAAAACTTTAAAATTAATTGCATTATTTGTAGTTTAAATTAATATATTTTTATTTCATAAAATGTGAAAACAATACATTAATGCATAAATCTTGCATTTTAATAGGTTCAGGTAATTAATATATGCATGATGTACAAATTATAATTACACATAAATGACATTGATTGCTTTATTCTTTTGAAATTCTCTCATAATTTTCAAACATAACCTATGTTGTACACATTATAATTACACATAAATATCATATTGATTGTTCAATTCTTTTGAAATTCTCTCATAATTTTCAAACGTAACCTGTTGCACATAAATGTCATATTGATTGTTACATTTTATCTATAATATCAAGGCACTCTAAAATTGTACTAAAATTTGACATTATCGTTTTCATTTTTATCTCTCATGCATGATCAATCTCAAGAAATATCATATTTTTACGTTTCTAACATTTTTTATCATTGCAGGATGAAGAAGCATGAGTGTAGAACGAACATTGAAATAGTCATGGTCGATATCATCTTTCTTTTCATTACAAAATTTGTCTACCATTTATTTACTTCTCAGGTGTATTTGTTATTGTTTTTTAATTCATTTCAATCAATTACACACTTTCGTATATGTATTTGTCAAATTCAGTTGTTTTAGAAAATGAATTATGGAGAACGTTTTTATGTTAACATGTATTTTCTGAGTCAATCTTATTTTGTTCCGAGAAATAATATTTTATACTTGCAGGATGATGAAAAAAAAAAGAACACCACAAGTATAGTGCTGTTAAAATTCACTTTTGTATGACATGATTTTGTTTTAGGGTATATACAACTATATAATATTATTACCAACGCAATACTAAAATATTTTTTAATAATCACACATATTTTTGTCTCATTTTTATTTTCAGTTTATAAATATCAAATGCACATGAATTAATGGCAGTGTTGAGCATAAATGATTTCACGTTTGTAGTAATTTAACTACATATAATAAATTACAATATTCAATAATTTAAAATAAAATATATTATTTTATTATTTTATTTATTTAATTTGATAAGTGGAGCCATATATTAATAAATTTCATATAATAAACTATAATGACCATTTGTTTAAATCAAAATAAATTATAATATTGCAATTTGATTTGATAAATTGAGTTCAATAACAATAAATTCATTGTAATGACTTATAATGATAATTACTTAGATCAAAATAAATTATTTTATTAGTTAGTTTATTTTAGTTGATAACATAAAACTAACATGAGTTACCGAGTAGATAGCAATCTTTTATTACATTTAAATTATGTCTAATGTTGAATCATTGATTTAGTTTATTTAGTAAAAGAAGTAGCTACAAAAATCATTTATTTGTTTAATTTAGTAACATCATAACAATCACATGTCCCTAATCTTTACATAATATTTTAATTAAAAAATCATTTAGCCCGGTGCATTGCACGGGCCATCATGAGTTCATGACTAGTATATATAAAAGTTGAGTCCATGTTAATAAATACTCATGTCATAAATGATTTGATGTTTATAGTAATTTAAATCCATATTAAAAAATTACAATGATCATTATTAAATCAAACTATATTTTTAATTTTTAATTTGATAAGTTTAGTCCATTTCAATAAATACTCATGTCATAAATGATTTTATGTATAAAGTCTTCCGATTCAATATAATAAATTACACAATGATCATATATTAGATCAAAATATGTTATTTTGTTATTTACTTTATTTAATTTGATTAGTAGAGATATATCTTACTAAATTTCATATAACAAATCATAAAGATATTTATTTATATCATGATATTTTATTTTATTTTAATTTGATTTGATAAGTTGAGTCATATAACAATAAATTTCATGTAATAAATTATACTGGTAATTTATTTAAATCAAAATAATTTATTTTATTAGTCAATACAAAAAAATAATATGAGTTATCGAGTAGATAGTAATATATAATATCATGTAATTGATTTAATTTGTTTAGTACCAAAAAATTATCGTGAAAATCATTTAGTTATTTAATTTAGTAACTTCGAAAAATACAACATTTGTCAACTAACATTTATTTACATATGATATGCATCATTATTTATTTATTTCAAAACGCCGCAAAGACAATATTAGATACTAAGAATATAATAATCATTTATTTCATTAAATTAATTCATATGTAAGATACATTTTTTATTATTATATACCTAAATAAAGTTAGCAAAAAGGGAAAAAAAAATATTGGTTTACATTTTAATTTATTCATCTAAATTGAATATCTTTAATAACCAAATTATCTTACTAAAAATCATAACTAAATCTCATTTAAATGACAAGAGACTAAGAACGCGAGTAAAAAGTAATAATCTATAGTAATAAATATTGTAACACCCTCTAATCCCAGCTAAAAGCCACGTCATTTACAATACACAGGTGACATTAACGCATATAATATTCATATCACAATGTCAAGGTTTACACAAACACTGATTAATTAAAACATTTCCCAAACGTAATCACAATATCCAGAAGTCAACCCGACATACAAAACCCGACCCATACCCAGATAATATACATACTAACCCAGTATCATTTATCCCAAGGTTTCCCAACAGAACAAGGAACACATACAGATAACAAAAGCAGAATCTCCCGATCGCAGCAAGTCAAGCTCCTATCTTCGCTCAGGAGCCGGCGGTCCTATCTTCGCTCAGGAGCCGGCGGTCCTATCTTCGGTCCTATATATGGGAACCCTACACAGGGTCAAACAGAGCTACACAGCTCCTACGATACTCATCGCAATATATACTATAATGGATCTCAAATATATAACACATATAAAGAAGGAATAATCATACCTGAGGGGCAACTCGCAGTGCCCGAACAATTCATATAATCACATATGAAATATTAACACAAAAGACTCGAAAGACAGCGACTAGTCCTTGGAAAAAGTCTCGCGTACTCACCTGGATCACCTCGCACAATTTCCCTAACTGGCTGATCCGAACCCGGCTCGTGACAGTCTCTGATAATCCCTGTACACAAATTAATTCTCCCCAGATTAATCTCAGATATCCCATAACCGATAATATACCCAAATGAACCCCACAAAGCAACCCAACGGACCCCCGAAGCCCAAACCGACCCAAGCCCGCAGAAGCCGGATCGCGGCCGCACTGGCCCGATCGCGGCCCGCGCTCCCCAAGAACATCGCGGCCGCGCTTGGCGCGTCGCGGTCGCGCTCACGATGCAGAACAGGTCCCTTGTTCGCTGTTTCAGTTCTGCCCAGGGGGTTTTAACCCCCAAACTTCGATTTCCAGCAGATAAAACGCATATAAATGATACCAAAACTCTTCTAACACATAGATACACCAATTCCCAACATATCTCAACATTTAACACACAAAATCAGATTCAATTGGAAGGATTTACTCACCTTGAACTCAAGAACACCTATGGAAGCTTTCAATCCAATTTGCAGCAATTAACTTCACTCAACTGGCTTCAATCTCACTGAATCAGTAGCATAGGATCACACACACACTTATCTTAGGTTTTGCACAAAAGAAAGGAAAGAAGGCAACGTTATACACATATACGTAACTAAACGGATCCGGTTATATCGCGGGTTCGACACCGATACCCGACCCCAATATCAAAAATCCACTATTTATATCATTAAATCCCATTTAATCCCGTGAATCCAGAATTATAATTTATCCACTAAAATTATATCCCGAATCCACGTAGTTCCCCGTCCCGACACGTATAATCCACTATACGGGACGCAACTGGACCAACGCAATAATCACTATTATAATTAGTCAATAGGATAATTACACGTACCTGTTCGGAAATCGGGGTGTTACAAATCCTCCCCCCTTACGAAGATTCCGTCCCGGAATCTAACTCTGGCTCTGGAACAGGAAAGGATAGCGACTCCGCATCTCAAACTCGGGCTCCCAAGTTGCGCTGGTACCCTTATGATGTCTCCATTGAACGAGTACCAATGATATCTCCTTATTGCGCAACTTCTTCACCTTGCGATCAGTAATCATCTCTGGCTGCTCAACATATCTCAACTGATCATCCACGGATATCTCTGATAACGGCACATACTGATCCTCCTTCGCTAAGCACTTTCTCAAATGGCTCACGTGGAATGTATCATGAACACCGGCCAACTCTGGCGGCAATCTCAACCGGTAGGCCTGATCTCTGACTCTGGCAATGATCTTAAACGGCCCTATATATCTCGGACTTAGCTTGCCCCGGTGTCTGAATCGGATAACACCCTTCCACGGAGACACTTTTAGCAAAACCTGATCCCCAACACGAAACTCAAGCTCGGAGGTACGGCGGTCAGCATAACACTTCTGACGGCTCTGTGCAACACGCATATGCTCCCGGATCACGGCTACTGTGTCACTCGTCTCCTGAAGTAGCTCGGGCCCACTGATCGGTCGCTCACCGACCTCACCCCAACACACTGGGGTTAGACACTTACGGCCATATAACGCTTCAAATGGTGTCATCTTAATCGAGGCATGGTAGCTATTATTGTAAGCAAACTCTACTAACGGGAGATGCACATCCCAGCTACCTCTGAAGTCTATGGCACATGCTCTCAACATGTCCTCGAGTGTCTGGTTGGTGCGCTCAGTCTGCCCATCTGTCTGAGGCCTGTAAGCTGTACTCAGCTGAACCCGGGTGCCTAACTCTCTCTGGAAGCTCTGCTAGAACCGCGAGGTGAATCGAGTATCGCGATCAGAAGTAATCAACTTCGGAATCCCATGCCGCGACACTACCTCATCAATATACAGCCGCGCTAGCTGATCCATCGTGATCGTACCCCGAACAGCAAGAAAGTGCGCACTCTTAGTCAACCGGTCCACAATGACCCAAATCATGTCGTTCCCACGCACGGTACGAGGAAGTCTGACGATGAAATCCATCGTGATGTGGTACCACTTCCACTCGGGAATCTCCAGTGGCTGTAGACGGCCGTGCGGTTTCTGATGCTCACTTTTAACCCGCAAACACGTCATACACTGCTCGACATAACGGCCCACGTCCCTTTTCATACCCGGCCACCAGTAGAACTCTCGGAGGTCTCGGTACATCTTGGTGCTCCCAGGATGAATAGACAACCTCGACTTATGCGACTCGTCAAGGATCAGCTGTCGCAAGTCCCCAACTCTGGGAACCCAAACTCTGCCTCTTAATACATACAAACCCCGGTCATCCCTGACCAATGACTCTGTCTGCCCCACGAGCCTCTCTCTCTTCACATTCTGCTCCCTCAAACCCTCTATCTGTGTCAATCTCAGACTGTCAATCAGGGTAGAGGTGATCTCGAGTCTCACAGCTCGGGAAGTAACTGTCTGGGCACACGCCTTACGGCTCAAGGCGTCAGCAACTACGTTCGCCTTTCCCGGATGATATTGTATCTCATAGTCATAGTCCTTCAGAAGCTCTAAACTGCGTCTCTGTCGCATGTTCAACTCTTTCTGACCGAAAAGATATTGGAGGCTCTTATGATCAGTATAAACCACAAACTGGGACCCATACAGATAATGTCGCCATATCTTTAGCGCAAAGACTATGGCATCCAACTCAAGATCGTGGACAGTATGATTCTCTTCATATGTCTTCAACTGCCTTCAAGCGTAGGCAATCACCTTGCCCCGCTGCATCAATACACAACCCAGCCCTGTCCCTGATGCATCACAGTACACAGCGAAATCATCAGTACCCTCGGGCAAAGCCAACACTGGCGCCTGACACAATCGAGCTCTCAACTCAGCAAAGGCAGTCTCCTGCTCGTCATTCCACTCGAATGGTACGCCCTGCCGTGTCAGTCTCGTCAACGGCATGGCTATCCGCGAAAAATTCTGAATAAACCGTCTGTAGTAGCCTGCCAATCCCAGGAAACTACGAATCTCTGGCACGGTCTTAGGTTGCTCCCAACTCATCACAGCCTCAATCTTCGCGGGAACCACTTTGATGCCCTCGTTGCTCACGAAATGGCCCAAGAACTGCACCTCTCGGAGCCAGAACTCGAACTTTGAAAATTTCGCATAGAGTCTCTCTCTCTGCAGCACACTCAGGATCTCCCTCAAGTGCTGCTCATGCTCCTCAGCACTCCTCGAATAGATCAATATATCGTCTATGAACACGATCACAAATCGATCCAACATGGCTCTACACACCCTGTTCATCAAATCCATGAAAGCTGCGGGTGCGTTAGTCAATCCGAATGGCATGACTAAGAACTCATAATGTCCACAGCGCGTCCTGAAGGCTGTCTTGGGCACATCCTCTTCCCTGACCTTCAGCTGATGATATCCCGATCGCAAATCAATCTTTGAAAAGAAGCTAGATCCCTGTAGCTGGTCGAATAAATCATCAATCCGCGGAAGTGGATATCAATTCTTCACTGTCACTTTATTCAGCTCTCGATAATCGATACACATTCGCATGGTATCGTCTTTCTTCTTCACAAACAACACCGGTGCTCCCCACGGTGATGAGCTTGGACGGATAAATCCCCTATCCAGCAACTCCTGAAGCTGAGTCATCATCTCTCGCATCTCAGTGGGTGCCAACCTATAAGGCGTCTTAGCAATCGGCACCGCTCCAGGGATAAGGTCGATCCGGAACTCTACCTGGCGATCTGGCGGTAGCCCAGGTAGCTCATCTGGGAATACCTCAGGGTAGTCTCGCACTACAGGCACATCCCCTACCTTCGTCTTCTCTTTCTGGGCATCAATCACATAAGCCAGGAAGGTTTCGCAACCTTTCGTCACATATCTCTGAGCTCTAACCATCGAGATGATCCCAATCTCGCCCTTTCGTCTTTCCCCGTAAACTGTGACGACCTCGGTCTCAGAAATCGGTATCCTGATCATCTTCTTAGCACAAAGAATATCTGCCTGGCGGGCTGTCATCCAGTCCATACCGAAGATCACATCGAAGCTGCTAATCTCAATAGGCAGTAGATCGATCAGGAATCGGTGAGTGTCGATCTCGAGTACACACTCTCGATATACACGGCTCACTAACGCGGTACTGCCGTCTACCCTCTCGATAATCAATGACACAAATAACACAGAAGGGGCAACAGTAAAATAAGCACAGAAGAACACTGACACATAAGAGCGATCGGCTCCGATCAATTAAGACTCGCGCACGCAAGCCATTCAAAATATACGTACCCGTAACAACATCTGGAGCATCTCTGGCCTCCTCAGCTGTGGCCTGGAACACTCGGCCTATGGCTCTCGGAGCTGCATCCCTGCGAGAAGTAGAAGAGGAAGGCTCGGCTCTAGCACCGCTCGTGCTCGCCCCCGGTACCGCTGGTGCTGTCTCTGGGCAGTCTCTCATGCGGTGACCCGGCTTCCCACATCGGAAGCATAACGCCTCGGGGGCTGTGCATGCAGTAGCTGTATGGCCAAACTGGCCACATCTGAAACACCGAAACTGGTCACTGGCACATGGCCCAGCATGCCTGCGATGGCATCTCGGACAATCTCGCTCCCTAGACGAACTGTCAGCTCTGCTCCCCGATGCCCGGGACCCCTGCCCAACACTGCTCTGACCGGCTGTATGACTGTCTCTCTGACCCTGTCCCCGGGATCTATCATCTCGGCCTCTATCTCTACCTCTGTCTCTGCCCCTGTCTCTCCGCGAACCCGAACCCTGCTCCTGATGACGGCCCTGCTCGGGCTGCTGCTCTCTCGGCTCACGCCAGTAACTAGACTGCTCAGAGGCCCCTGTACGCTGTCTCTGGGTGGGCGGCTGCTCCCGCTGCCTCTCGATCTCTCGCTCTCTCATGCGAGCTAACTCTAGCGCCCTGGCGAAAGATGACGTCTCTTGCAGTCCCACAAACTCCCTGATATCTGGTCTCAGGCCGTCCACAAAAGCATCGACCTTGCGCCTCTCTGTATCCACATGATGTGGCGCGAACTGGGAGTACTCATTAAATCGATCCACATACTGCTGTACGGACAGATCCCTTTGCTGTAGATGGAGGAAACTGCGCTCCATCTCCCTCTGCTCATCACAAGGCGCATACTGAATCTCAAACATGTCCTTAAACTGAGCCCAGGACATTGCATATGCACGAGAATCAGACATGGAAGACTCGATAGATCTCCACCACTGTGAGGCTCCACCCCTCAACTGGTACGTGGCATACCCAACCATGTCCTTCGGGTCCACATGAGCAACCCAAAAAGCAGACTCAATCTCGCGCTCCCACGCGAGTGCCATCCCTGGCTCACCCCCGCCTCTGAACTCTGGAGGATTCCCAGTAATGAAATCTTTAAACGAACCCCCTCGCTGAGATGTAGACGAAGAGGCACCCCCACCAGTTACCTGACCACCCCCAGCACGTGGTCCCATACTCTGACTCTGCTCCCTCTCCTGCTCTCTCTGCTGTCTATAGAACTCTGTGAGAACCTCAAGCAACTCTGACTTGCGGATATACTCATCACCCGGCGGCTTACCCACACCAGAACCCTCTCCCTGATCTGCCATACTGATCTGCACAAAACAAGGCAATTAAGCACAAAGATAAGCCTCCCAGCGTTATACACTAAGCCAGAATAGTTAAATCCTCTAGTATCCGTCACCGGAATACTCCCAAGAATCTGAACACGGTCTAAGCTCAAGCATCCCCCGATGCCCGATACTAAAACCACAAGCTCTGATACCATACATGTAACATCCTCTAATCCCAGCTAAAAGCCACGTCATTTACAATACACAGGTGGCATTAACGCATATAATATTCATATCACAATGTCAAGGTTTACACAAACACTGATTAATTAAAACATTTCCCAAACGTAATCACAATATCCAGAAGTCAACCCGACATACAAAACTCGACCCATACCCAGATATTTACATACTAACCCAGTATCATTTATCCCAAGGTTTCCCAACAGAACAAGGAACACATACAGATAACAAAAGCAGAATCTCCCGATCGCAGCAAGACAAGCTCCTATCTTCGCTCAGGAGCCAGCGGTCCTATCTTCGTTTCCCCTGATACACACATCAGACTCGAATACGTAAGCTTCGCAGCTCGTGAGTACACAAGGGTTAGACACTGCACAGATCACATAAACACATATCGCATGTCACATGGCAGCCCTACACTACACGGCATAACACATGCCAGCAAATCTCTAATCAGAGACCCTAGAGATCCAATACAGAAAGAGATACTCATCTCATTTGGGGAATCCCTCCCCCCTTGGAGCCAAGCCACGCCCGTGGAGGCTAACAGAAGTAACGGCCGTATATATATATATATATATATATATATATATATATATATATATATATATATATATATATATATATATATATATATATATATATATATATATATATATATATATATATATATATATATATATATGGGAACCCTACACAGGGTCAAACAGAGCTACACAGCTCCTACGATACTCATCGCAATATATACTATAATGGATCTCAAATATATAACACATATAAAGAAGGAATAATCATACCTGAGGGGCAACTCGCAGTGCCCGAACAATTCATATAATCACATATGAAATATTAACACAAAAGACTCGAAAGACAGCGACTAGTCCTTGGAAAAAGTCTCGCGTACTCACCTGGATCACCTCGCACAATTTCCCTAACTGGCTGATCCGAACCCGGCTCGTGACAGTCTCTGATAATCCCTGTACACAAATTAATTCTCCCTAGATTAATCTCAGATATCCCATAACCGATAATATACCCAAATGAACCCCACAAAGCAACCCAACGGACCCCCGAAGCCCAAACCGACCCAAGCCCGCAGAAGCCGGATCGCGGCCGCACTGGCCCGATCGCGGCCCGCGCTCCCCAAGAACATCGCGGCCGCACTTGGCGCGTCGCGGTCGCGCTCACGATGCAGAACAGGTCCCTTGTTCGCTGTTTCAGTTCTGCCCAGGGGGTTTTAACCCCCAAACTTCGATTTCCAGCAGATAAAACGCATATAAATGATACCAAAACTCTTCTAACACATAGATACACCAATTCCCAACATATCTCAACATTTAACACACAAAATCAGATTCAATTGGAAGGATTTACTCACCTTGAACTCAAGAACACCTATGGAAGCTTTCAATCCAATTTGCAGCAATTAACTTCACTCAATTGGCTTCAATCTCACTGAATCAGTAGCATAGGATCACACACACTTATCTTAGGTTTTGCACAAAAGAAAGGAAAGAAGGCAACGTTATACACATATACGTAACTATACGGATCCGGTTATATCGCGGGTTCGACACCGATACCCGACCCAATATCAAATCCACTATTTATATCATTAAATCTCATTTAATCCCGTGAATCCACAATTATAATTTATCCACTAAATTATATCCCGAATCCACGTAGTTCCCCGTCCCGACACGTATAATCCACTATACGGGACGCAACTGGACCAACGCAATAATCACTATTATAATTAGTCAATAGGATAATTACACGTACCTGTTCGGAAATCGGGGTGTTACAAATATTCATTCAAGAAAACTTTATATAACTAATTTACCATATAAATAATTGTATTAATTAAAACAATAAATTATTTATAAGTCGAATCTATATAATAAATTTTAATTTGATTAAGATAAACTTCATATTAATACTAATCAAATATTTTTCGTTATAAAACATAAATACATTATAGTAATATTTATTGATATTCGAAATATAGTTATATAAAAAATCCAGGTATCTAAATGTAAAATATGAAACTACATAACACATTATTAATATTAAAGTAGATGGTTTATATTTTAATCTACTTATTATTATTCAAATTAAATGTCAACAAATATATAATTAAACAACTCAATGGTCCCATACTTTCATTGTAATTTACGTAATTTAATTAACAACAAAAAAAAATTAATGTGAATTAAACCTTGGTTTTAATAGTTGATTTAATACTTTTATCACATTCTAATTCATTTAGTGAAATTAAACAACGAAAAATTTAGTGAAATTAAACAACGAATGAAAAAGTAAACAAAAGTAAACCACATGCTTGCAAAAGTAAACCACATGAAAGGTTCCATATTTACATATGTTATTTAAAGCTCATTGGGATTTAACAAAAAAAAAAAAACAAAAACCCTTTGTTTTAAATTTTGATTTATTCATTGCATTCTAATATATTAAATTAAATCATTATTCTAACTAAATAATTAATTAATTTGAAAATCAAATAATAAAGTTGTTTCATATATAAAAACATTTAAAAACAAATTAATTTTTTCAATTATATTACAATGTAGTCTTAAATACAAGTTAAGAGAAATGAACATCTTCACTTGGTCCATTCCTCTTCAAAACTCCCAATTATCTAAATGTGAAATATGAAAAGACAACTCAATGTCTTCCAAACTTCCAACCGGTGCTCTATAAATATCAACCTTTGAATCATACATATCAGACTTACATTTGTTTTGGCAATCAAGTTTTAACCACTATCACTAATTGTTGTTGTTGTTACATGTTAATCACCTTCTCTTGATTCTTTTGATTTATGTTCTAACTTGATTACGTTATGTGGTTTCTTTATGTTCATATTTTCAATTTGAGGTTCTGATAAGTAAATTAATTTCATAGTCTTATTTTATTTGATGTCATATTAAATATATTTATTTATTTTATATCTCTTATTTCTATTTTTTTGTCGATAACTTTCATGGTGAGTCTTATGTGATATCATTCAAGAATTGTGTTATAATTTGATTATGTTACGTGGTTTCTTTATGTTCATGTTTTTAAGTTTAGGTTCTGATAAGTAAATTGATTTCATAATCTTATTTTATTTGATGTCATATCAAATATATTTGTTTGTTTTTTCAACTAAAAATATTTATTTGTTTTTGTAGAACTTAGTAGCACTTTATTTGTGTCATATATGTCATCATAAAAATGTCATAAATAAAAGAGTATACTATTTTATAAATAATAATTCAATTCCTTTACCGTTAATATCATTAATACATGTCACAAACAATAGAGTATTCTAATTTATATCTAATTTAGTTTTTAAAACAATGTCTGTAATCATAATTATGTAATATCATAAATGGTAGATTATACTAAATTATAATTAATTAAAATTTTAAACTAATTGTTATATATAATCTATCTGTTTAAACTTAAGTCCATGTAATCAAATTTATAACATAATAATTTAATTGAAATAAAATTTAGATAATATTTAAGTCAATATCATTAACTTCATGTTTATGAACCTATGTATTACGTGAATAATTTTTAGTAAATAGTTGCTTACATAAAATGTATATAACTTAAAATTAATTCTTATAATAAAAATACAAGCAAAGTATAATAATTTGTCATAAATATTATTTATCTATCTTTTTAAATACACATGAATAGTTACTTTTTATTTTACGTTCTTTAGATTTTTATTATTTCTAGATTTTATACATATTTAATCGATATAATTTGAAATTTACATTATATATGTATGTATGTATGTATTGTATACAATAAATAATGTTATGAAATATGGCTGTATTAATATTGTATTATGTTTACTTTTAAATATTTAATTTTGTTTATATAATCTACATTTAGTTTTAATATATATGTATTAAACTTATAAACAAATAATATATATTTTTAACTATTGGTGACCCACGTATTACATGTATAATAATTTTTTATTTTTGAAAGTATACATATTTATATTTAAAGGACAAACACTAATAACAACTCACTCCTTAATTTAAATGTGATTATTTTTGCATGACTCATCATGATTTATGAGTCTTACCGTTTAATAAAATTAATGTATTATTAATTAACTTATGTTTGTAACTTTATATCTCTCATTGTTATATAGATGAGATCAAACAAAAATTATGTATTGTTCAAACCCTTTCTTGCATCAGGAATAAAGATTATCAAAGTAATATAGATTGCATGCAAATTATCACCCAAAAGCTAATGTTTATTGTTGATGCTTCTTTTTTACGAATATTATTTTTCTTCGTAAAATTGTTGCTGATTTGTTAGATAATTTTACTAATAGTACATAATAGATCATTTTAGAAGTAAACTTCAACGATTATGTAGTCAACAAACATGCCAACTGTGTAAGGGTAGGATGTTTCGAAAGAAACCATGGAAAAGACAACGTAATAATCCAACAGCTTTAGAAGTGAGCTTTAAGGTTTACATAGTCGGCAATTACGTTAAATGTGTGAAACTGGCCGAATGTTTCTGGTGACATTAATCATAATGATTCTAGGCATCTAAATTGTGTAATTCACATTGATGGATGATTGAGTAATAATAACTTTAATGAGAAAAGCTAAAATCACTAGAAGAAAGAGAGCTTAGTAATCATCATGAGGATGACAAATCCAAGGATTAAGCATATGATGTTGGGTGAATTATGAAGTGAATAATCATGTAGATTTGTGCTCTATATTGAAATATATATATATATATATATATATATATATATATATATATATATATTCAAAATTGTTGTCCAAAAATCTTAATCTTTGTCATGGGGCTTTTGGCTGCCAAGTTTATTTTGTTTTGTATTTAACGTAGGGATAATCGTCCATATACTTTGTGCAACATACTTATTGTTGGCATAATGATTTAATATGTTCGGTATATTTTTGTGATTATTTTAATGGTAATGTAGTAATATTACCTGTCATATTGTGAATTTGATTTTTAATTTTATCAGCAATCAAACCTTGATTACATTAGATTATGTTTATTTCATTGGTTACAAACAAAATGGAGATTAGAAAAAAATTCCAAATACCTAAAATATTTACATTTATCCACTCACACTCTCACATGTTAGTTTTTCTTTTAGCATATGGTATTGTATTGGTCAATATAAAGTTTATAAATATAATGGAAATTAAATGAAAATCAATCAGCCCGGTGCATTGCACGGGCCATCATGACTAGTATATATATATACTAAAGATGTAATTTAAATACTCTATTTTATTTGAAATAAATGTCATAAAGAATTACTACATAAACCATTCAATTGTCATTAAAATGCTCTATTTAATTACATACTCAATCTTTAAAAATTCTTATAATAACAAAACCATCCAACCTTTTCATTTTCTTATTAATTAATTACTGCACGACCCATGATATGTGTACACATTTAAAAGTGTTATGTTTGTTGTATATTAATCAATCTTTGTGTTCTTATAATGGCTCCTACCCGATGTAATTTATTTTTAGCGATCTAACAACTAATCAAGTATGCTCACAGGTATGAAGTTAATGACTCGCTCACATGCATAGGTTTCCATTGATTTTTTTTCCTACAATCGCTAAGAAACCTCTCACAACTCATTAATTTTTTATTTGAATTTGTAGGTGGAACTGCTAGCGAAATCTTAGTATTCTAGACTATAAGGACCATCTTGAGTTTCAACCCGGGGTATTTAATTTTCAAATAAGTTTACATACCAATTACTAGAATCGAATTATTTAGTAAGCTAATGTTTAATTTAGGACATCAACATTGTAGTGTAACATTTTCAAATGATTGTATTTTTTTAGTTATTGATTAACAATATACAAAGATCATTTACCCATAGTATTAATTGTGAAGATACATAATAGTATTAATTTTCAAATTCAAGTTTTCATCACAGGATGAAGCCGTTATGAATGGTTTCACTCAAGTGTATCATACTCATGTTTTGCTAATCACAAAATGTATTTCTTTTAATGATCGTCCATCTTATATTTTGGGGATGTATACTACCTTATTTAATTAATCTTAATCGATATAATTATCCTATTATATTTATTTTTATTTGGGTTTCTTTCACAAGTACCCATCTTTTTTAAAAAACAATTATTTTGATTTGAAATTTTTGGATAGATGTCCATATATTTTTATTTGTGTTGCGTTATAATTCTCATTCGTTTCATGCATGTATATTTGGATTATTTGTACAGATATTTGTTATTTATCTAAAATTTCATAGTCTTTTAATGTATGATTTGGATTCACATCAAATATTAAGAGAGATCTATACAATGTATTGGTTTTTACGTCACGTAATAAAACCAATACACTAATTAAATTACTTATTATATGGAATACATTATTAAGACCTTTAAATTAATCCAAACTTTTAATTGAATGTGCTTTAATTTATATGTATTATTAGCAATGATAAAATCGTACAAAAAACTTTCAACTCCTAAAGTAATAAGTAATAGCATTGTTAATATAAATTTAAAGTTATAATGATTTACTTAATTTTAGTTAAATATTTAAATCATAATTAAACCCTTGATATATATAATAGTAATAATGATTTGTAAAAATTATAATTTGTAGTAATCGATCTTAATAACATAGGTTATCAAAGAGATACGTACTAACTATTACATATTTTAAAGTAAAAATGAATTTAAAAATCCCAATATATATTTTTATTTTTAGTGAAGCTCTTCAACATTTAGGATGATTAAAGTCCAAAGTTTTATAAAATTAAATGATTAAATTACATGACATATTTGTTTTAATATATGTGTAATTCATTCTAATCTTCATTTTTTCATATCAATTAAACTCTTAATATCTATCCATTTGCATTTTTTTTAATCTTGCAAACAAATTTCACACTAAGATGAATACAAATAGATATGATAATAATATACTATAGTAAAACCCAAGGCGAATCATTTAGTTGTGGTAAGAGTTTATGTGTCAACCGCTGTTTTATGTGACACTATTTAAAGTAACAAATGCTTAATGACTTAAAATGCATGTTTGAAGACAGTAATAGTCAAACACTACATACAAAATACAGTCTATAAAATGACTTTTAATACCTACGTTTTATAGTCAATGTACTCAGTACTCCCATACCAATAATCTATGAAGAATTTTCACTGAACTTATAATTAATATTTTGACTTATTATGTGTAAGACTATTAATTTAGTATATTGGTTTTATAATCATAATACCGAGATAGCAAGTTGTAAGTTAAGTGACCTAACTTAAAAGACTTATTTATTTTTTTAAATTTTTTACAACTATTTTTTTCAGACATCTTTCACATGCATTAATCTAAGTTTTTTTTAATGTCATTTAACAATTGTCTTTCATTACTATTATGATACCTTTTGTATGGTCTTAATGTAGTTGATTATGCACACAAATTTGTTTGGCGACACAATTTGATATGATATTTGTCAATCTAAAGTTTATATAGTGGCCCTAACAGACATACATTTTTTATAATTACATAATATTTTAAAATAAAAATCAATTAGTCCGGTGCATCGCACGGGCCGTCATGACTAGTGGAACTTAAAACCACAGTAGTAAAGATAAAAGAAATAAATTGTTTAATTAGTATAGTCAAATATGAGTTTAATAATAATAATAACAATAACGAGCGGAGAAAAACCCGCGCGTTGTTGCGGAAATTTAAATTTTTTACGAATAATTTAATAGGCGAAGTTCAAAATAAAAGTAAAGCGATCATAATAATATATCTGAAATTTTTTAGAATATAATAAATCAAACGTTATAATAGAAAAACAAAACAATTATATATTATATATAAAATAACATATTTAGTCAGCTGCATGGCTACCTGCTTATTGAAAATGGTTCCGGCGGTGACAATTTTTATATCGAAATGTAGATAGAAGCAATGCGATCATAATGATATATTCAAATTTTAATAAAATATAATATATCAAAAGCTATTATAGAAAAACAAAAACGTTATATATTATATATAAAGTAATAAAATAAGTCAGTTGTTTACCTGCCTGCTTGAGCTGGTCTGGCAGCCTGGTTTACTGTTCAACTCGTTTGAAAATAGTACTATTTGTAATATTATATATATATATATATATATATATATATATATATATATATATATATATATATATATATATATATATATATATATATATATATATACACACACACATTTACGCAATGGTATAAACCAATGCCATTTTTTCTTTTTCTTTTTTCATTTTGATTTTAAATTTTTCATAATACACCCTCATCTTAGTGTTATCTTTTATTTAGCCTTTTATTTTAATAAATTTTCATTTAGTTCTCTTTTAACATTTATTATAACAACATTTTCTTACATACTTAAAATAATGATTTTAATTATACATATGTTTGTAGTTGTCTTTTGAAACTATTATGTTATTTTTAGTTGTATAAAAAACTTTATTATTCAGATGCACGATACAAAATTCTAATGAAATTGTTTTATAATTAAAATGTAACTATTTAAAATTTAGATTTTTTTAGTAAATATGTTCATGTATAGCATTGAACATTACTATTATAACGTTGCAAACTCTAATCGATGTATTAGAGACATTACCGTTATAAGTTTAATTGATTTGACCGTTGTATATATACCAAATGGTCTCCACCAATGACATTTTTTCTTTTTTCTTTTTTTTTTAAATTTTAAATTTAAATCTTTCTGAATACACAATCATCTCAGTGTTATCTTTTATTTAACCTTTTTATTTTAATAAATTTTCATTTAATTCTCTTTTAACATTTATTATTACAACATTTTTCTTAGATACTTAAAATTATTATTTTAATTATACATATGTTTGTAATTGTCTTTTGAAACTATTATGTTATGTTTAGTTGTATAAAAAAAACTTTATTGTTCAGATGCACGATACAAAATTTTAATGAAATTGTTTTATAATTAAAATGTAACTATTTAAAATTTAGATTTTTTGATTAAATATGTTCATGTATAACATTGAACATTACTATTATAAGGTTGCCGTTATAATTTTAATTAGATTTCACTGTAAAACCAATAAATTATATTGAGGATTAAACCTAATCAATGTCAAAATTTTAAATTATGGTTAAGAATATTTGATTAATTATTTCTGGTTCCGATCCGATTTAATATGACGTTGTTTGTAATTTTAACATTGCAAAGTCTAAAAAACCAATGATAAAAACCGACTTGCTTTTAGAATCTATATCGGCTTTCCAATTTCATTCTTTGATGTTGGTTCAGTTTTTGTTTCGTTGTTTGAATTGTTTGAAAAGTATTTTTTTTATTTATTTTTGTAATTAATATTTTAAACCCTGCAGCAACGCGCGTGTGTTCAATAACTCGTTTATCACAATTACGAGTATTCAAACATTTAAAATAGCTTTCACATAATTTTAAGGAAGAGATGAAAACAATGAATATTTCTTATATTTTTAATTGATATTTTTAATGTATAAATTATTTAAAAAACGTGGTTATAGCATTTTTAAATAAATAAATTAAAACTTTCTACAGCATAATTTATTAATTGCACATACATGGTTTCTGTATTTAACTAGAAAAATATAAATATATTTTTACATTCATATTTATGTATAGAATTTTAAATGTTGATCGAAAATTTCAATTATTTCATATTAAATTATTATATCCTTTAAAATTTTTATTACATTTTATATAGGAGTCATAACTACAAACATTAGATAAAAATCTATTAGTGGGATGGTAAGAACGTATAATTATTATTATTATTTTTTGTACCGGATCAGATCGTATATTGATCTCATGATCCTAGCATTGATCTCACGATTCTATGACGATCCTGATATACAATTGATTCTATAAAAATTCTGCTATTTAAAATTTTTTTCCATTAATATATTTTAATAAACATTATAAAAATAATATATAAATTTCACATACATTCACATATTCTAAATCCTTAAAAATGATGTGAACACACACTTACATTAATTTGCTTATATGTGAACGTACATTTATGTGATAAATGATTTCATGCACTTAAAATGTGTGAATGTGCGTGATAATTATATATCATTTATGTAATGTTAATTAAAACATTTTTATAAAAAAATTAAAAGAAGTATTTTTAAGAGCGGTACATTATGATACGCCGCATAGTAAGTGATACTCGCTTGAACACACACACACACACACACACACACACACACACACACACACACACACACACACACATATATATATATATATATATATGTGTGTGTGGGTTCATGTGAGTACCATTAGTTTGCGGAATACCGGAGATATCTCGCTTAAAACCATTTTTTTCGAAAAAATTTTTCACAATCATGTTTAAATTAATAATACAAGACTACTTGTAAAAAAACATATAAACACAGAACTATATATATATAAATTTGGGTTCAAGTGAGTACTATTAGTTTTGCAATAATACCGGAGGTATCTCGCTTAAAACCATTTTTTGAAATTTTTTTCAAAATCATGTTTAAATTAATAATACATGACTACTTGTAAAAAATCACACATAATCACACTAGAACTATGTGAAACGTGCATGTTCACATGAACTGCACTGTTGTAAAATATTTCACGTTCACATGACTTAAGATGCTAGAAAGTGTGAATGTATGTAATTTGTTACAAATATCCTTATATTATTTGTATCTAAATGAATACGAAAATAAAATTTAAAAAATAAAAACTTTTTTCTCGGAGCATATTCACATTCGAAACTCGTGTGTTCACAGGTACTCACAGTATTTTGCATTTTTTAGGTACTCACACAAATCATATTATATATATATCTTGAATTTTAAAATATTATATGTACCAACACATAATAAATGGATCTCCTACCCGATCCATATATCTAACACATGGGGGTATGCTTTAACCCAAAATTTTCAAAATGGGTGTGTTTTAATTTTAAAGTTGTAATCTAAAATATAGTTTGACTTTAGTTAAACAAAATTTTTTATTAGACAACGTACTCTTTAAAATTCTTTTTAATTTATATCATAAGTTCTTAAAATTTGATTTTCATGATAAATTCTATAAAATATAAATTGGCTCAAATTTTTTTTTTGATGTATAGTTTATACAAGACTGAACGAACCGAAGAGATAAACAAACAACGTCTAATAATTACTTGATCCGTTTGAACCATTAAGGTTCCGAAGATGTTCAGCGATCTCCGTTAGAAGTTTAGTTCCTTCGTCGCCCTTTTCAAGCGCCATTGCGGTTTGCTTCAAGAATCCACTCTCGGCTTCGATGGCAGCCAACTTCTCCCTCATCAAAGTCACCTCTTTCCTAAGCGCGTCGTCTTTCCGTTCGCCTGTTATCAACAATGACGTTCGTCGTGTTTAAATTGTCTCGATCAATAACGAAAAAGTATTGAAAAAACGACACGAAATGAACATACATGTATCATGATCTTCATGGTGATCCTTTGGATGTGACGATGATGATGAATAAACACGATTTTCGAAATCCTTCAACATCCCGAAAAGCTGAGATCTTTCTGATTCAAAATTCGACGATGTTTCTTCCTCGGTTTGATCTTCCACCCCACTTCCACCGTCGGATTTTTCATCAAAAGAACGTGGTTGGAACTCATCGTAATACTCATCGTATCCGTCGCTATCAGGTTTCGAAATCTCCCCGTATCGATCTTTATAAACATCAACTTCGATTTCCAGTGCCCTAACGTCGTCCTCTTTCTTAAGATACAAATCTCTTAGGATTTGTATCGCTTCTTCATCGTACTCGGCTTGTTCATCCATCATCCGTTGATACTGCAACGCCTCCATATGAATAGCTGCTTTTTCGGCTTGTAATCGTGTGATCATCGCCATCGCATTGTTGGCTGCAACCGCAGCAGCGCTACGTTCTTCGTCGAGTTCCATATATAATGTCACAAGGGTTTTTCGATTATCACTTACTTGTTTTTTGAGCTGTTGAAGAATCGAGCAACCGTCGGCTGTCGAAGATTCATCGACGGACTCCGAAGACGATTCGGGTTTATCGAAAATGGCTTTCTTTGGAGGTTTATTAGCCCATCTAGGACTATTAGCAATTGTTTCGTTTAAGGGTATCCCAAAGAACTTGTTTCCTTTGATATAACTTGGAGTTTTGATGAAATCTTCATTGATTTCATCATAATCTGGTTTTAAATCTTTGTTTTCTGCATTAAAATCATCAAAAATAAATTATCATTGATATCTCAATAAATCTATATTGTATTTCTAGTTTTAGTCGTGGGTTAATATTGAAAAAATCCAATTACTTTTTTCTCATTTTCTCAATTAAGTTCCTATTTTTTTTTTCAATTGTTTAAATCCCTAAATTATGTTTGTATTATTCAAAAGTATATATATTTTCACCGGCTACCGAATTAGCCGGTAAAATATAACTGATAAAAGAAATTGCTTAGAGACTTAATTGCTAAAATATGAAAAGATGATAGGTTTTCTACAAAATCAATCGATTGAAAAAACTAAGGTTACTTGTTTGGTAAAAGGTCAAACATGTCAAATATACATTTTTTAACAAGACAAAAATAATTTAGGGACTTAAACAATAAGGAAAAAAAGTTTAGGGAATTAATCATACAGTTAAAGAAAATTGATAGAGTTTTTTCAATATTAACCATTTAGTTGACGATAACTTTAGTTCATAAATAAAAGAAACCCATTCTTTATGATGTCACCTATCATCACTAGCATTTTTTTTTGAACGACAAACTATCCTACTCATAATCCTAAACTACTCCTTTACCACCAAACTTACTTACCCCACCTAAATTTCAACTTGCCTCCGACGGGGATCGAACCCGTGACCTCTCGCTTACGACTCCACCCTCTTACCGCCAGGCCAAAGGCCTTTTGGTATCACTAGCAATTGACCACAGTTAATTTTTTTTCCACTGCAATCTATTTAAATTCAAATTAAAAAAAAATCTAATTGTTTCAATAATTATGTAGTTATAATATAATAAATAGGGTATTATAAAAAAATAATTAATAGTCATATGCATTGAGAAAATTAAAAAAAATCGTAGTTTATAATAATACTATGATATTTTTTGATATTTATATATTTTTATTTTTATATAAAGTTTATATGAATATAAATATCCGCATAACAAACTGTTTGTTAGTTTCACGGTCCAGTTTCGAGTTGTGCATAATTTTAAATAAGATTTAGTTCGATGAACTCACGCTCGCTATTTGCGTCCAGAGGCTCGTCTGGTTCATTATCAGATGCAAATTTGATCTCTGAATATCGAGCTTGAGATTCTGCATTTCTACTTTCTTCGAGTCGCCAAGATGCTCGAGGAGAAGAAGTCGGAAACAAAGAAGACGACGCTCGAGGAGAAGAAGTAGGAAACAACGATGCTCGAGGAGAAGAACTTGGAAACAACGATGATCGAGGAGAAGAACTCGGAAACAAGGAAGACGAGGCTCGAGGAGAAGAAGTCGGAATCAATGAAGACGACGCTCGAGGTGAAGAGGTCGGAAACAATGAAGACGAAACTCTAGGAGAAGTTGCGAATAATGAAGACGACGCACGGGGAGAAGAGTTAGGGAACAATGAAGATGACACTCTAGGTGAAGCAGCCGCGAGTACCGAAGCCGCTAACGCTCTAGGAGAATTACTTGCTTTCAAACCCGACGCTCTAGGCGAATTACTCGACATTAACGACGAGTTACGAAGATTTGAGAAGCTTCTTGAAAGCTCTTTAGAAGGTTGTTTTGGCTTCAATGATTCTCCACAACACGAACATCTATTCGTATCGATCGACTTATCGTTTTTATTAGAATCCTTACCCTTTGTAGGATCTCGTTTACCACTCGTCTTTTGATCATCATCGTCCGCCTTAACCTCATCATCATCTGATTCTTTTTCGGTAGCAAACGAGAGAAGACAACCTTCACACATGTTTCGGATATCAGACAATTTCCGATGGACATGGCAATACGCCAAAGACGATATGTCTTTCTTGTGCGAATCGCATATGGACTCATTGTAAAACGAATTCGGATTCTTCCCACCAAGAGCATGATCGACCCGAGTGCATAGCACACAAGGCGGATCCAATTCAAAGATTCTAGCAAACTTTTTGGAAACAAACGAAAAGAACCCATCGAGGTAAAGCGAGACTATTAACGTCCATTCAAGAACAGCCCAGACTACGAAATGTGGGAATTCGCCTAATTCTTCCTCAACAAACATTCGGAAAGTTCGTTTTGCTGCCATTATTATGTGATTAGAATCAATGAGAACACAAGATCGATGAAGAATATACGAAAACGAAAGAGAAGAAGAGAGAAATTTTGAGTTATGCTCGAGAAGATCGCAACTAGCATTCAAGAAAAGTTTCATCCTTTTTTAAAGGGTGAGTAAAATTAGCAAAATTAAAGATCCACTTTTATCTCTCTCTAAAAACAATGAGAGAGAGTAGAGAATGATGTTCGAATGTTAAAGTAGAAGTGGTCTATTACCTTCATTAACGGTATATCATGCATTTTTTCACCAATAAATTCCAAATTAAAAGGCAAAGATAGAAAAAAATAAATCCATATCGACTACTTATGGTCAACATGAGTGACATAAAACGTTAAGCGATAACTCAAAGTTAAAGTGTTTTTGTATATAAAAGTGTAAATGAACCGAGCAACTCGAGACTTATACAAATACGATTCTTTAGATGAACTCGGGTAGGAGTTGGTTTGATGAGTCCAAACCCGAGCTTCAAACATTATGCTCATTTATACTTGTGTGATTAAACGAGCCTAAACAAGTTTATATATAGCCATATAAATAAAATCAAGATCTAATAATAAATAACTAAATCATATATAAAGTAAGTTAAGTGAAAAAGTTTATTATTAATATTGAATTACATAAGAAGAATATTTAATTGTAAAAATAAATATATACATGACAATGAAGAAACTAAGCTCAACAAACTCATTAGTTTTTAAATGTATAATACCAATGAAGCCATACCCTACCATTTTTATGATTAAAACTCCTAACCATTTTTTATTACACAAAAAAATTTTAACCGGTAAAATCTTGTGAAATTAGGATGTTACGTGTTATAATAGGTTACTATGCTTACATGGCACACACGTGGCGTCCACATGGCAAACCTGACTTATGTGGCGCCAACGTGGCACTACATGTATAATTCTTAAACTGAATTTTTACATAAAAAACCCCGAATTGGTGACTTTATCGATTAAAAACCTTAACTATCTTCTTCTCACCTCTAACCAACAATCATCTTTACTTCTTTTCTTCTCCTCTACTCTATCCCCTCTTTATGTTCAATGTTGTTTATTTTATGTATGTATGTTTGATTAACTTTTGCCGCTTAATCTTGAATTTTAACTTCAATTGTGCTGATGAATCGATTTCATTTTGTGTTCACGAGTTGCATTTTTAGGTTCAACTTTATGTTCAATTTCTTTTATTTATGTTCCATTTTAGCTTCTGAATATGATCAGCAGAGCAGTGATGTTCGCTAGTGCCCAGAGGGTGGAGGTTTCATTGGGAAACGAATTCTTTGTTTAATAAATAAAATTTTAATAAATATCATGTCATCAAAATGCAATCACTGAAGACTCAATTTTAATTATCTTTGCTGGTTGGAGGTTTTTTATCCAATGAAAAATGATTTGGGGTTTTAATTGAAAAAACTAAACAAGTTGGGGGGGGGGGGGGGGGGGGCGGGGGGGAGGGTTTACGCAAAAATTTATTTAAAAATTTTACACGTCATCAAGTTGCAACCGGCTAAACCGGTTGCAAGTCAAATTTTTCAAAAAAAATCCAAATTTACAAAGTTTTAACCGGTTTGAGGTTTTTTGTGCATTGAAAAATGGTTAGGGGATTTAATTGCAAAAATGATTCTACTTAGAGGTTTTTGCGCAATTTCCCCTTATATATATACATTTACGTAATGGTCTCCACCAATGACAATTTTTTTTTTTATTTTAGTTTTAAAATTTTCATAAAACACCCTCATCTTTGTGTTATATTTTATTTAGCTCTTTTATTTTGATAAATTTCCATTTAGTTCTCTTTTAACAATTATTATTACAACCTTTTCTTACATACTTAAAATTATGATTATTATACATATGTTTGTAGTTGCCTTTTGAAACTATTATGTTATATGTTTAATTGTATAAAAAAAAACTTTATTATTCAGATGCACAATACAAAATTCTAATGAAATTGTTTTATAATTAAAATGTAACTATTTAAAGTTTAGATTTTTTTTTAATAAATATGATCGTATATAACATTGAACATTACTATTATAACGTTGCAAACTCTAATCGATGTATTAGAGACATTGTCGTTATAAATTTAATTGATTTGACCGTAAAACCAATAAATTAAATTGACGATTCAACCTAATCAATGTCAACTTTCAAATTATGGTTATGAATATTTGATTAATTAATTCTGGTTCCGATCCGATTTAATACAACATTGTTTGTAGCTTTATCATTACAAAATCTAGAAAACCAATGATAATAACCGACTAACCGTGTCATTTGTCTTGCTTATTAATCTATATCGGCTTTCCATTTTTATTCTTCGATGTTTGTTCAGTTGTGTTTCGGTGTTTTAAAAGTAATTTTTTTATTTGTATTTATATTTATTTTTGTAATTAATATTTTAGACCCTACAGCAACGCGCAGGTGTTCAATAACTCGTTTAAATAAAAGAACACAATCTAATTATTACACTTTAAATTATATGGTTTTTTTTTTGTATTTTTTAAAAATAAATGGTGATTTTGTCATATATAGAATTTTAAACAAAGTCTTGGCCAGAATTGATATAACAAAACCAAATTTATATTTAAGTGTTTGTAATATTGTTTTAATACTTGGATTTGGTACATAATGATCAGAGGTGCACGAAAAATCCGGTTATCCGATTTTGATCCGAAACCGGCTACGGCAAAACCGGTTAAAAAAAAAAAAAAAAACCGGTCCGGTTTTTAAGTTATTTGGGGCACTGGTTTTACCGGATAATCAACCGGTCTTTTTATAACCAGTTAAAAACCGGTTTTTAATCGGAAAATAACCGATTTTCGAGCAGTGTACAATATAGCCGTTGGGGTGTTTTCTAGCCGTTTTTTTGGCTTGGAGGAAAGAAAAGGAACCGGTTTTTCGGGTTCTAGCCATGGCCCGTGATTTACTTAATCGTCCAAGCTTCCACGGTAGCTTCGGAATCCGCTTGTTTTGTTAGTGGCAGGGTTATATCGCTGTGGGGGTCGAGACTAAGTCCTGAATCGATAGAATGTTGTATTTTTTTGAAGGATTATTTGGATGGAGCGGCTTGGGTGCAAAATGTAACGACATTAGAAGATTCAATCGATGTCTTGGAAGCAAATATACACAACGAAGAAGTTGAACTTGGAATATCACCTCCAGACGAAGAAGATATCGTAGATTACGATGATTGTGAACCCGAATACCAAAATTTGGGTGAATAAAAGAAAAGAGAACACAAGATTGTGAACCCGAAGATCGTAATTTGAATTTTTAATATACATAATTTGTATTATTAGTTGTCGTAATTTAAATTTTTAGTTGTTATAATTTGAAATTTTAGTGGTTTTGAACTTTTTTATGTATTTATAAGCAAATATAATATAAAAATATATTTGATTGAAGTAAAATATATGTGTTTAACTTAATTTATAATTATATATTTGTAAATTTGTAATTATAAATTTATAATTATAAAAAAATATGCTATAATTTTTCTTTTCTTAAACCCAAAAGGCCAAAAGCCCAAAACTAAAAAAAACCCAAAAGAAAAGAAGCCGAAACAAAAAAGAAAAACAATCCCAAAAAAACAAAAAAAAAATCTGGAAATTATTTTAAAAAATCAGTTTTTTTAAACTAGTTTTCAAAAAAATTCGGTTTTTTGTATCTAGAACCGGTTATATAGGTTACAAAAATCTGGACCTAAAATCGGGTATGATCCGGACCGGTTTTTTTTGTACCGGTTAGAATCCAATCCGGTTCAGTTACAATTATGGTCGTTTGTTTTTAGGAGATAAAATATCTAATATTTGTTGTCATGTCTGCAACAGAATATGTGGTCTAAAAATCTATAAACTGCAAAAAAAAAAAAAAAAAAAAAAATGTTTGTTTTATAAAATTAAATTGTCGTTCAAATAATTAACTGTCGATTTAATATGAAAACATTAAAAAAAATTGAACATACGAAACCAAATAGTTATATCAATATATAATATATAATAATGGTTACAAATTATCACTATGATTTATGACCAACAACCAAACTGAACATAGCCAGTTTCAATCCAAACCATTCTTTATTTACACCTAAGTAGGTTTGTAAGCGAGTCGAGCTACTTGAGCACGACTTGCTAAAAGATCGAGTTAAATGAGTCCAAAACGAGCTTAAGCTTTTAAAAAACCAAAGTGAGAAGCTTGCATAAAATAAAATATATAAACACACACACACATATTAATAATAATAATAATTTTAAATAATAAAAAAATATAATAGACAATTAAATTAATAGATAATTCAACATAATAAAAGAGCCAAGCTAGAGCTTGTAAAATAAGTCACAAGATGAGCTCAAGCTTTACACTTAGAGCATAAACGAGCCGAGCTCGAGCATGAGCCTTCAAATCTTAATCTTAAATGAACTGAGCTCGAGCCTAAACAGACTCAGGTTCATATCAGCTCGTTTAACATGCCTACCCTAATCAAATTGTTTGAACAAGGCAAGACATGGTGGATGTCAATACCAACATATAGTTTGATCCGGCAAAAAGCTAAAACAAGATATTTGGGTTTCAACAAGATTTTTACGCTTTTATGAGCCGAAATAAAATGCAAAAGCACTAGCATTAACAAAATTGGGTAAACAACATGCTTAAACCCGTAAACAAGCAAGCAACATTCAAAAGCAACACATTCTTACCGAACATTCAACTTTCTAAACTTGAATAGTCGAACTCAACACTATCTGCACGAGTACTTTCCATGTTAGTGATGGTGGTGAGGATTCATCGACTCAAACACTTTAAATTCCCGAAAGGACATTTGAAGCCATGTATGGAGAAACACATCCATGTACCTGAACCAAAGAGTTTTGAAGAAAAAAGATATCATATTTACGGCATTGAAATTCAAACCCTAAGACGTGTAAATTGAGAGGGTTATCTTATTTTGACTTGATTTGAGGCTGCGGACAACAGGCATGCACCATTAGGACAACCAGCAAATAAACGAGCGGTTAACTATTTGTCCCAACAGATCATTGTGCCCATGGGAAAAAAAACCATGTTTTGAAGGATGAGGACTTGTGGGTAAACTGTATATTTGTTGCAACATATCACATTCTTATCAAATTATCCAATGAAAGGAGCTTCGACATACATTATGCAATGTTTTAATTTGCTACCCTTAAAGTGCAACATTGTTGCTACTTTATGCAATTAAGTAGTTTTTTGAACCATGGTAAAAGATTGCATACATTGATAAATATTACCATATTGCATATATTAGGAACAAATTGAAACATGATTGCATAATTTGGTCAAAAACCACTTTGCTACATAAATCGGTAAAAATGTGAAATATTATCGTATAAATATTAATTTAACCCAAATTCTAGCAAAATGTCAACATGTGTAAAACATATGCAAAGAAACTGTTCATTTACGGAATCTGGTTGTTGCTGGTAGGTCTATTCGCCACTGTGCGATTGCCAGCAGTGTGATTATGAAAAAAAGTAACATATTATCATCTTTTTTCTATTATACTTGACATATTAAATATTTCTCAATTTGGATAATATACTAATGAAAACACATCAATCCAAGTAATATTACCGGAATCAAAGGTTAATTGTGATTAAATAACAATTTTTCAATCCAGTCAGCAGAATTTTGCGATGCGTCATTTGACCAGAAAACCTGCAGTGACACCTTTTAAAACTTATCGGTATCATGTTACCTTGATTGATGTGATTTCAATAGTATAGTCCTCTAGTTGAAAAAAAAATATGTTACCCAAATTTGAAAAATGTGACAATATTATACCATTTTTCATAATTAACCCCAAAAATATATCATGTGTTGCTACTTGCTAGAGTGACTGTAAATACCGGTCATTCTTGAACAAAACCACATTTTTTCTATTCTCATTATCATTTTCTGTTTCTTATTTTCTTTCCGTTTCCGTTTTATCAAAGATAATGAATATGAGAGAAATGATGATTCAAGAACATTTCGTCTCATCAAGGAAACTAGCTATCGAGAGATAAGGTGTTTGTGTACCTGCAACAAGCAAGTAGGAATCTGAATGAACCCTTGCAGTAGAACATCAACATCCTCCAGAACATTCTGAGAAACCGGAGTAATTACGTAGAGAACCTGTCTCAAAGTGTCTACTCCCCGAATAATTCCTGAACACAATACATTACCATGACGTCAATTTATGAGAGAGTTTGATTTACTGCAGGAAATCCACCAGGAAATGAAAAACTAAAGGAGTCTATAATGTAATATAAGCATGCAGATATAGCATCTAATTGAACGTTATTACAAGTGAAAAATAATAGGTAGGGTCAAAAAGTTGATGTACTGGTAACCCAACCAGACCATGCCAGACTGCCCCATGCCCATCACGTGAGAGGTAAATCGACCTGACCCACAACACTGGGAAGTCCAATGGCTTCAAGGGAGCAACTTTATCCCTCTTCCACCTCAAACCCCTAACCTTTCTTAGGTAGGTCAAATTTACCAGTGTCCTTTCCAACTGAGGTCTACATGCCGGAGACAAGTGAAAAATAATAGAAACACATCATATATGTATCTATACACACACACACACACACACACACACACACACACACACACACACACACATATATATATATATATATATATATATATATATATATATATATATATATGTATTTATATGTATAGATATACATAGATGTATGTGTATACATATGTATGTTTGTATACGTATACGTATCTATAGTATACATATGTATGTATCTATAGTATATGTATACATATGTATGTACCACTCTTAAATTTATTTTTTTTGAAAATTTTTTTCACGAACATGTTTTAATTAACATTACACAGATGATACATAAATTTCACGCAAATTCGAACATTCTAAGTGCATGAAATCACGCATCACATAAATGCACGTTCACGTATATTCAAATTTATGTAAGTGTACGTTCACATCATTTTTTAGGAGCTAGGAGATGTGAATGTATGTGAAATTTACTTATAATCTTCATAATGTTAATTAAAACGTATTTATGAAAAAATTATATAAAATAAGTTTTTTTAAAGGTGGTACCTTCTGATGCGCTGCACAACGAGTGGTACTCTCTCGAACCATATTCTATTTATATATATACATATATATACACACACACACACACACACACACACACATATATATATATATATATATATATATATATATATATATATATATATGGGTTCAGTGGAAAACCAATATGCACCTAAAAACTATGGAAACCTACGCATACCGTCCATTTGGTGCATTTCATGAAAAACACAGTGGCATGATCGTAAATAAGGTGATGCATCACGCGGGATTTTGATGCATCACGCGGGGAATTTGATGCATTTGTGGTGGTGCAGTGCGGTTTTCACAAGTATATATATATATATATATATATATATATATATATATATATATATATATATATATATATATAGATATATTATATACGTGTGTAATATGTATATACATTATGTATATATGTGTGTGTATATATATATATACATATATATATATATATATATATATATATATATATATATATATATATATATATATATATATATATATATATATATATATATATATAGACACACACACACATATAAATGTATGTATATATATGTGTATATATATCTATCTATATATATGTGTGTGTATCTATATGTATGTATATAGATATGTATGTGTGTGTGTGAATTACACATATTGGTGTAAACAAAATAGAATACAAGTGTAGAACTACAATATCAACGACTAATTGTATAGCTAACAAGTCGTAGTCGAGCCATTTCAATGAACATAACCTACCGAGGCCAACACAGCGAGGTAAATGGCCCGCCCCATCAGAATTAACAGCCAATCCAACTATAGTTGCATTCAAACTGTAGAAATTTTCAGCTTTCGGTACCTGCCATTAATAAAATGAACAGAATTTAATGTTACAAAGTATCTAGAGTTCAGGAACTTTTAAGAAAGGGTTTATATTGTAAAATAACCAAGTGCTTTTTCATGTCTTGTTTGTCACTGAAAACTTTTAAAGTCTTGCTTTGACCACAAGAATCTTTCATTGAATTTTAGTTTCCAAAGATTTCCAATATTTTGCAAAATCCCCAAAACAGATGGTAATATAAGGTCACTGTAACTTCAATTTTATCCTACTTAAGCCACTCGTTAACTAGATTATTGGTTTCATGGGCTAAAATCACACCTGGTATCATACGTAGTGTCTCTTAAATCAGATGAAACATTTTATAAATATGTCTTTGCAAGACTATGAACTAACAGATATTTTTGGATCCTTGTTAAGAAAGTTTAAAGTGATAAATAGATATTCTTTAAACATGTGGAACGGCTCATCTGGTTAACGAGTGACCTAAGTGAGACATTCTAATAGTATAGTGACCTACGCGATATGAAACGTTTAGTGGCTAAAACATGGCATATGAAAGATAAAAGCTTTTGAATATCTCCATGGAAAACTAATATAAAATCTATCTGACACAAGTCTTGAAGTAACCTCACAATGAAGGTGTCTAATGTTGACATTCGACAAAGAAACTTCGTATGGAGGGTGAGCGGCTAATGCTCGAGCAATGTCCTTAATCGAGTTGATATTCATGGCGCTTGGAATGCATTGTCTGAAATAGGCCGCGATACTTAAATCCCGTAGATGGCGTGAATCCTTCCGTACTAGAATCCTAGATAAGCAAATGAACCTTTAGCAAGTAATAATCAAATCTGTAACATGAATTAGGCTTGCTCGTTTAAGTTTAACCAAATTAATAAACGGGTATGAACACATAAACAAACAAATCTACATATTCATGTTTGTTCATTTAAAAAATAAGTTTGTTCATGGTCATGTATGTTGGTTTGTTAAAATGGAAAACAATAAAACATAAACAAATGTTAAAACATTTGCAAATAAATGAAATATTTATATTGATTAAATGATCCAGAGTTTATTTTGGTGATAGTTTTGTGTTTTCATCTCTTTTTTAATTATTTTGTTGTAAATTAAATTATTTGTTAATAGATTTGTTCTTTTCCCCCCACAAAATTTAATTAAATGTGAGTTGTTGTAATTTATAATTTTTATATATAATAATTTAAGTATTAACGAACATAAACAAACAAGCATTCACGAACATAAATAAACAGACTTTTGTTTGTGTTCGATCTTTTAATCAAGAAAACATAAAATTTATTCATATAATTCGTTGAATAAATAAACAAACTGCCTACAGAATGTCAGTTCATTTACATCCCCAGAGAAAAAAATTAACGAGAGGAATTTACATAAGAACTCAAGAAGGATCATGTGATGAATAGCAAACGAGATTCATGTAAGAACAGAACTTAGCAGACAAATCATTTTACCAATTAAATGTATACAAATGCATCACTAGCTAGAATTCAGCTAATTAAAGTAGCCAAACACCGATGTCCTTTATGTGAAGTTGTGGTGGCCCATGATGCCCGAGGAATTATTCACCGCTAGGAAGCAGGCATCCGGAGGTCAAGGGAGGACTATCCCTTGCAGGCTGGACACAACACCCACGAAGAAAATTTCAAACATCCCTTTATAGGGTTTTCGATTTTAGTTTCCCTCCTATAAATATGCATCCCTGTGCAATGGTAATGCCCAAATCTGAAAGCAATAAAATAGACTCACTAGTGCGGCTGTGGATGTAAATCATTCTTGGATCAAACCATGTATAGTCTGTGTTCACTTAATTTAAGCAACTAGAACTCAATTAATAAGTAGTAGTCAAACACCAATGTCCTTTATGTGAAGTGAAGATTGATGATGCCTGCGGATTTATTTAACACTAGGAAGCAGACGTCCTGGAGTCGAAGAAAGGCGGCCCCTTGGGGGCTCGGGAGCCACACCCAAGAAGAAAATTGTAGAATATAGGCCCAAACCCTTCATATGGGTTTCGGTGTTAGTTTTCCCCCTATCAATGGCATCCCTATGTATTTGTAAGGCCCTAATCTGAAAGCAATAAAAGACTCGCTATGAGCCTAGGACGATTGTGGACGTAAATCATTCTTTGATTGAACAACGTATTATTTGTGTTCCTTATTCTGTGTTGTACTTTCCGTGCACCATTTTCTCAACAATTTATTTAGCAATTTTTAAAATGAGATTTACCTCTAATTTACAAAGAACACATTTATATTTTGGGACGTAGATAATATAATTAAGAAAGGAAACAAAAGGTATATTTATGAGAAACTTTATAGAAACATACGATCGGTTTAACGAGTCCTGGTGGGCCGAATTGACTTCAATTATGGTAATTGCCCCAGCATCACCATCTTGAGACCAAAATGCTCCGGAGGGTAGGTTCTTATTTTTAGCAGACACACGAATATTAACCACGTGACTAGGAGTAATGTGCTTCAACATATCAACTACAACATCATATCCAATACCTGCCACACAAGTAACAAATCCCGACATACAACTGAATGCCACAGCTTTCATCACATTTCTGAAAGGGACAGAAATAGATTTAGCACATACCCTTCACCCAACCAGGAGTGTTGACAATTAGAGGCACCCCAACGTTGTTGGGAGATGCAGTCGTCGAAAATTGGTTATATTGTTTCTGATAGTGATCGTATAGGGCAAATATATATTTCAAATAAATCTCCGGATCTCTTTTCGAAGAAATGTCACCAAAGAAGAAGCATCTGAAGAAATTTGTGACGAAAGGAAAAGAACTTAACACTCCATTATGAAATCCAACTACGCATCAATATTTGAAATGAAAACAAAGGCATACAACTAACAAATATATGATACCTTTCTGGCAGACTTTTCAAATCTATGATGCAGCAAAAAACATTAAGGAAGACAAAGATGTGGAAAGCAATGTCAGCATCCATAATCAACTGAATATAGAATTTAAGAAATAAATAGAGCAAATGGCATGAAAAATGTAATGTACTTTGTGTCAGGGAGGGATCATGCATTCAAAACGTTCACATAAAGGATTACACTGAAAAACATACTTTAGGGATCCCTTAAATGTACGTTTCCTAGTTTTTTTGATCCCCAATAACATACATACATTTTTCAAACTATGACCCTTTAGAGGTACACTTTAATTGACCATAGTATGATCGTCAAAATGAACCTAAACCAAAGTATGTTACCTTTTCAAGCCATTTCCGCAAATAAATAACAGTATTTATAAGTGTTCTGTTAAGGAATATACCAATAGTTTCTGTATCAAGTACAGTAAGTGAGAGACATCCAGGAGGGGTAAACTCAGGTTGTCCAACATCCGTATCTAAGTAAGCAACTCTCTTGTACCTGAAAAAGACTTCAAAAATTCAGAAACTTTGTCCATTACAAACTTCAATTACTGGAAATAAACTTTGTCCATTACAAACTTCACCAAAAGAAAAGAAGTTAAGTGACAAAGTAATCAAAAGAACCTTTGACATCAAATGCTGAGGAAAAATAAAACGTAATTGACATAAGGCTACACATCAAAACAAACAGTTATTTATGGTTTTGGTCTGGCACATAAATTATCCAAGAATTTTTCTAAAGTAAGTATAAATATTAGATAACAAATGGCATGGTTTACCTGAAACACTAAAATCAATTTATATTTTATATATTTTAGTCCATGCGCGTGCGTGGGAGGTACCATATTATACCAACCAAATCCCAACAGAACTTCACAACTATAATTAGAATAAAATAACCAGGAGTGACTTCTACAAAGTGTAGAATGAACACACGAATGCACGCACACACACATATGCATTTATGTTCTGGTATATGTACACACACATATATATAGACACATGTATACATGCATATTATATACATGTACGTATATATATTCAAGGAATTTACCTACAGATGAGAACGTGAAGAAGATGACGAGAGAAGGTTGATTTGCCACTATTTTTGGGGCCGCATATGAACGTCACAGAAGCGTGTGCACTACCAGAAGTTATGGTGTCAGCCGCTTCGGACCACTCTTCCGGTATATATATGTTGGTTGCTTCACTCTCCTCAACGTCCATCAATGAAGAAGCCATCAACACTTTTTCTTCTGTTATGTCAAGGCTTGCTTTAGGGGACGTCGGATTTGCTTTCTAGAATAAGCATAATCAGACAATTAGCTCTAATAAAATCATGAGCAGGAGAGCTTTTGCTGTGTCACATCGCAATAAGCCTAACAATGTAATCAGATTTTTTAGGAGTTGGATAACTTATAAATTACTTAATCACTTAACAAGTAAACAGACATATATGATTTATCTTTTGGAATTAATCGATATTAACATAAAAGGGCCTTAAAATTGACACAAAGCAAACAGTGATCATAAACACAACCATATATCATAACAGTTATTTCAAGTTGAATTACAGCGTCAGCATTTAGCACCAATAAAGTTCAACTTAAACTTCATGCACATGAGCAAACGAAAATTGTAGATATAAAGATATAAAAAAATTCAAAATTTGGAATTATAAACATTCAAATTATATATATATATATATATATATATATATATATATATATATATATATATATATATATATATATATATATATATATATATATATATATATATATATATATATATATATTTGGGTTCAAATGAGTACCACTAGTTTTGCGGAGTACCGGAGGTACCTCGCTTAAATTATTTTTTTTGAAATTTTTTTTCATAATCATGTTTAAATTAATAATATAAGACTAATTGCAAAAAATCACACATAAACACACACTATAACTATGTGAAACGTGCAAGTTCACATGAACTGCACTGTTGTGAACGTATGTTCAGTTGTTCACAGCTAAACATGTTCACATGAATTTTTCCACGTTCACATGACTTTTACGAGGCTAAGAAGTGTGAATGCGTGTATTTCTTTTACAAATATGCTTATATTATTTGTATCTAAATGAATATGAAAAAAAAAAATTTAAAAAAAACTTTTTTTCGGAGCATGTTCACATCTTAAACCCGTGTGTTCAGGTACTCACGGTACTCTGCATTTTTTAGGTACTCACACGAACCATATTCTCTCTCTCTCTCTCTCTCTCTCTCTATATATATATATATATATATATATATATATATATATATATATATATATATATATATACACACACACACACATTTGGGTTCAAATGAGTAGCACTAGCTTTGCGGAGTACCGGAGGTACCTCGCTTATAACCATTTTTTTTGAAAATTTTTTTCATAATCATGTTTAAATTAATAATATAAGACTACTTGCAAAAAATCACACATAAACACAAGAACTATGTGAAACGTGTGTTCACATGAACTGTACTGTTGTGAACGTCACAACTAAGCATGTTCCCATGAATTTTTTCACGTTCACATGACTTTTAAGATGATAGAAAGTGTGAATGTATATAATTTTTTACGAATAGCTTTATTTTATTTGTATCTAAATGAATATGAAAAAAAATTAAAAAAAAAGAAAAAAAAAACTTCGAAGCAAGTTCACATCCAAAACCTGTGTGTTCACAGGTTCTCACGGTCCTCACACGAACCATATTCTATATATATATATATATATATAACGGAGCAGAGAAAAAACTGCTCACGTGGCGCAATATTATTGGTAAAAAATCAGAAATTTAAGGCTGATTTATAATTCAGAAAATTAATGCCAATTGGCGCGCAATATAAGTGGTTATATTTCAGAATTTTAAGGCTTCGTCACAACAGAAAAAAAATCTGGATAAAACTGCAGATAAACACGTAAATATATAATCTGTGTTGATGACAATCTGTTGTTAGAAAAGTTGTTATTTTAAGATTGTGAATCCTAACCAACAAATCAGAAAACACAGGATCCTTTTATATTGCATCTACTTAATTTTTTTTTATCAAACTTAATAAATCTATTACAATCATCTGCTGCCTAACAAAATCACGTATCAACTAAAACGCAAAACAGATTTTGAAACCATTAACCCTAATCGGTTGTTCAAAGTGTCGTTCGAGAAGATAAGAAACAAACCAAGCGATCATTCATGTTTTTCATCAAGGCAAGGTACTCTTTTCAATTTAACATGCTTTTGTTTAATGATTTTGATATGTTAAATATGTAAAAATCTAAAGCAAATCGAAAGTAAAAAGAAGATAGGAAACATACCTGAGATAAGGTCGGCGATGGTGGCTTTAGTTCCGTGGTGGCGGCGCTGCACTGACAGCGGCGACCGTGGGGGAGAGAGAGACGATTGAGTGTCGAGGGAGAGTGAGGGTGTGCGTAAGGAGGTCGAGAAGTGGTGGCGGCGGCGCTACGGTTAGGCCGCAGCCGCTATCTTCGATTGAGAGGAAGAGCGACAGAGTGAGTGAGAGGGAGACCGAAGAGGGACGAGAAACGCGTTGATAGTGTTCACCTGCAACGAAGAACGGCGGCGACAGGCGATGGTCGTCGGCCGGTCAGTGAGGACAGAGAGGAGAAGAGTGATAGCGAAGAGATAGTGTGTGAGTTGTGTGTGCGCGTGGGTGTGGCCGAGAAAGAAGGAAGAACAGAAGGGGGAACCAGGCATGGCAAAAAAACTCATACCGACGGAACCCGTAACTCGACCCCGATTTGACCGGGGAATCCTGAGTTGACTAGGGATGAGGATGGGGACGGGGAATCCCCGATTTAAAATAATGGGGATGAGGCGGGGATGGGAGACACTTTAATCCCCGACCCGGTTATAAAATATGTTTTAATATAAATTATTACATATATTTAACTTTACAATGTAAATTATTATTACATTCTATATAATATATTAAATGTAATTGTATATGACTTTTCTATAGTTTAAAATACTATTTTTATTTTTCATTTTATTGGTTTTATAAATGTTTTGCATCTATTCTTTGTTTTAGTTTTATTATAAATTATACATTATATATGTAAACACCTCAAATATGTTAGAATTAATTTTTTTAAAGTTTATTTACATATATTTTTCTACTAAATTACTATTTATAGTTTAAACTTAAATAATATTTATGAAATTGAAAAACCCGATTCCCCGACGGGGATCCCCGATCCCCGATTGGGACGGGGATGAGAATAGAAACTCATTCCCGACGGGGATGGGGCCGGGGATGGGGGAGAAGATTATGAAACGGAGATGGGGATGGGAACTGAGATCCCCGCCCCGCCCCGCCCCGCCCCATTGCCATCCCTAGGGGGAACCATGACATGGATAACCAACCAAAAATCAATTAAACATCTATACCGTATATAATAAAAAAATAACTTGGAGTTTCTGGATCATTGGATGGAAATAAATCAAGGTTCCAGATTAATGACAACTCATAATTATTTATGAAATGTCTCTTATACTCTTAACTAAAATCAATAATTATACATATGCCATCTTTTTAATTCATTTTCCAAATTTACTACATTAACTTAATTACATTAAATTTTGATTTTAATTTTTTCATTAATGAATTAATATTTACCTAAAATAAATATGTGTCATTATTATCCTTAATGATCATAGTTAAATTCAAATGTACAAATTTGGATTTAAATGTAGAAGTATAGTAAATAAAGTTACAAATTTATGTTAATTATTTTGTTAACAAGATTTAAAATTTAATTGATAAAACTTCAATTGTGAATATAATAAATTTTGTTTGTTGATTTTCAGATATTCCATTATTATATTTTATCATTTTCAAAATATATACACATTCACATAATTGAAGTTTTTGTTTCTTACATAGATATTTCGTATTTGAAGTTAATAAAAATTATAAGAAACATTTTTTGCAAACACATATTATATGTTTTTAATAATACAATATAATAATATTTTTTATTTAATATCAAACAACTAAGTATTCTTTTATCTTTAATTTAACTAGCTTTAAATTTTTTTTATTTTAATTATATATAAATTTTATAATAATTTATTAAAATATAAAAAAATATGTATTTTCTAAATCAACCCATGTAATACATGAGTTGATTAACCTATATTATAATAAAACAAAGCAATTCATGTCACATGTCACTTCTACAATACAAGAATTTTATTTTTCCACCTCTTATTCTCAAGTTAATTTTTTTCGTTTACTGAAATTTGACTATAAGAACCCGATTTTTCAGTATTTAAAAACTCAGTCTACCAATTATAACGTGACTTTAATAACCAAATTTCACAAAACCAAAAAAAAAATTAACTTGAAGATTTTTTGAAAAATAAATAATAACATGGAGACTAAAACACAAAAACCGTGAAAACTTATTATTTTTTTCGTAATAAACCCTACAATTAAATACAAATTTACTTATAAATATATTTTTCTACTAAAGATAATTACAAAATTAATATTGAATTATTTAAAGTTTGTTTCCTTTATTGCATTTCATGAATTAAATAGGAAAGTATTCAAAATAGATTTTTCTGTTATTAATAATAGATAAATAGAAAAATTAGTAATTGAAATATTTAATAATGGAAAAAAGGCGGGAAAATGAAAGTTTAATGCGATGAGGAAGCGACATGTGTCTTGAATTGTTTTCTTTTATTAATATATATAGAAGATTATTTTAAATTAGTAATTAAACTTTTTATAAAGTCAATTATTACCATAAAAATTTGTTTTAAAAATTTTGTGATAACTCGTATATATCACGGACTAAATAACTTAAATAAATTGATTAAGATTTATTACAATTGTTATTTGCTTAGACCAAATCTTAAATTAATATTTTATTAACAAATTAATTAACTATGCACACATATGTATCTATGATTTATAGCAATTATATGTTATTATTAGTGTCATATTAAATTAATCTAAACCATAACCTGAAATTGATTAAATATTTTTTGTGACCTATTATTTATTTAATGCCCGCTTATTAGTTAAGTTAAATTAAACAGTTCATTAAGATTTAATATAGATACATTAGTAATAATACCCGCTTATTAGTTAAGTTAAATTAAACAGTTCATTAAGATTTAATATAGATACATTAGTATTATATTTTTTTGACTACTGGTTGAATTCGAAGTAAACTACTTAACAAAAAGTTAGAATACCAATTTGAATAATCACGACTAAAAAGATATTTGTAACACCCTCTAAACTCAGGTGGCGTTAACGCAATCAAAATCCATATCACGATGTCAAGGTTTACACAAACACTAATTAATTAAAACATTTCATATAACATAAACAACTCCGTTTAATTTTTAACCCAACATACAGAACCGACCCGGACCCAAATATTCACATACCGACCCGACATAGTTCACCCCAATGTTCCCAACAGAACAGTAATCATATACAGTCAACAAAATGTAGAACCCTCAGCAATAGCAAGATAAAGCTCCTACTTCAGCTCAGGAGCTGGCGGTCCTATCTTCGGTTCCCCTGATACACACATTAGATTCAAATACGTAAGCTTCGCAGCTCGTGAGTACACAAGGGTTAGACACTACACTAATCACATAAGCACATAACGCATGTCACATGGTAACTCTACACTACGCGGCATAACACATGCTAACAAGTCTCTAATCAGAGACACTAGAGATCCAATACAGAAAGAGATTCTCATCTCAATTGGGGAATCCCTCCCCCCTGGAGCCAAGCCACGCCCATGGAGGCTAACAGGAATGACGACCGCATATATATATATATATATATATATATATATATATATATATATATATATATATATATATATATATATATATATATATATATATATATATATATGAGAACCCTGCACAGGATTAAACAGAGCTACACAGCTCTTGCGATAACTCATCGCAATACACTATAATGGATCTCATACATATAACACATATAAAGAAAGAAGGACCATACCTGAGGGGTGATGAACCCAGTCGTATGAGTATCAAAAATAACCCAGAAACACTATATAGATAGGGTAAGTGGGATCGAATCCACAGGGAATGTTAGGTTGCTAAACTAGTTCGAACACTATTAGGATTGAGTTTGAAATCATTTATTTTGAGCTAATTTCCTACCGTAAATTACTATTGTTGCAATGTCACACACAAGAATTGAATTAAAGAAGTTTCACTGGAAGAGAGATGGTGTTTGCTCTCTCGTTATACATACTATGGCAATTCAGAATGTTACGGATACCATTTACATGAATTAATACAGATTTACAATTTATGCTCCGAAGACAACGTATACCACTCTATTGATTGTCTTCCTCCCCTATAGAGAGTGAGCACAACCAATGACGTGGATATCAACCGTTCCGGTTACACTCATTGTTCATTCACATTAATTCATGCAAATATGATCTCTTTGACAGTTTCCATATAAATGAATTGGTTTTCACAACAAATACTCTTAAGACAAAGTATGCAACTCTATTAATTGTCTTCCCCATGTTAATGAGCCGGCACAACTAATGATATCACTATACCCTGTTATATACAATACCCATTGATTACAATCATTCATTCATTCATAAATAAGATCCACAACCCCTTTAAGCACAAATGGAAACTGATAGTAATGAAACATTCATTCACACCATAGTATGCAAACTAAAGAACAAACACCACAAAGTATTTAGCCAAGCATAGCTTGAACTAGCATACTAACAATGATAAACATAAAGTAAAGCATTCAAACTACCAATAATGCGTAAATACAATAGATTGGACGCCTATGCTTGATCCTTGCTTGATTCTCGTTGCTTTTATCCTCTACTTCACCCCCTAGAACTGCCCTATGTGTGTGTGTAACTCTAAAATTGCGAACCCCCTAAAACTGGTAACGCCTTCTTAAAAAACTACAGCTTTCGCAGCAACTGCCGCACCAGCGTCGCCGCCGGCATCTGGGACGCTGGCTAGGACGCCGTCTCCACTGATTCAGACACTCAGACTCTGTAATTGAGGGTTTTGGGCGTTGTTCCGGCGTCTGGGACGCCTGCTGGGACGCCTTGCACGAAATCCTCACTCCAGCTACCATTTTTCCTTACTTTCTTACCAAGCAACTGAAAACACAAAGACCTACCTTAGCAGTACCAATTATCTCACATTTACACATTAAAACATAACAAAATCACATGAAAATAGAAGTGATTTATATCACTGGTCAAACCTCCCCAACTTACACCTTGATCGTCCTGAACAAGGCATCAAAATAGAGACAAACAGGATTAAACATCTGAGTTTTCCGGCCTTAAAAGTGTGAACTTTTAACATGATAAAACAGTGAACAATCATAACTCAAATGCTAACATGTTCAAGCTATGAACTTTTCCTTCCTAATAAATCCCTAGACATTGATTTTTAGCTCAAGGTTATGAGTTGCCTCACTTCAATCCCAATTGCACACTTTATGTCTAAGCAATTTTCTGCTCTTTTTCTTTTGAATTTATACTAACACTTATAATCATGACTTTCTAGTAAGTCCATGTAACGGGATTTGGGTCAATCAATCCCAAACCAGTTGGTCTTAGGTGATTAGGCATGACGGTACCCCACAGACTTAATTTCTCGGACTTACTAGGCCATATGTTAGCTTATTCAACTCTCTTTTTTTTTTCTTTTCTTATTTTATTTTACTGTGCAATGCATATATACTCTCCCCCTTATTGCCATCAATACCAAGGATTTATTAAAGAAGGAATTGACCAATATCTCCCATGCTAAACACTCACATTCGATCACACTCATTTTTCGTCAAACCAAAAGCTACTTCCTTTTAAAACTATCAAACCCACTATGCTTACCCCTCTTGAACTCTCATTTTCACACTTTGCACAAGACAATTCATGTATAAGCAGTTAAGGAAGGATCATGATACTACCACCATAACAAATATTTGCAAACATAAACTAAACACCTAAGAAAGTTACTAAAACTGGAAAATGCAATAAATTAAACAACGGAAATGAAACGAAAGTACCCGAGAATAGAGCATCCTCTCATCTATGATGGTGGCCCAAAGATGCCACTGAAGTAGGCTGCAAAACCTTGTTGATCTCGCATTTGGGGCGTGGATGGAGGCTGATGAAACGGTGCCAAAGCAGGATGTGGCACTGGGTTACCCATGCCCCTGTCAATAGTTTCATAGTTTGGAGCTTGATACCTATCAATTGGTGTGTAGGGAAGGTTAGCCCAATAATCGTCGTAATGCCTCATCTCATCCTCGTACTGCCACTGCTGGCTGTATAAATAGGCATTCATGAATGTGCCAGCCCTCACACCTAGGTAGATGTCATCCAGCTGCCTCCTTTGTGCTCCCACTTCAAACTGTAACCAGTTGATTTGCCTCTTCTGCTCCTCCATCACTCTATCTTGCCTCTGCCACCTCTCTCGCTGCTCATTTCTCATGCCAGTAACTTCTGTGCTCAAGCTGGATAGCATCTGCACAATGTTACTCAGATCTCCTGCCTCACCTCTTCTAACGGCTCTACTTTGCTGTCTTTCTGTCCTCTCGTCTTCGGGGTATGGTGTCACTACCCCTTTCTTCTTTTCGGTGTCGTAAATCTCATACTCGTCATCCGCTTCTCTCAGTATGATGTCCTTCATGGAACTGACTTTGTTCCACAGACTACTTTCCTTGATAAACCTAGTTGGGGCATTCTCGGCCATAGCACCCTTCACCTTCAAATACCTGGACAGCAGCCACATATGGGGTATCACCCGTCTCTCTCGTGTATTGTACATGTTCCATAGATCATCCATCACAACCCAGGCAAAAGACAATGGTTCCTCACCCGTCAGCAAGGCATGCATAATACTCACATCTTTCAATCTTACCTTGCTCAAATCCCCCGACCTCGGTAGAATATTTGTGATCACAATCTTGTGAAGTACTTTGGCCATCGGCTGCAGATCACTACGCCTGAAATCCTTGTATTTAGACACCCGCTCTCTTGGAAGATCGAAAGCCGCCATCATCTTTCTCAACCAAACCTCAGAATACATCATTCCTGTCCCAGCCAGATATCCCTCAGTTCTGTACACGTAGGCTTGCCTTTCTCCATCCCTTATGCACCCCGTATCCAATGCAAAAACTTCTCTCAAATCCGCGGCTGTCATCCTAATCTCCGTGTTGCCGACTATGCCAATCAAAGTGTAGTTACAGTCATCAACCCCTCTTCCGAGCCTTTGGTTCGACATCCATTCCGCGACCACAAACGGGTACAATTCCTCACCTCCTAAGTCCAAAACTTTCTCCCGTCCCAATGCTTGGAAAAATTCTACCACGCCGTAGTTGCCAAACTCGTCTCTGTCCAGCTTCTTCTCGTAGATATACTTCGTGTCCTCCCCCCATTTTTCCATAAACAGCCCGGCCCTGATCCTTTCATCATGTTCCGACAGTGACTTAGTTGGGTCCCATACTGCAGGAGGGCGAATATTTGGTGTTGCTGAGGTTGTTTTCTTCCGTTTTGCTATGCTCTTCACCCTTTGAGATGATGATGATCCAAACATGGCGAATGCTGAAATGCACAAACAATAACAAAACCAAAGTAGTGAACTGTTAGTATCGACATATTCATTTACACACACATATAACCGGCAGTTCACCACTAAATCCCTGTCACCGATCCACATAGCATATGCCAAAAAAAAAATCAAAAATCAAAAATTTGGGACACAACTGAACACCCTGTGATTTACAGTTTTATATCAATCAAATAACAATTTAATAACAAGAACAATTCAGTAATCAAAACTAACTAAATGATTGTATTCCAAAATGTCGATTACAAGAATGATGAGAAGATCTTCCAAGATGTCAGTAACCTTTTTCTCTAATTTCTATTTTGCCAAAAGTGAAAATGTCAGACCTATTACATTGAAAGTCAAACTTACTATATATATACATATTTTTCACAACTATGGATGAATTACAAAACAAACCCTACACTTTGACTTCCATCAATTACAATGTATTCTAACAATCTCCCCCTTTGATGGAATGTGCAAAGTCTTTAAATTGTCAATCCAAGCTTTTGTTCAAACCTTCTTATGCTTTTCCGATCAGAGAGCCTCCATTCAATCTTTGAAATGAACTCTACCATCAGTCTTCGGTCATTCACAGATAAGGCTCCTCTCTTTGTCTTTCTCTTCTTATCCGATGCAAGCTTTCCCTTTAAACCACTCAACACTTTGTTTAGTGTACCATCTGAAAATTTGTTGAGTTCGAAACTTCTCATAGCCCTTAGCTTCTTATTTATATCTTTGTACATAACAACTGGATGCTTTACCATGACGACTTGAAATTCTTTCAATGCTCCAGCAAACTTGATATCTCTATGTGGAGCTGTCATGTTTATCTTCCTCATTCCTCGTTCAACACCTATCTGCAGATCTTGCACTGACATCAATACCAATTTGGTATGCATGAAGTGAAAAAGTGTCTTCAGGGCAAATCTGCAGTGTTCATTTCTCTTATTTCTGCACAATTCATCAAATAGATCTTCAATGTCAACCAAGTACATATTGAACATATCAGCTTCTGTGTACGTATAAGTATTTCCATCAGCTTGAGTAACAGTGAACGTCAGATAGAAATTCTTAACGAATCTGTCTTTTTCTATTTTAACAAGATCAACTATCCTGAACTCACTCTTAACTTTATCAACTTCTTGTGTCTTATTCCTCAGAAAACTAGCATAGTTGACCAGATGTGGCATGTTTGGCTCTAAAACTCTAAACAACTTAAGGAAAGAACATGGTGCTTGTCTCTTGCAAAATATTCTTTTCTCCAGAATGTCTTCAATATACGGCATTTTGTTCCTTTTCCTTATAAATTCTGCTGATCTTTTAGCTGGAAGTTCAAATTTCTTTACTTTGTTCTTTCGAATCTCATCTTTATTCAGCAAAGTAAGCATATCTTGAATTTCCCTTTGAACTACTTGTTGTGCTTCAAACCTGAGTCTATGTTGCTTTTGAGACTCATCTGCCAGCACATATTCATTAAAGAATCTTTCCATCACCTCAACCTCATTTAACTCAACTCTTTCTTGACTAACCACATTTTCCACAGGAAACTCTTCAGCTTCTTCCTTAACTTGAATCACAACCTCAGGCTTTTCAACCGTTGGTGTCAAAATAGTCTCTTTCAAAATCTCCTGAACTAACCCTTCTTCTTCTTCAATCCTCTCTCCTCGGAAATCAACATCAGTTAATGTAATTACATCATCATCCTCAGAAACTTCAATATATTCTTCTCTCTCTTCTTCTACACCTTGAATCCTTAACTCATGTTCCTTAACTTGAACATCATCTTCAGAATCATTATACTCTTCAAAATTGTAAATATCAGACTGGACGTTCAAAGGAACTGGAACATCTTCATAAAGGATCAATCCCAGCTCACTTTGTTCACCAGCCGATTCTTTTGTGCTCCCTGCTTCTCTCTCTTTGACTTCTGCTTCTTTCTCCAGGTACGTTATCATTAAAACCCCAAGTGTAGGCTCATCAAGCTTTCTCCTCTTCTCCCCCTCATGAGGAGCATCATCGGAGTCCTCATCATGCTCATCATGTTTTCTTTTAGATGAGGAAGCTTGTGCCTTACACGTTTCTTCAACTGCCGCAACTCTTTCCGACAAATTTCCCAAAGCAGTTATCACCGTGCTTTCCAAACTTATCATACGCTCCCTCATTTCATTAAATTGTTCAAAAACGAACTCCTTCAACTCTTCCTTCAACTCCTCCAGTGCCTGATTAGATTCAGTCTGTTTGATTGATTCCTCTGCCACTGATTTCCCTTTCAAAAATTTATGAATTTTTGACATCTGTGCCATCACTTCAAACAACTGAGCAGATACATGTGTATTCACCCCGGCAACAACTGCATTCAACGCTTGATTCAACGTAGATTCAGTAACAAATGGGGATAGAGTCACCACTGGGTCACTTAGACTTCCAGTTGTCACGACAGTCGAACTTGTGAAAAGCACGTCTGTGTGGCCAGTACTCAGAGATGGCAATGCGGTCGCTCTGACTGGACTTCCACCCTCTTCAAGCGACGGATCAACAAATGCTTCGGAAGCTGAGGATGTTCCGGTGGGAACACGAAGTTCAGCCACACTTACTTCAACAATTGAAGTCGACTCTAGTGTCCTAAGCTGTATAGGATCTATACTCTGTGAATGAATTGATGTCGTACACTCGGGCAGATGTGTACTTATTTCAATATCCATCAAGTCCGAATGACTTTCGGATAGAAGATGTGGTTCATCCCGGTGCTCAAATGAAACAATCTCCTGTTGAGAGGAGACTGAGTGGATGGTTGGGTGTGCAGTCGTCAGTGGGATACTGACTTCTTCAATGCTAACTCTCATAGGAGAGCTAACAGAAGATGTGGTTAAACCCCGGCTTTCTAGGCTTAAGGCATCCCTCACACTCTCTTGTGCAATACTCACTATATCCATCATCACAATTCTGCCCTCATGATGATCACCACCATCATCACCATCACCATCATCATTATCGCCTTCATCTTCTCCTTCTTGAATATCCGATAAAGTTCTCTCAGAATCAGATTTCTGAGCCTCTTCCTCACCACCCCTTACATCTTCAGCTCCCTCGCTCACTTGTTGGCTACCCTGAACTTCAGCCCCGTGCTGAGGTTCCTCTCGTCCTATGACTCCTTGGGTAAGAGAACCGGGTTCCTGGGTCTCTATTGGAGCATGATCTATCCTATACAACTTTACATGCTCACTTTTGTGATCTGCATACTTCAACAACGACTCCGGAATCGGCATGATATTCGCATTCGGAGAATCCGGCACTTCGTGTAAACTCATCATTACATAGTCGGGACATCGTTGTGAATTTGCTCGCTTCGGTATATTCTCATTGGCTCTTAGAATTCCTCGGATCAGGATTTGAATGAATCTTTGGAGCGGAACAAACTTCCTTGCTCTATTTGTTGTTTTGGCCAATACAATCTCCTTTAAGTCTTCCCAGATGCACTGAGCATAATCATAATGCTTATTAAAAGCAATACCATGAAAGATCCGTAGACAGTGAATGCTGCACCTGTCTATTCCTGTATGCTTAGAAGTCATGCATCGATTGATGATCCCAAATAAGGTGTACCATTCTCCATTTAATCCATTTCTATGAAATTTGGAGCTTTTTGGCAATGGCTTTGAGTAACCCAGACATATCAAATCAAGAACTAGCTCCTCATCTGACACAAAATCTTCAAAATCAGCTAACTCAGGAAAGTTAACTGTGTCTATTCGTCTTGGAAGAAATAGGTTGTGACGAAGTCTGGCAAGAGTGATTATGGTTTTAAACTGGTCGATGGTTACTTTAAAGTGGTGATTGCCATCAGCAGGAACAAATTTGACTGTATGCCAAAATTGTTGTAGGTAGACCTGTGGGATTGAAGGTTTATACTGAAGAAGATAACCTAACGGATGACCTTTGAGAATATCTACGAATATACGATGACTAACTTTGATAACCTTGGTATCCAAACGATGGTTATTATCTCTGAAAGGTAGGCAATGTTTGGGTTTGACCAGTTGGTTATCGGGAATGATGGTTGAAGGTGAGGGTCTAGCAACAGAGGTTGAACGAACGGGTGTAGATACGAGTGTATGATTGGATGATGAATGAGAATCAAATGAATTGGAATTCTGAGACTGAACTGGAGATGCCATTTGAAACCTGTAAATAAGTAAAATTCATGTTAGACAAGACAGGTAAACAAATGAAATCCTTCAAAGTAGAAAAAATATAACATTTCATCAGTATTATAAAAACTTGTGATTTTCTGTTTAAGGCATCGGGATTCCAGACAATAATAAACTATTATTGACAGGATTCCAGAGTCAATCGTTCAGAGACCAATGTTAGAAAAACACAAATTTATAACAATTTCTTGAAAAAATGTGACAATTTTCTTAAAACATTAAAAATTCAACACTTAGGAAAAATTGTCTTTTAAACTCGAGTGAAACTACATCTATCTCGATTAACGCTTTGTAGTCTCGGATAATACATGACCAAACTCGAGTAAGTCTATAAAGCAACTCGAATGAATGGTAGACTGTCTCAAATATAACTTGGAATAAACTCGAACAGAACATGAAACAACTCGAATATGTCTTTAAAACAACTCGAATGACACATGAAGTGAACTCGAATATATCATGAAGGTTCTCGAATGTCTTAATTGTTCTCTATTGTTCAATTAGTCCAACTCGAATGAATAAGGAATTTCCTCGAATATAGCATATGACCAACTCGAATGAACCATAAATCTATCAAGACTTGTTCTAAAATATTCTAAGTGTTGAACTCAAACAACTCAAATCATACTTGTATTTTCTCGAACAACACTTCTGTCAACTCGATTTATTCTTGATGGTTCTCGACTAACACTGTACTCAACTCGAATGACTCTTGGTCTTTCTCGAGTATCATAGTACTCAACTCGAATAACTCTTGGAGTTTCTCGAGTATCATTTGATTCAATTCGATTGAAACTAAGAAGTGTCTTGATTGAAGCCTTTAATCGAGAAAATCCTAATCTAATTATTTTCAAGTCCTCTATACACTGAAGATTCAAAAATTAATTCCACGTATATTTTTAGTGATTTAAAACTTGTTCCTCATTTGAAAAATAATTTTAAACAACTTCATTTTACTGAACTTTGAGTAAAAACAACATTAAAGTTGTTAAAACTTCAAAATTCAGAAAATGAAGAACACGAAAGTGTTAGAATATGTTTTAATTGATGAAAATCAAAGTCTAGGGACTGTTTATGTATTTTCTTAATAGTTTGTAAATAAGTATAAATAGCCTTTTTGACTTTCCAAAATAGATAGATCGGTCAGAGATTTCTTTTTGTACGTATTCAAGCAGCACTGTATACGAAGATTATGACAATCATTGTGTAATCAACAAATCATCAATCGAATATTTTGGTTAGTGTTGATTAATTTCATTGTTCATATTATTTGCATATTGTTGATTGAATTGGTAGAAACTATAATTCACAATTGGTATCAGAGACTTAGGGATGAATCATTCTGATTGAGATTGAAATTTTTTACGTGTTCTTGAGTATTTTTTTTTCGGAAAAAACCCTAAAATCACTAGGGGTTTTGATTCTGTTGATCATTGTCAGTGATAATTGGATCGAAGGTTAAGGATTAAAAAACGAATCAATTGAATATAAACTTGATTTGATTTTCAAAACACTGAAAAAGATCTAAGCAATTTTCTGAAATTTTGAAAAGTTCAAAAACGGTTACTGTTTCATTGAAAAAGTCAGACTTAGATCCATTTTTGCATAAAAGTGCTTTACACAAAGTGTTTGTATTCAAAAACCTTACCTTCGATTACAATTTGAGTGAAATTGGGTAAAATTTGGATTTAATCTGAATTTCAGACTTGAAAAAGCTGAAAATACTAAGAAACTCGAAATATACACATCATGTGTGTAATTCGAGTTGAGTATCTTAGTTAATTCGAGTTTAGTATCTTAGTTAATCGAGTTGAGTATCTTAGTTAATCGAGTTGAGTATCTTAGTTAATCGAGTTGGTTACCTTAGTTATTCGAGTTGTGTTTTACTAATACTCGAGTTGACAAATTGTGATATTCGAGTTGACAACAGTCTGTTAACAAACTCGAATTTCAGAACAACATCATTCGAGTTTTATATAAGACTCATTCGAGTTTTGTATAAGACTCATTCGAGTTGTGCAAGACTCATTCGAGTTTTGTAAAAGACTCATTCGAGTTTTGTATAAGACTGATTCGAGTTCTACAAAAGACTCATTCGAGTTTTTGTATAAGACTCAAGTTGTCATATACTTAATCGAGTTTTGTCATATACTCCTTCGAGTTTTGTCATATACTTGATTCGAGTTTGATCAAAAACACATTCGAGTTTGATCAAACACTCATTCGAGTTTGATCAAAGACCCAATCGAGTTTCACTGAAAGAATCAATCGAGTTTGGTAAAAGACACAATCGAGTTTTACCATAAACTCAATCGAGTTTTACACTACATTCATTCAAGTTTCACTCATAACACAAGAATCATTCAAGTTTGACACACATTAATCCAAACACAATTCACTGTCTGAGTTAAGCTGCTTATTGCTACTAACAAGTCATTGTGTTGTAGATTTCAGTACTAATCTGTGTTTCAAGGTGTGATCAAACTTTTCAATCTCATTCGGAGTTCATCAGATCTTGGTCAAGTTTCCCAAAGATCAATCAACATGTCTAAAGATGCACTTGCTATGGGATCAGAAACCAAACCCCCAATCTTATACAGGGGAGAATATGTCCAATGGCAGGAGCGGTTTCTTGAATTTATCAGTTTCCATGATTTGTCTGAAGAAATGCTGAAATCATTAAATGAAGGACCAGCAAATTTTTTGGAAACGATCCCAGGAGTACCAACTGGCAATCCCCCAATACCACCGAGGACTGTTGAGGTCACAAACCTAACAGAGGCCCAGAAAAAGAGAAAGTTAGGGGACAAGACTGCCAGAAAACTATTGTTGATTTCAATCCCCAATGATATATACACTTGTCTGACAAATACAAAGACTGCTAAGTCCATCTGGGATGAAGTATGCAAAATCATGAGGGGATCAGACAGAGCTGCTACTAATAGGGCTAGGAATAGCCTAATGACGTTTGAGAACTTCAGAGCTCGTGAAGGTGAGCTTTTGGAAAACACTTACCTCAGATTTGTGAATCTGGTAAGTGAAGTAAAAAGAAACGGAGTGACAAAGTCCAACTTGGACATCAATGTCAAATTTTTAAATGTACTAAATCCAGAATGGGAAAAATATGCTATGATCATCCAACAAACGAAAGATATTGAGAGATGGATTTTCATATGCTATTTGAAAACCTCAACAACTACCAAGAAGTTGTATTGAGGAAAATATCTGGAAAGAAGAAAGCGGAAAAAGAAACTGCTGATCCACTAGCTCTACTGGCGGAGAAAAAGTATAAATACAAGCTGAAAAAGGAAAAAAGAGCAGTAACTAGTAGCACATCTTCTGAATCAGAATCATCAGATTCATCTGCAGATCCAGAGATAGAAGAGATGAAAAAGCAGATGGCACTGCTTACGAAGGCATTTCAGAAGAAATTTTACAGGAAGCCAACCAACAACAAAATGCGCTACAAAACAGGTTCAAGGAAAGTTGAGAAAAAGGATAAATATGAGAAAGCTGGCAAAAGTAGTACACGAAAGTCTGAAAAATATGAGAAGTCAGATAAATCAGCCAAGAAGGAGTCGGAGCAGAAATGCTATAACTGTGGAAAACCAGGTCACTATGCCCGGGAATGCAGATCTCCTGTAGTCAAAAATTCAGACTACTATACAAGAAAGGCACTCTTAGCCAAAGAGAAAGAGTCATGCAAAGCTCTTATGGCGGAGGACGATCATTGGTTACAGTTATCAGAAGACGATGATATCTTGGATGAAGATGCCCATATTTGTCTAAAGTCGGAAATTTTCAATGAATCTGAACTGAGTGAATCAGCTATGATAGCTGAAGATGAGGTGTGGGTTGGACTGACTGATGAAGAGGATGCAGAGAGGAGAGAATCTGAGTCTGATGAAGAAGAAGCAACAGAAGAAGTTGCATTAATGGCATCTGGCCAAAATGAAGCTGAAAATGAGGAAGATTCAGAGTCTGAAAACTCAGATGATTCAGAAGGACCGGAGGTAAATTCTAATTCAGACTCTGATATTGATGACTCATGCATCTTAGAAGAAAAACTAACTAATATGGCCTTTATGCTTAAAAAGTTTGAAAAATCCTTAAAGGCAGAAAAGAAAAAGGTTCATTCTTTGGAAAACAAACTTCGAAATGAACACAATTTAGTTCTAGATTTTTCCAAAGATAAAGCCTTAGCTTTACGAGCTGTCTCAGACTTACAAGATAAGGAAAAAGAACTTCAAAGCAATATACTTAATCTGAATCACAAAATATCTGATTTACAAGAAAGTCTGCGAATAGCTGAGTTAGAAGCCTCAAACTTTTCTGTAAAATATCATGCCATATTTGAAGAGAGAACTAAACTTTATGAGAAAATAAAAAAGATGGAGGATGAATTTATTAAAAGAGGGCAAACAGATCAAACAATATATTTAAATCAACCAAAAGATACAGAGTTTTATAACTCTAAATCTGGTATTGGTTGGGAAAATCCTAAGTATCTGACAAAAGCTATATCAAATTCACCAACACTATACAATGTCAGATACATGAATTCAGGATTAAAAATGAAATTTATGAAAGCATCTGAAGAAGTAGAATCTAGCGAAGAAATAAAAAGATTAAGATCAGACAAAATGCAAAATTATGTTGATTATACAAAGATAAATGAAACAAGCAACATTATTGATACTAAAGAAGAGTTCATTCAAACTTATTCTGAAAAGAATTTGTCTGAATTATCAACTCAGTCTCAAAAATTATATTTACCAAATTCAATTTTAGAACAGATAAATTCTGATTTAGAATTGAAAATTAAAAATTCTGAGACAGAGAATGGAACTCTCACGGCTGAATTAAATAAAATGGAACAAATGTTGCAAAATAAGCCTAAACACATAAATGTGTCTGATCCACAATCAACTACTTCTCTAGAATCTATTAATTCAGAGAAAGAATTTGATCTGTACATGCACTCTGATGATAATTCATTAGATCAAATGTTTGGTAAAATTGGTGAATTTATCAAACCTTTGACTAATAAACAATCAAATGGTAATAAAGAACCTGTTAAAATTCTGCAAAGAATGGCTACATATTCTTTAAAACCATCTGAAAATTCACCATCAGTACAACAAAAGAAGGAGAAAACAAAATTTTTTGTTCAGTCTCCTAGTTTTGAAAAGGGTGAATCATCTTCATCAACGGACTCTATTGCACGTAAAGTCAAATCTTCAACAGGTATGAAAAACTTACAGAAGAAACGAGTTTCTAAATCTACTAATTCTCATACTTCTTTTATGCCAGATATCATTGTGAACGGTTCGAGAAAACAAGTATGGCGAAAGAAGAAAAGAGAAGAGAAAAACAAGATTATAAAACAAGAATGGCGCGTGAAAGAAAAAATTGTTACAGATAGAAATAGCTTCTGTCTGTAATAATGATAAACTTGTTAATAATTCGTGTATTAAATTTTCAAGAACGAAATTAATTGCTTTGAATTCTTATGTTTGTAAGCCTGAAACTGTGAAATATAATAAGCTCGTATGGCAACCAAAGAAAAAGGACCCATTTTATGAACAGAAAAAGGTTCCACAGAAAAATATTTCAAAAACAATTCCACCGCGAATTGTACAAAAGTGGATACCCAAAAGAACAGTTCAAAAATGGGTACCTAAAATAAATTCAAATGATAAGCTAAGAGCCATATCAGTTAGAAAAACAAATGATACTATGCATGATTTACCTAAAACAAAAGTACCCAACTACAAGTGGGTACCTCATGTGCTACTTCGTTTTATAGGTAAACCATGTCTGGTACCTTGACTCCGGATGCTCCAAACATATGACCGGACAACGAGACACACTCACGGAATTTGTAGAAAAGTTCTGTGGGACGGTTAGATTTGGAAACGATCAGTTTTGTCCGATCAAAGGATACGGAAGTCTGAAGTATGAAAAAATCACCATCCAAAAGGTCTTTTATGTTGATGGTCTTGGACACAATCTATTTAGTATTGGACAATTGTGTGATAAGGGGTTAGAAGTCAACTTCAAAGCCAATCGGTGCAGCATCAGATCCGCAGAAGGAAAAGAAATTCTAGCAGGAAACAGGAAAACAAATTTGTACTCCATTGATTTAGCCTCGATCAATCTGAAGAAAGATGTCTGCTTATTGTCAAAAGCAACATCTAAAACAGCATGGCTGTGGCATCGTCGCCTTTCGCATCTGAACTTCAATGAACTGACCAACCTAGCAAAAGGAGGGTTAGTTAAAGGGCTGCCGGCGCTCAAATTTCAAAAAGAGCAATTATGTGCGGCATGTGAAAAAGGAAAGATGACAAGAGCCACACACAAATCCAAAACAGAACACTCATCCACGAGAGCACTGGAGTTACTGCATATGGATTTGTGTGGACCAATGAGAGTACAAAGTATAAATAAGAAACGATATGTATTGGTGATAGTTGATGACTATTCACGATACACATGGGTGTTTTTCCTAAGATCCAAATCAGATGCAACCGAAACCATCATAGACTTCATCTAGAAAATACAAGTAAAGTTGCAACTCACAATTCAGACAATCCGCTCAGACAATGGAACAGAGTTCAAGAACAAATCACTTGATTCGTTCTTGAATTCAGTAGGAATTACACATCAGTTCTCAGCTGCTCGAACTCCACAACAAAACGGTGTCGTTGAAAGAAGAAATCGGACACTAGTGGAATCAGCTAGGACGATGTTGGCCTACTCCAATTTACCATTGTTCTTGTGGGCAGAAGCGGTTGCAACAGCTTGTTTCACACAAAACCGTTCAATAATAAATAAAAGATTCGGAAAGACTCCGTATGAACTGATTAATAAACGAATACCTAATATTAAATTTTTCCATGTCTTTGGTTGCAGATGCTTTATATTGAATGATAAAGACAATCTGGGAAAGTTTAATCAAAAGGCGGATGAAGGAATCTTCATCGGGTATTCAAAGGAGTCGGTTGCTTTCCGAGTGTACAACAAGAGAACCAAGACAGTCAACGAGAGCGTAAATGTTAAATTCGACGATGGAGTGGTAATGGCTTCTGAACACACCAGTTCAGGACCCGAACCTAATATGCAGACTTCATTGGAGTCAAATGGACAAAATGCTGAACATTCTGAATTATATAAGTTGTTTGAGAACTTTTATGACGACTATTTTGAAACGCCCAAATCTAATGTTCAAAATTTGGTGCCTGACAGGATAACTGAAGATCCAGTCGTAGTTTCAGATCTTTCTCAACAACAAAGTTCAGAAGAAACTGGAGAAGCTTCAACAGCAAATGTGCAGTCAACTACTGAGATTGTACAACCAATTGAACCTCCACATTCTTCTGAAACCCCCATTACTTCTGAACAGTCAGAAGCTCCTACCTCAGATGTTCCACCTACAACATCTGCAGTAACTCCCGAACCATATCTAGATCTCAATCCCAACCAAGACCCAATAGAACCGTTTCCACATACAGTTAAGTGGACAAGAAATCACCCAATAGAGAACATCATTGGTGATCCATCTGCGTCAGTCCAAACTAGAAGGGCTACTATAAATGAATGCTTACTTTCAAATTTTTTGAGTAAGATTGAGCCCAAAAATGTAAAAGAAGCCCTTCTGGATGCTGATTGGATTGTGGCGATGCAAGAAGAACTCAACCAGTTCGAACGGTTAAAGGTCTGGAGACTTGTTGAGCGCCCAAACGACAAATCCATAATAGGCACGAAATGGATCTTTAAGAACAAGAAAGTTGAACATGGTGTCATTATTAGGAATAAAGCTCGTCTCGTGGCCAAAGGATACAGCCAACAAGAAGGGATTGATTATGACGAAACATTTGCACCAGTTGCACGAATTGAAGCTATAAGGATGTTTTTAGCTTTTGCCGCTCATAAAAATTTTACAGTATATCAAATGGATGTCAAAACTGCGTTTTTAAACGGGGAGCTAACAGATGAAGTATATACATATCAGCTCGAAGGGTTTACTGATCCTTCGAAACCTGATCATGTATATATTTTGGATAAGTCATTGTATGGCCTTAAACAAGCACCTCGTGCTTGGTATGATGCACTTTCAACATATCTGTTGAAATGTGGATTTACAAAAGGTGCAGTTGACACAACCTTGTTTATAAAACGTCAGGGGTCAGATATCATAGTTATACAGATATATGTAGATGATATAATATTTGGGTCTACAAATCCAGAATTTTGTAAGAAATTCGCATTTTTAATGTCCCAGAAATTCGAAATGAGCATGATGGGTGAAATAAATTTTTTCTTAGGATTACAAGTAAAACAATTAACTGATGGTATTTTTATCAATCAGTCAAAATACATACAAGACATGTTAAAGAAATTTAACATGGTCAATAGTACTCCTATGAAAACTCCCATGGCTCCGGATTCAAAATCAAAACTCGATGCGGACATCTCAGGGAAACCTGTAGATGTGACCCATTATCGAGGTATAATTGGGTCATTAATGTACTTAACAACCAGTAGAACAGATATTATGTTTGCTACATGTGTCTGTGCTAGATATCAGGCAAATCCAAAAGAATCACACTTAACAGCTGCAAAACGAATTTTAAGATATCTCAAAGGAACTCCAAATCTTGGTTTGTGGTATCCTAGGGAGTCTTCATTTAATCTGACTGCTTTTTCTGACGCTGATCACGCAGGTGATAAGATGGACAGAAAGAGTACGTCAGGAGCAGTACAATTCTTAGGTGACAAACCCGTATGTTGGTCATCCAAGAAACAACATTGTGTTTCATTGTCTACAGCTGAGGCAGAGTACGTTGCTGTATCTTCCTGCTGCTCTCAGGTGTTGTGGATGAAGAGCCAACTGCGTGATTACGAGTTTACACCAAAGAAAATTCCAATATACTGTGATTCTCAGAGCGCAATAGCTATTGCATCAAATCCGGTGCAACATTCAAAAACGAAACACATCGACATTCAGTATCATTTCATAAAAGATCATGTAGAAAATGGAAATATAGAATTATATTTTGTACCTACTGAATATCAACTAGCTGATTTGTTTACCAAAGCGTTAGATGAAAAGCGGTTTAATCTTTTGGTATACAAATTAGGTATGTTGAATCATTAAGATTTAATAATTCAGTAGTTTCAAAATATTAATTTTAAAATTTTCATTTTTAAGTGATTTTTATCTGATGTTAAATTCATGAATCATAACAAGTTTATATTCTTTAGAATTTAACAAGATCTGGACTGTCATGTGCAGGGGGAGAAGAAAAGAAATTTTTCTGATTTTGAATAAATCTGATAAAACTGATCTGATATTTTGTAGGGGGAGCAGAGCTGAGCAATTGAATATTAAGTTGAGGGGGAGCAACTTTCAGAAATTCAAGGGGGAGCAAATGCATTTTGCTAATGTTTTTAATTTTTGTTTTTGTGTGTGTTTTTCATTTATTTTGTGATGTTTATGTGAAATTTTTTTTCAAGTATAATTTTTTTAGTCCATTTTAAATTTTTTATTTTTGTGTGCTGTTAAATTTTTTTTGAAATTCAAATTTTGTTTAGTCACAATTTTGTTGAAAAATGGGTATGTGGGCTAAGTTGGTTTAGCTAATGGGCCGAATTTTCAAAATTTGAAAAATTTAATGTGTGGGCCGGGTAAAATTTGAGTATAAATATGAATTTTCAAATTCACAATTACTTTTTCCGGAAAATTCAAACTTCATCTTCTCCACAAAGCTTCCTTCACTTCAAAGAAAGCTCACAAACCCACAACCGACGGTTTTACATTTCATAAAAATTGTGAGTAAAAGTTTGTTTTTATTATTTCAGTTTCTATGTACATATTTTCAGTGTATTTGTTTGAATGTGAGTATCTGTTCTTATTTCTATGTTTTGTATTCTTGACCGTAAATGACAAATATTTTGATTGGTCCATGAAACTGAAATTAATTGTGTGATGATGTTCGTGTGGGTATTATGACTATGAATCTGAAATTTCCTAAGTCATTTGTACCTCACAAAAACAGAATCATTGATTTGTTAATGGAACAGTTTCGATTTTTTTTTGAATAAACTGAAATTTGAATTTTTAACAACTTTAAAGTTGTTTTTGTTCAAAGTTCAGTAAAACAAATGTGTTTAAAACACATTTTCGAGGGGGGTGCAAGTTTTAAAACACTGAAAAACATCTCTGAACTCAAATTCATAAAATCAGTGTGTTTTAGACTTGTAGGAAAATAAACTGACATTTCTCGAATAAAGAGTCATTCGAGTTGCATTACAGTGTTATTCGAGTTGCATTTTAGTGTCATTCGAGTTGCATGAAATAATCATTCGAGTTGACTTAAGAGTCATTCGAGTTGCATTAGTGTGTTATTCGAGTTTCATCATGACTAATTCGAGTTGGTTCATATAGATTTAAGAGGTATTCGAGTTTATGACATATTACATTCGAGAAACATAGAAAATTTTCAGAACATAAGTTGGTTGAAGACTTATTCGAGTTTTATATATATATTATTCGAGTTGGTTGAAGACTTATTCGAGTTTTATATATATATTATTCGAGTTGGTTAAAGACTTATTCGAGTTATATATATATATATATATTATTCGAGTTGGTTAAAGACTTATTCGAGTTTTATATATATATTATACGAGGTGGTTATAGGCTTATTCGAGTTGGATCATGAGTTACTCGACATTTTTCAAGACTAATTCGAGAAACTTGTAGTTTCATTCGAGTTACATCAGAAAATTTTTCTAAGTGTAGAATTGTAAAGTTTTAAGAAAAATGTCACATTTTTTTAAGAAATTGTTATAAAGTTGTGTTTTTCTAACATTGGTCTCTAAACGATTGACTCTGGAGTCCTTTCAATAATTTTCAATTATTGTCAGGAATCCCGATGCTTTAAATAGAAAATCACAAGTTTTTACAATTTCTATTAAAATGTTACAATTTTTCTACATTTTTGACAGATGTCATTTGAGTACTTGATATGACTAACATGATGTTATTTTTGGTTACAGGTGTTCAAATGGCATCCCCAGTACAATCCCAAAATTCAAATTCCTCTGATTCCCATTCATCGTCAAATCATACCCTTGTATCTACTCCAGTCAGATCTACCTCAGTGGCCCGTTCATCACAAACACATATTATCCCAGATAACCAACTTGTCAAACCAAAACATTGCCTTCCTTTCCGTGACAATAACCATCGTTTAGATACCAAAGTTATTAAAGTAAGCCATCCAATAATTGTAGACATTCTGAAAGGTCATCCACTCGGTTATCTGCTTCAGTATAAACCGTCTATTCCACAAGTATATTTACAACAATTTTGGCACACTGTCAAATTTGTTCCTCCGGACGGAAATTAGGGGTGTTATCGGGACCAAACCCGGACCGGACCGGACCGAACCCGGTTAGGACCGAACCCGAATGAAGAAAATATATGAAACCGAGGACCGGACCATTTGAATATTCTTGGTCCCGGTTCGGTCCCGGTCCCGGTTCCGGGTATTCGGGAAAAACCCGGTGAGACCAAACTAAAAATCACTTTTTTTTTTTGGAATAGCAACTATAAATCGCATAACAAAGTAAAAGAAACATCCATGATATTTAGTGTACCAACATTCAAAAAAACAATGACAAACCAACCAAAAGTTTTGAATTTTGACAACCATTCAAAAAACCGAACCAAGTCAGTAACGAAAAAAAAACATCGATCGCCCTTTATTTTTTTCCTTTTCCATCGGGGTCGCGTATTGATTCTTCAATCTCTACAAAAAAAAATAGTATATATTATATAATGTTTGATTTCTAGAAAAATATATGGTCTAAATGGCTTTGCATTTCGGTTCCGGGTAATTCCCGAACCCGGACCGGACCGAACCCGGTTAGGACCGAACCCGAATGAAACAATTATATGAAACCGAGGACCGGACCATTGCTTGGAAATCGGTCCTATTCGGGTTCGGGACCGGTCCGGTCCCGGTTCGGTTCGGGTATTTGGTCCGCATATAACACCCCTAACGGAAATCATCATTTTAAAGTGACAATTGATCAGTTCAAGACGAAAATCACTCTTGCAAGACTACGTCACAATCTTTTTCTTCCGAGACGAATAGACACGGTGAACTTCCCAGAGTTAGCAGATTTTGAAGATTTTGTTTCAGATGAAGAGCTCGTTCATGATTTAATTTGCCTAGGCTACTCAAAGCCACTTCCGAAGAGCTCAAAGTTTCACAGAAATGGTTTAAATGGCGAATGGTACACACTTTTTGGTATCATAAATCGGTGCATGACTTCAAAACATACTGGGATTGACAGATGCAGCATTCATTGCCTGAGGATATTTCATGGGATCGCATTCAACAAACATTATGACTTTGCTCAGTGCATATGGGAAGATTTGAAAGAGATTGTGCTTGCTAAAACTACAAATAGAGCAAGGAAGTTCGTTCCACTTCAGCGGTTTATACAGATTCTTATCCGAGGGATCTTAAGGGCCAATGAAAATATTCCAAAGCGAGCCAATTCTCAGAGATGCCCAGACTATGTCATGATGAGTTTGCATGAAGTGCCGGACTCCCCAAATGCCAACATAATGCCAATTCCAGAGTCGTTGCTCAAATATGCTGATCAAGAAAGTGAAAATGTGAGATTATATCGAATAGATCATGCTCCGATAGAGACCCAGGAACCGGGATCTCTTAGCCCAGGAGCTTTAAGGATAGAGGAACCTCAGCAAGGGGCTGAAGTTCAGGTTGCCCATTCAGAGATTGAGGGAGAAGGTAGTGTGAGGGGTGGTGAGGAAGAAGCCGAAAAATCAGATTCTGAGAGGACATTGTCTGATATTCAAGAAGAAGAGGGAGAAGGGGATGATGATGATGATGATGGTGATGATGGAGGTGATCGTCATGAGGGAGGAGGAATGATGGTGGATATTGTACAAATGGCTGTAGAGAGTGTGAGGGAGACCATAACCCCAGAAAGCCGGGATGTAACCATGTCTACTGTTAGCTCTCCTATGGGAGTTATTGAACAAGTCAGTATCCCACTGACGATTGCACACCCATCTAGCCACTCAGTCTCCTCTCAACAGGAGACTGTTTCAATTGAGCACAGGGATGAACCACAAAATCTATCCGAAAGTCACTTGGACTTGATGGATATTGAAACAAGTGCACAATTGCCCGTGTGTACGACTTTGTTTGAATCACTGAGTCTAGCTCATATACCGTCTAGGACACTTGAGTCCACTTCATTTGTTGAAGTGAGTGTGGTTGAACTTAGTGTTCCCACCGGAACACCCTTAGTAACGGAAGCATTTGTTGCTCCGTCACTTGAAGAGGGTGGAAGTCCAGTCAGAGAAACGCCAATACCAACTCTGAGCACTGGCCACACAGAAGTTCTTTATACAAGTTCGACTGTTGTGTCAACTGGAAGTCTCCGTGACCCAGTGGTGAATTTATCCCCGTTTGTGACTGAGTCAACATTGACAGAAGCCTTGAATGAAGTTGTTTCTGGAGTAAACACGCATGTATCTAATCAACTGGCTGAGGTAATGGCTCAAATGACCAACATTCAGAAGTTCTTGAAGGGAAAGGATGTTGCGGAGGAGTCTGTTAAGCAAAATGAGTCAAAACAAGCTATAGAAGAGTTGAAGGAAGAATTGAAAGATTTTGTTTTTGAGCAGTTTGATGAAATGCGAGAACGTATGATCAGTCTGGAAAATACAGTGGTAACGGCGTTGGGTAATCTTTCAGAACGAGTGGCTGCAGTGGAAGATACCTGCAAGGCTCAAGCTTCCTCATCAAAGAGGAAACATGATGAGCATGACGAAGACTCCGATGATGCTCCTCATGAGGGGGAGAAGAGGAGAAAGCTTGATCAATCAACGCCGGGGATATTAATGCTAACATATCCAGAGAAGGAGCCGGAAGCTCAGGAGAGAGAAGCCGGGGGTTCTAAACAATCAGCTGGTGAACAGAGAGAACTGGGATTGATTCTTTATGAAGATGTTCCAGTTCCTTTGAACACTCAGCCCGATATTTATCAGTTTATTGAGTATATTGATTCAGAGGAAGACGTACAAGAGAAAGATAAAGAGCCAAGTATTCAAGAGACAGGAGAAGAAAGAGAGGAGTACATTGAAGTGTCTGAAGATGATGACATAATTGCTTTGACAGATGTAGACTTTAGAGCTGAAAGAATAGAGGAGGAGGAAGTGTTAGTTGAAGAAATAATGAAAGATGTTGAATCAACACAAACGGTTGAAAAGCCTGAGGTGGTTGTACAGATTAAAGAAGAATTTGAAGAATTTCCTGTTGAGAGCAGTATGGCTCAAGAAACAGTAGTTTTGAATGAAGTGGAGGTGATGGATAGATTTTTTAATGAGTTTGTACTTGCTGATGAATCAAAGAAGCAACACAGACTAAGATTTCAAGCACAACAAGTGGTGCAGAGGGAGATTCAAGATATGTTAACTCTGTTGAATAAGGATGAAATAAGCAAGAAGAAGGTGAAAAAGCTTGAACTGCCAGAGAACAGGTCTGCGGAGTTTATCAGAAAAAGAAACAAGATGCCGTACATTGAATATATTCTGGAGAAACGGATCTTTTGCAAAAAGCAAGCACCATGCTCTTTTCACAAGTTATTCCGAGTTCTAGAGCCGAATATGCCCAATCTGGTTAACTATGCCAGTTTCCTGAGAAATAAGACACAAGAGGTTGAGAAGGTTAAGAGCGAATTCAGGATAGTGGATCTGGTGAAGATTGATAAAGAAAGATTTGTCAAGATATTTTATCCAAAGTTTACAGTCACTAGGTCAGATGGAAATACATATGTGTTCACGGAAGCTGACATGTTTAACATGCACTTGGTCGATATTGAAGATCTTTTTGATGAGCTGTGCAGAAATAAAAGGAATGAACATTGTAGATTTGCGCTAAAGACACTGTTTCACTTTATGCATACCAAATTGGTATTAATGTCAGTGCAAGATCTACAGATTGGGGTTGAAAGAGGCATGAGGAAGATAAATATGACTGCACCTCACAGAGATATTAAATTTGCTGGTGAGCTGAAAGAGTTTCAAGTGATCATGGTGAAGCATCCAGCAGTCATGTATAAAGATAGGAATAAAAAGTTGAGAGCAATGAGGAGTGTGGAGCTGAACAAGTTTTCTGATGGTACGTTGATTAAAGTTTTGAATGGTTTGAAAGGTAAGCTTGCTGCTGATCAGAAAAGGAAGACAAAGAAAGGAGTCTTATCTGTTAACGACCGAAGACTCATGGTTGAGTTTTTTTCTAAAATTGAATGGAGGCTTTCGGATCGGAAAAGTATCAGAAGGTTTGAACAGAAGTTGGGCTTATCGATTTGAAGACTTTGCTATTTTCATCAAAGGGGGAGAATGTTAGAATATGTTTTAATTGATGAAAATCAAAGTCTAGGGACTGTTTATGTATTTTCTTAATAGTTTGTAAATAAGTATAAATAGCCTTTTTGACTTTCCAAAATAGATAGATCGGTCAGAGATTTCTTTTTGTACGTATTCAAGCAGCACTGTATACGAAGATTCTGACAATCATTGTGTAATCAACAAATCATCAATCGAATATTTTGGTTAGTGTTGATTAATTTCATTGTTCATATTATTTGCATATTGTTGATTGAATTGGTAGAAACTATAATTCACAGAAAGTTTTTGAGAATAAAAACCCAATATCTATGTGTGTGGTTTGATTTGAATCATGAAATTTCAGATTCATGTTCACATTGATAAGCCGAAACATCCCACACAATTAATTTGAGTTTAATGAACACAAAATTATGAACACCATTAACATCCAAAATACAAACAGTTCGAACAAAACACAAACAGATACACACAACAGTGACATATAGATGTAATAAAAAAATGAAAGAAACACACAAACAAAAAAAAATTACTCACAATATAATCAAAATGCTTTCTTGAATCTTTCAAAAAGATGAGTGGGTTTTTTCGGTTTCTTAAGTGTGAAGTAAGGTTTTAGGGAAGATGATGAATAATGTATAATCCGAAAAAAATGAATTTGAATTTGAAATTTCAAATTTATAGAAACAAAAATTGAACCGGCCCATTATTTTCAATTTTATCCGGCCCATCTTCCAAAAAAAATTAAAACCCACTTACCATCTTTTCAAAAAAATTTTTAACAAAATAAAAACAAACAAAATAAAATAAAAACAAAGTAAAAAAAAGTTTAAAACCAAACAACAAAAAACAACAAAAAAACAAAAAAAAAAATTGAAAATAGGCATAATCAAGACAAAAAAAAAACAAAAAAAATTTAAAAATGCTCCCCCTTTAATTTCTGAATGTTGCTCCCCCTCAAACATGTATTGTATTCCTCAGCTGAGCTCCCCCTACAAAATAACATATAAATTTTATCAGATTTACTCAAAATCAGATAAATTTATTTTTTTGCTCCCCCTGCACATGACAATCCAGATCTTGTTAAATTCCAAATAATATTAACTTTTTAAGATTCAAGAATTTAACATCAGATTAAAATCAATAAAAATGAAAATTTAAAAATATAAATTGAAACTACTGAATTATTAAATCTTAACGATTCAACATACCTAATTTGTATACCAAAAAATTAAACCTTTTTTCATCTAACGCTTTGGTAAACAAATCAGCTAGTTGATATTCAATAGGCACAAAATATAACTCTATATTTCCATTTTCTACATGATCTTTTATAAAATGATACCGAATGTCAATGTGTTTTGTTTTTGAATGTTGCACCGGATTTGATGCAATAGCTATTGCGCTATGAGAATCACAGTAGATGGGTATTTTCTTTGGTGTAAACCCGTAATCGCGTAGTTGGCTCTTCATCCACAACACCTGAGAACAGCAAGAAGATACAGCAACGTATTCTGCTTCAGCTGTAGACAATGAGACGCAATGTTGGTTCTTAGATGACCAGCATACAGGTTTGTCACCTAAGAACTGTACTGCTCCAGACGTACTTTTTCTGTCAATCTTATCACCTGCGTGATCAGCGTCAGAAAAAGCAGTTAGATTAAATGAAGATTCTCTAGGATACCACAAACCAAGGTTTGGAGTTCCTTTGAGATATCTTAAAATTCTTTTCGTAGCTGTTAAATGTGATTCTTTAGGATTCGCCTGATATCGTGCACACACACATGTAGCAAACATAATATCCGGTCTACTAGCTGTTAAGTACATCAATGACCCAATTATACCTCGATAGTGAGTCACATCTACAGGTTTCCCTGAAATGTCCTCATTGAGTTTTGACTTTGAATCCGGAGCCATGAGAGTTTTCATAGGAGTACTATTAACCATGTTAAATTTCTTTAACATGTCTTGTATATATTTTGACTGATTGATAAAAAATACCATCAGGTAATTGTTTAACTTGTAATCCTAAGAAAAAATTTATTTCTCCCATCATGCTCATTTCGAATTTTTGGGACATTAAAAATGCGAATTTCTTACAAAATTCCGGATTTGTAGACCCAAATATTATGTCATCTACATATATTTGTATAACTATGATATCCGGCCCCTGACGTTTTATAAACAGGGTTGTGTCAACTGCACCTTTGTTGAATCCACATTTCAAGCACGCGGTGCTTGTTTAAGGCCATACAGTGATTTATCTAAAATATATACATGATCAGGTTTCGAAGGATCAGTAAATCCTTCAGGCTGATATGTATATACTTCATCGGTTAGTTCCCCGTTTAAAAATGCAGTTTTAACATCCATTTGATAAACTGTAAAGTTTTTGTGAGCGGCAAAAGCTAAAAACATTCTAATCGCTTTGATTCGTGCAACTGGTGCAAACGTTTCATCGTAGTCAATCCCTTCTTGTTGGCTGTATCCTTTGGCAACGAGACGAGCTTTATTCCGAATGATTACTCCATGTTCGTCTTTCTTGTTTTTAAAGATCCACTTCGTGCCTATGATGGATTTGTCTTTAGGGCGCTCAACAAGTTTCCAGACCTTTAACCGTTCGAACTGGTTCAGTTCTTCTTGCATCGCCACAATCTAATCATCGTCCAGAAGTGCTTCTTTTACATTATTGGGCTCTATTTTACTTAGAAAATTTGAAAATAGACACTCATTTATGGTGACCCTTCTGGTTTGGACTGAAGCGGATGGATCACCAATAATGTTTTCTATTGGGTGATTTCTCGTCCACTTAAAAGTATGTGGAAACGGTTCTATTTGGTCTTGATTGGGATTACGATCTAGATATGTTAGTCGGGGGTTACTTCAAATGTAGTAGGTGGGATATCTGAGTTAGGAGCTTCTGAATGTTCAGAAGTTAAGGGGGTTTCAGAAGAATTTGGAGGTTCAATGGGTTATGCAATCTCAGTTGTCAATTGCACATTTGTTGTTGAGGCTTCTCCAGTTTCTTCTGAAACTTGTTGATGAGAAAGATCAGAGACTACGACGGGATCTTCAGTAATCCTGTTAGGCACCAAATTTAGAACATTAGTTTTAGGCCTCTCAAAATAGTCTTCATAAAAATTCTCAAACAACTTATGTAATTCAGAATTTTCAGCATTTTGTGCAGATGACTCCAATGAAGTCTGCGTGTTAGGTTCGGGTCCTGAACTGGTGTGTTCAGAAGCCATCACCACTCCTTCATCAAATTAGATGTTCACGCTCTCGTTGACTGTCTTGGTTCTCTTGTTGTACACACGGAAAGCAACCGACTCCTTTGAATATCCGATGAATATTCCTTCATCTGCCTTTTGATTAAACTTTCCAAGATTATCTTTGTCGTTTAGAATAAAGCATCTGCAACCAAAGACATGGAAAAATTTAATATTAGGTATTCGTTTATTAATCAATTCATAAGGAGTCTTTCCGAATCTTTTATTTATAATTGAACGATTCTGTGTGAAACAAACTGTTGCAACTGCTTCTGCCTATAAGAATAACGGTAAATTTGAATACGCCAGCATTGTGCTAGCTGATTCCACTAGTGTCCGATTTTTCTTTCAACGACACCGTTTTGTTGTGGAGTTCGAGCAACTGAAAACTGATGTGTAATTCCTACAGAATTCAAAAATGAGTCAAGCGATTTTTCTTGAATTTTGTTTCGTTATCTGAGTGGATTGATTGAATTGTGAGTTGCAACTTCACTTGTATTTTCCGGATGAAGTCTATGATAGTTTCGGTTGCATCCGATTTGGACCTCAGGAAGAAAACCCATGTGTATCGTGAATAGTCATCAACTATCGCCAATACATATCGTTTCTTATTAATGCTTTGTACTCTCATTGGTCCACACAAATCCATATGGTGTAATTCCAGTGCTTTCATGGATGAGTGTTCGGTTTTGGATTTGTGTGAGCTCGTGTCATTTTTCCTTTTTCACATGCGGCACACAACTGCTCCTTTTGGAATTTGAGAGTTGGCAGCCCTTTAACTAACCCTCCTTTCGCTAGGTTGGTTAATTCATTGAAGTTTAGATGTGAAACGCGACGATGCCATAGCCATGCTGTTTTAGATGTAGGTTTTGACAGTAAGCAGACATCTTTCTTCAGATTAATCGAGGCTAAGTCAATGGAGTACAAATTGGTTTTCCTGTTTCCTGCCAATATTTCATTTACTTCTCCGGATCTGATGCTGCACCGATTGGCTTTGAAATTGACTTCTAATCCTTTATCACACAACTGTCCAATACAAAACAAATTATGTCCAAGACCATCAACATGAAAAACCTTTTGAATGGTAATTTTGTCATATGTGAGACTCCTGTATCCTCTGATCGGACAAAACTGATCATTTCCAAATCTGACCGTCCCACAGAACTTTTCTACAAAGTTCGTGAGTATGTCTCTTTGTCCGGTCATATGCTTGGAACATCCGGAGTCAAGATACCAAACATGGTTTACCTATAAGACGAAATAACACATGAAGTACCCACTTGTAGTTGGGTACATTTGTTTTAGGTAAATCATGCAAAGTATTATTTGATTTTTCAACAGATATGGCTTTTTGCTTAACAGTTGATGTTGTTTTAGGTACCCACATTTGAACAGTTCGTTTAGGTATCCACTTTTGTACAATTCCTGGTGGAACTGTTTTTGAAATGATTTTCTGTGGCACCTTTTTCTGTTTAGAATATGGGTCCTTTTTCTTTGGTTGCCAGACGAGCTTATCTGATTTTACAATTAAAGGTTTACAAGCACTAGAGTTCAAAGCAATTAAGTCTGTTCTAGAGAATTTAATACAAGAATTATTAACAAATTTATTATTACAGACAGAGTTTTCAATGTTGCTATTTCTATCTGTAACAATATTGTTCTTCAGGCGCCATTCTTGTTTTATATTCTTGTTTTTCTGTTCTTTTTTCTTCTTTCTCCAAACTTGTTTTCTCGCCCCATTCACAATGATATCTGACATAAAAGAAACATGAGAATTAGTAGACTTAGACACTTGTTTCTTCTGTAAATTTCTCTTACCTTTTGAAGATTGAACTCTGAGTGCAATGGAGTTCTTTGTTGAAGATGATTCACCTTTTTCAAAGCTAGGAATGTTAAAAATAACATTTATTTTCTCCTTCTTTTGTTGTAAAATTGGTGAATTTCAGATGATTTAATTGAGTCTGAAGAAATTCTTTGCAGAATTTTAACAGGTTCTTTATTATCATCTGATTGTTTGTTATGCAGAGGTTTGACAAATTCATCAATTTTAACAAACATTTGCTCTAAGGAATTAAAGTCAGAGTGCATAAACAGATCAAATTCCTTTTCTGAATTGATAGAATCTTGAGAAGTTGAAGACGGTGGATCAGACAACTTTTTGTTTTTAGGCTGATTTTGTAACTTTTGTTCCATAGTTTTTAGTTCAGCCTTGAGAGTTCTATTCTCTGTCTCAAAATTTTTAATTTTCAATTCTAGATCTTTATCTGTTCTAGAATTGAAGATGGCAGATATAACTTTTGAGATTGAGTAGGTAATTCAGACAAATCCTTTTCAGAATATGTTTAAATGTACTCTTCTTTAATATCAATATTATTATTTGTTTCATTTATTCTGTTATAATCAACAGAATTTTGCATTTTGTCTGATCGTAATCTTTTTGTTTCTTCACTAGATTCTACTTCATCAGATGCTTTCATAAATGCCATTTTCAATCCTAAGTTCATGTATTCGACATCATATAACGTTAGTGAACTAGATATTGCTTTTGTCAGATACTTTTGTTTTCCCAACCAATTCCAGATTTAGAATTATAAAATTCTTTGTCTTTTGGTTGATTTAAATAAATGGTTTGATCTGTTTGCCCTCTTTTGATAAATTCATCTTCCGTCTTCCTTATTTTCTCATAAAGTTTAGTTCGTTCTTCAAAAATAGCATGATATTTTACAGAAAAATTTGAAGCTTCTAATTCTGCTATTCTCAGTCTTTCTTGTAAGTCAGATATATTGTGATTAAGATCTAGTATTTTGCTTTGTAGTTCTTTCCTTATCTTGTAAATCTGAAACTGCTCGTAAGGCTAATGCTTTATCTTTGGAAAAGTCTAAAACTAGGTTATGTTCATTACGAAGTTTGTTTTCCAAAGAATGAGCATTTTTCTTTTCAGCCTTCAATGATTTTTTAAACTTGTTAAGCATAAAGGCCATATGAGTTAGTTTCTCTTCTAGCATACAAGATTCATCTATATCAGAGTCAGAGTTAGAATGTACCTCCGGTTTGTCTGAACCATCTGATCTGTCTGACTCAGAAGCTTCATTTTCCTCTACATCAGTTTTTCCAGTTGCCATCAACGCAACTTCTTCTGTCTCTTCCTCCTCAGAATCTTGTCTTTCTTCATCCTCTTCATCAGTTAAACCAACCCATACTTTATCCTCAGCTATCATAGCTGATTCACTCAATTCTGACTCATTGAGAACCTCTGATTTCAGGCAAATATGAGCATCTTCATCCAGAATATCTTCATCTTCAGATAACTGCAACCAGTGGTCATCTTCAGCCATAAGAGCTTTTCTAGACTCTTTTTCTTTGGCTAAGAGAGCCTTCCTCGTATAATAGTCTGAGTTTTTGACTACTGGGAGTCTACATTCCCGGGCATAATGACCTGGTTTTCCACAGTTGTAACATTTCTGTTCTGAATCTTTCTTTGCTGACTTGTCTGATTTTTCATATTTGTCAGTCTTTCTTCCACTGCTCTCTCCAGATTTTTCATATTTGTCCTTCTTCTCAATTTACTTCGAGCCTGTCTTGTAGCGCATCTTATTGTTGGTTGGCTTTCTGTAGAACTTCTTTTGAAAAGCTTTTGTTAGCAGTGCCATCTGCTTTTTCATTTCTTCGATCTCAGAATCTGCAGATGAATCGGAGGATTCTGATTCGGAAGATGTACTGCTGACTACTGCTCTTTTCTCCTTTTTCATTTTATACTTGTACTTTTTCTCTGCCAGTAGAGCCAATGGATCAGCAGTTTCTTTCTCGGCTTTCTTCTTTCCTGATAATTTCCTCAACACAACTTCTTGGTAGTTGTTGAGGTTCTCAAATATCATATGAAAATCCATTTCTTCAATATCCTTTGTTTGCTGGATAATCATAACATATTTCTCCCATTCAGGGTTCAGAACGTTTAGGAACTTGATATTTATGTCCAGATTGGACTTTGTCACTCCATTTCGTTTCATTTCACTTACCAAACTCACAAATCTTAGGTTAGTGTTTTCCAGTAGTTCTCCTTCACGGGCTCTGAAATTTTCAAACGTCATTAGGCTGTTTCTAGCCCTATTTGTGGCAGCTCTGTCAGATCCCCTCATCAGTTTACACACTTCATCCCATATTGATTTGGCAGTTTTTGTGTTTGTGAGGCATGTGTAAATATCATTGGGGATGGATATTAGAAGTAATTTCCTGGCAGTTTTATCCCCTAGTTTTCTTTTCTTTTGGGCCTCATTCAGGTTGGTGACCTCGACTGTCCTTGGTGGAATCGGGGGATTACCAGTTGGTACTCCAGGGATTGTTTCCATGAATGTGGCTGGTCCGTCTGTTAAGGATTTCAGCATCTCTTCTGATAGATCATGAAAGCTAATGAATTCAAGAAACCTCTCCCTCCATTGAACGTATTCTCCCCTGTATAGAATTGGGGGTTTGGTTTCTGATCCCATTGCTAGAGCGTCCTTTGACATTTTGACTGATATTTTGGAAACTTTCCAAGATCTGATGAACTTTGATTGAGATTGAAAATGTTGATCAACAGTTGAAATTTGATCAAACTTTGAAACACAGATTATTACTGAAATCTACAACACAGTAACTTGTTAGTAGCAATAATCAACTTGAATCAAACACTGAATAGACTTGATGTTTTGTAAAATTCGATTGATGTATTGCAAAAACTCGAATAATGCTTGTATGAAACTCGAATTACTCTTTAATGAAACTCGAATGAGCTTTCTGTAAAACTCGAATGATGTATGGTGAAACTCGAATTAGGCTAAGTAAAACTCGAATGAGTTTTGTATGAAACTCGAATGAGTTTTGTATGAAACTCAAATGAGTTTTGTATGAAACTCGAAAAAGCCTTTGTGAAACTCGAATTATGTTCAGAAACTTGAGTTTTATAGTGAAACTCGATCAACTCTTATGTGAAACTCGAATTGATCTTTTGAGAAACTCGAATTGTTCCTTTGAAAAACTCGAATTTGTATTTTGTGAAACTCGAATTAAATTCAAATTTTAATAAACTCGAATGAACTTCAAATTTGCTTATAAACTTGAATCAAATTCAATTTGACAGTAAACTCGATTGATTTATCACTTCAACTCGAATCAACAAGGTTGCAACTCGATTGATTAATTGTGTAAACTCGAATCACTTTAAATCCAACTCGATTGATGAATTAAGTAAACTCGAATCACTTTTAAATCCAACTCGATAGACACTGTTTGTCAACTCGATTGACACTGTTTGTCAACTCGATTGACACTATTGTCAACTCGAATTTCACAAGTATTCAACTCGAATGACACATAATATATGTGTATTTCGAGTTTCTTAATTTTTCAGATTTTTCAAGTCTGAAATTCAATTTAATTCGAAAAATTTGCCCATTTTCACTCAAATTGAAATCGAAGGTGAGGATTTTGATTACAAACACCTTTTGTGAAACACTTTTGTCCAAAAATAGATCTAGAATAGACTTTTTCAATAGAACAATAGTCGACCTCGTGTAACAATAGTCGACCTCGTGTTTTTCAAAATTTGACAAAAATGCCTAGATCTTTTTATGTGTTTTGTGAATCAATTCAAGTTTATAATCAATTGAATTGACTACTGATCCTATACCTTCGATCCAATTTTCACAGTATTTGATCAACAGATTAAAAACCCTTGGTGATTTTAGGGTTTTTCGAAAAAAAAAATGCTCAAGAATAGTAAACAATTTTGTAAAAAATTTCAATCTCAGAATCAAATTTTCACCCCTAAAGCTCTGATACCAATTGTGATTTACAGTTTTATATCAATCAAATACAATTTAAGAACAAGAACAATTCAGTAATCAAAACTAACCAAATGATTGTATTCCAAAATGTCGATTACAAGAATGATGAGAAGATCTTCCAAGATGTCAGTAACCGTTTTCTCTGATTTCTATTTTGCCAAAAGTGAAAATGTCAGACCTATTACATTGAAAGTCAAACTTACTATATATATATATATACATATTTTTCACAACTATGAATGAATTACAAAACAAACCCTACACTTTGACTTCCATCATTTACAATGTATTCTAACACACCCCCTCCCCAACTTAGAGGGAAGTGATGTCCTCATCACAAAATTGAACATATAAGTAACACCGAGAAGTGGAAAATAAAAACAACCACAACAAAGATATAGCAAACAGTACCCTAGCATTGCAAAGAAAGGAGGAGGAGGAGAGAAATCGTAAGAGTTAAGTACACATAATTGTTTTCTCGCCACATGCGGCGGAATTGAACACACCAACCGAAAAGAACATAATTGTTTTCAACCAACAACAACACTAAATCAAATCTTTGTCTTCGTCTCGCATCGAAGCCTTTTCCCTCCGGCTATGATCCACCCTTGCTAACACTTGTTCAGTCTGCACCTCGGCTTTGTGGTTGGCCGCATCGTGTATAGCCTCGACCATCTCATACAGCCTATCCACCTTCTTCTCCATTATCTCTAGTGACAGCATCACTCGCTGTTGCAGTTGATCGTGCATTTTACATACCATGCTGGTTAGGTCTTGGATACTGTTCTGCATTCCCTCTAAAGCAGCAGCGGTGTTGGTAGAGGAAGGCTCCCTAATAACATGCTCGGGTGAAGCTACAGGAGAACGAGGCCTGTCTAAAGTGGTCTCGTAACCACTCATTAAATCTCTGATGATCGATATGTCCCCTGCACGGATGAACTTGGTGCGGCTGAAGAGTTGTTTCGTGAAATGCTTCTCACGGTCAGGTATCACAGAAAAACGTGGGTTAGGAGGGAGGGTGCCCATACGCTCTAACAGTTCAGAAATCATTCGGGCATGTACCAATTCAGTGCGGTTTGAAGAAAGCACAGAGTTCCAGATGTTGCCAAGTACCTAGTGGCTCAACGATATGCACGGTGACCCAGTTAACAGAGCGTTAACGACCACAATTTCCTTGACCTTGACGCTGGTGGTGTCAGCATTTCTCGGAAGAACATTGTACAGAACTAACTTCCAAAGTACCTTGGCCAAGGGCCTGAGATCCTTGCGAGCATGGGCATTATATGTCTTAGCTTGTATAGGCGTGAGCTCAAACACCGTAGTCAAATAGTTTTGCCAGATTTCTGGGGAAACTAAAGGAATTTCTTTTAAGCTCTCCTCGTCCCATATCTCATGTTCGAGGACTGTCCCATCAGTAGCAATGGTGGCATCAAAACCTAGAAGCTGCTGCAACTGTTCTGCAGAAAGTTCAATGTCATGTTCCCCTACCACAGCTTGTAGGGTCAGAGGTGCCAACAGGTCACCCCTCTTCCTCTTAACTGTGTTGCAAAATCCCCTTAGCGCGTCTTGGTAGACCACATCCTTGGTCCAGTCCAACGCAGACAACCAAGCCAAACGTCCAAAGGCGTCAAACACCCCATAGTCTTTGAATTCATCCTTAAGTACCCCCTTTTCTAGCAAAAACTTAAAATCCGAGTCTACCTCGAACACCTCCATCTGTTGTTCCACCTCTCTAACCGGAGAAGGTGTTGGAGAGATCGTTTGACGGGAACGCTTACGAGTGCTCGAAGTTGCAGTTTGCTTTTGCTTTTTCGCGGAGGCCCGAGTCATGGCTAGAGAGAGTTACATAAATGACGTTAGATGCTATGCCCAACGTGGTGGATTAGATGGATACCGTGAATGCTTGCTTAGAGTGATGAATGGGAATGCAATGCAACCTAAAGCCAACTAAGCCCTTTGCCTTGTAACACCATACCCGATGTGGGTTTTGAACGTTTAAACCTCAAAAACATTCACCATGGTATTTGGTGTAGCAACCACTTTGCTCAATAGATCACCCCTCCCCAACTTAGTTGTAAAGGAAGAAGTTACTACCTTTATTCTTAAATCCCACAAACAAGATCACCAAACAAACTCCTAAGCTAAAGCACACACAATCAACACTTTAACATATACATAACTACCACCAAGAACATACATTAACAAGTATGATACTCAAAACCACATTCAAACCATAACTTTCAAGCAAACCCTAACTTCCAAAATAGGAACTCTAACTTCATGAAATCGTAAATGTGCGTGACATACAAGAAATACATGATGAATGTAACTATATGCACACATGATCAATACGTAATATCAAGAATTTCACACAAGTCTACAAAGGGCCCTAATCGGTGCTCTAGAACCACAAGAAAGTCATAAATGCAAAAGATGAACTCGAGATGAATACCTGATCGACAGATGAGTAGGAATGCAAGAGAGACGTAAGCAACAATGGTGGAAACCGCCTAGCATTCGCGAGAGAGATGAGAGCGTTTTTAGAGAGAGAAAGGAGCGGTAGGTGTGAGTAAATGAGGCAGATAGGAGTTTAAATGACGAAAACCCGCTTGGGCGTCCTACCTGGCGTCTAGGACGGTCTCCAGCGTCCGTGCGGCTGTTTTCAGCGTCCCAAAGACGCTTACCTTATGTTTGGGAATTTAATTCAGCGTCTAGGACGCCCACTCAGACGCCGTATACTTAAGCGCCCCTTCGACCGCGTCCCCAGCGTCCTGCTCAGCGTCCCAAACGCTGCCCTAGCGTCTGAACCTCTCTCTGAGCGTCTTAAAGACGCTCACACTCTGTTTGATAATTAATTCGGGCGTCCCCGACGCCCACTTGGACGCCGGTACTCCAAATTCACTCAGCACTTGCACCAAAAACTTTCCAACTTCCATTTGCTCAATAACGACCACTCCCGCTCATTTCCAAATTAAAAATACACTAAATTAACTAAACACAACTTTATGCAAACATAAAAACAACCATTTTCGTAGGGAACACGACTATACTTAGCACGTATAGCAAGCCTTTAAACCACCTAATTACTTAGATGGACGAGTTTAGTCTCGTGAGGGTTTGCAGTGAATATACCCACAAAATTCATACCTGCTTTACTTACAGAGATGAGTCGATGGGCTCTTCGAGAGCCACTACCTCAATCAGAGTCGCTTGATCACTGTCAATGCCAATAGGACCTTCAACGTACATCTTAAGCCTATGGCCATTCACAGTAAAAGAATGTCCATGCTTAAGATCCTTGACTTCCACGGCTCCATTTTCATAAACATGAATTACCTCATAAGGTCCCGTCCATTTACTCCTTAGCTTACCTGGAAACAATTTAATAAGTGAATTATAGAGCCAAACCTTATTACCCACTGCAAAAGTCTTCCTTCTTAAGCATTTATCATGGAAATGCTTAGTCTTTTCCTTGTAGATCCTTGCACTCTCGTATGCCTCCAGCCTTATTTCTTCCAGCTCTGCCAACTGAAACTTCCTCATTTTACCTGCATCAGCAATATCAAAGTTAGCATTTCGAATTGCCCAAGTGGCCCTATGCTCTAATTCTACAGGTAAATGGCAAGGCTTCCCATAGACTAATCTATAAGGTGAAATTCCAATAGGGGTCTTATAAGCAGTCCTGTAAGCCCATAATGCATCATCTAGTCTCAAAGACCAATCCTTGCGACTAGCCTTTACAGTCTTTTCTAAAATCCTTTTGACTTCCCTATTAGACACCTCAACTTGACCGCTTGTCTGTGGGTGATAAGGAGTGGCAACACGGTGAGTTACCCATAATGTTTCAACAAAGTGTGGAACTGAAAATTTTTAAAATGTGTTCCCCCATCACTAATAATAGCTCTGGGAATCCCATGGCGTGAGAAAATATTCTTTTTCACAAATTTGCACACCACTTTGTTGTCATTATACCTTGTTGCCTCAGCCTCAACCCAATTAGATACATAGTCTACGGCTACCAAAATGTATTCAAAGCCAAAAGAAACAGGAAAGGGACCCATAAAATCTATTCCCCAAACATCAAAAATTTCTACTTCTAATATGGGAACCATGGGCATTTGATCTCTCTTGTATATTCCCCCAACCTGTTGGCATCTAAGACACGACTTGACATACTCATATGCATCTTTAAACAATGATGGCCAAAAGAAACCACAGTCTAACACTTTATGGGCTGTTTTCTTAGCACTAAAATGCCCCCCACATGCTAAACTATGACAATGAGTAAGGATATCAAGTTGGTCCGTCTCCGGAACACATCTTCTAATCAGCTGATCAACACCAATCTTGAATAAATCAGGATCGTCCCAGATATAGTACTTGGCTTGGGCATAAAAACTTTTCCGCTGCTGTGATGTCCAATGGCTTGGTGTCTTACCTGTCACAAAATAATTAACTAAGTTAGCAAACCAAGGTAATTTAGACACAAACAAAAGTTGTTCATCGGGAAAAGATTCCTTGATCACTTCAACGGAATTTGGAACCAATGTGGGCAGCCTTGACAAATGATCAGTACCACATTCTCTGACCCCTTTTTATCACGTATCTCCAGATCAAACTCTTGCAGAAATAGAATCCACCTTATCAATCTGGGTTTAGCATCCTTTTTATTCAAGAGGTACTTCAACGCACTGTGGTCCGAGTAGATTATCACTTTGGCACCCCACACATAGGCACGAAACTTATCCAAGGCATACACTACCGCCAATAACTCCTTCTCTGTGGTAGGGTAATTCTATTGAGCTTCAGAAAACGTCTTGCTGGCATAGTAAATCACAACCGGCTTCTTATCAACTCTCTGTCCCAGCACTGCTCCCACTGCGAAGTTGCATCACACATAATTTCAAATGGTTTTGTCCAATCAGGTGACTGCAAAATAGGAGCATCAGTAAGCTTAGCCTTTAACAACTCGAATGCCTTCAAACATGCTTCACCAAACACAAATTCAGCATCCTTAGCTAAAAGATTACACAACGGCTTAGAAATAGTGCTGAAATCTTTGATAAACCTCCTATAAAATCCATCGTGCCCCAAAAACGATCTGACTCCCTTAACACTGGCTGGTGGTGGCAAAGACGAGATAAGCTGAATTTTGGCTTTATCCACTTCCATTCCTTTCTCCGAAACCACATGACCTAAGACAATTCCCTCCTTGACCATGAAGTGGCTCTAACGAGCCCCCTACCATGTCTGAGAATATTGCCATCATGCAACGCTGAAAAGTAGCAGGAGTGTTACACAACCCAAACGACATTCGTCTATAGGCGAATGTCCCGTAAGGACACGTGAAACGTGGTCTTCTCTTGGTCATTAGGGTGAATAGGAATCTGATTGTACCCCGAATATATATCCAAAAAGCAATAGTACTTCTGCCCTGCCAGCTTCTCAACTATCTGATCTATGAAAGGCAACGGGAAGTGATCCTTTGACGTGGCTGCATTCAACTTCCTATAATCTATGCAGACCCTCCAGCCCGTTACTGGTCAAGTTACAATCTGACCGTCTTCGGTGTTTATCACTGTCACTCCAGACTTCTTAGGCACGGTCTGTGTAGGGCTGACCCACTGGCTATCAGAAATGGGGTAAATGATACCCGCATCTAACCACTTCAACACTTCCTTCTTTACCACTTCTCTCAAATTCGGGTTGAGCCTTCGTTGTGCATCCCTTGAAGGTTTACTGTCAGCCTCTGTGATAATTCTATGCATACAAATTGTAGGAGTTATCCCCTTAAGGTCAGAGATCGTCCAACCCATGGCTGCTTTATGCTTTCCCAAAACTTTAATTAATGCCCCTTCTTCCTCTTTTGTCAAATCCGAAGCTATGATCACCGGCAAACTCTCTTGTGGCCCCAAAAATACATACTTGAGATGCGTGGGTAAGGCCTTGAGTTCCAGTGTAGGAGCCTGCTCTAAAGACGGTTTATTTGACTCCGGAAGATTCTCAGGTAGCTTCTCAAACTTTAATGACCATGGAGGTTGCTTATTCTGCTTCGGTCCTCCGAACATCTCCTCCAAACTCATCAACCAACCCCATTCAGCCTTCTCTTTCTCTTGGCATGACAATGCATACCCCAACTCATCCCTGCTAGTCATCATTGGTGCTTGTGATCCTGCTAACTCATCAAGGTAATCAATTAAATAGCACTCTGAATCATCAGACACATTAGGAACAACACTGAAAACATTCAATTTTAATTTCCTATTCCCGAAGGCTAAGTCCAAGGCACCCGTCCTACAATTAATTTGGGCATTAACAGTAGCCAAAAATGCCCTACCCAAAATGATTGCAGGCTAGTTATCCCGACTTCTCTGATCTGAATCTAATACAAGAAAGTCTACCTACCAATAGAAATCTTCAACTTTCACAATTACGTCGGTTAACATACCCCTTGGAATCTTAGTGGATCGATCAGCTAGTTGTAAAACCACATCTGTGGGTGTTAAGCTTCCTAAATCGTGCTGATCAAATAAGTTCCCAGGGAGTATATTAACACTCGCTCCCAAATCTAACAATGCCTTTTTTATCCTAATGTCACCAATAGTAACAGAGATAAGAGGTGAACCTGGATCCTTAAGCTTGGGTGGCAATTAACTTGAGACTACAACACTTACCTGCTCCGTGAGGTTGATTTGCTTCGGCAAAATTGTGGGATACTTACGCTTCTGAGTGCACAAATCCTTCAGAAACTTTGCATACGCCGGAATTTGCTGCAATGCTTTCACCAGTGGAATGTTGATCCTCACTTGATTAAATGTTTCCCATAGATCCTCTATCTGCGGCCCTTTCTTCCCATACATTGGTCTATTCGGGTCCTCTAGAGCTGATGGGTATGGAGGTGTCGGTTCAGGCTTTGGTTGCTCTTCTTTTTGCACCACAACTTCCTCGAACTGAACTTGCTTCTTCAACTTCACCTCCTTCTCAGATTCTGAATGTGGAACTTTCTTCCCATCATCTATGATTTCCTCAACATCACTATCTACATCTTCCACTTCTGGCATCACCACTTTGTTATCAACCTTCTTACCACTACGCAAGGTAGTAACTTTTGTAACTCACTAACTTCGTTCAGCTCTTCCACCTCATGTGCTGATTGCTTTTCTTTGCCTATGGAATGAGAAGGATTGACTTGGGTATTGCTTGGTAATCTGCCTTCATCTCTTTTTGTAAGCTGATCTGCGATCTGCCCCATCTGCTTTTCAAGACTGGCCATTGACTTAGTCTGCACATAGGATTGCTGCTTCAGGTAATCCATGAGCTGATCCATCTTTGAGTCTTTGGGAGCTTCATGAACAACAGGTTCCTTTTCTTCTTTGGTACCCGATGATGTACCACCATAAAAATTTCTACCCTGTGAATACCGATTCCCTTGATCAAATATGGGTTTTGCATACTCCTCAGCTCTTTGATAATCTCTCCAACGAAAGTTAGGATGACGCCTCCACCCAGGATTATAGGTTTCTGAATGAGGGTCAAACCTATCTTGTCTTTGTCGAAATCCCGAAATTTCACTTGCTTGCTCCCCTTGAACATGGTAGCAAAATTCTGAGGTGTTAGTATACTCCCCACAAGTGACACACATCACCGGTAATCGCTGTTTAGTTTGCTCATTTTTCATTGAAACATCCAGCTTCTTGCTAAGAGCTTCTATATTTGTCGTGACATCTCTTTTCCAAGCATTATCAATTCCCAACACTTGGACTCCAATTGGCGTATCAGACCCGGCTTGTACCTTTGACCCCTTAACTAACTGTGCTAACAATTCCCATGCCTCATCATGCTCCTTAGCCAAAAATCTACCCCCCAAGGCTGCTGTGATCATATTTCTGCTCTCTTGGCTAATGCCATCAAAGAAGTTCTTCACCAACATCCACTTGGGTACCTCATGATGTGGACATGCCCGCAACATCTCGTTCAATCACTCAAAAGCCTCATGAAATTGCTCCCCCAGCTTCTGCTTAAAACTAGTACTGCTATTCCTCTTTTCAGTGGTTTTACTAATCGAATAAAACTCGTTGAGGAAAGCTCTCTTCATCTCCTCCCAATTACGAATACTGTTAGATGGTAGAGAAGTGAACCAGTGTTTAGCTTTGTCTTTAAGAGAAAACGGGAACAATCGTAGTTTGAGAGTGTCCACGGGTAGTCTTTGCACTCTATTAGCCTTGCGAATTGCTGAGAATTCGACTAGGTGATCGTATGGCTCTTCACTCTTTGTTCCATGAAACTGAGGAATGATGGTGAACAAATGAGGGGGCGTTTGGTTCACGGATTTTTTTATCTGGGATTTGCATTTTGTTAAAGGATTTGCATTATGCAGCATTTGCATTTGTCAGGATTTTGTCAAAGAATTTGCATTATCTTATAGAAAAAAATTTGTTAATCTGAAAAATGCAAGGTAACTGGGATTTAAAATCCTAGGGGGGAGGCTGGGATTTTAAATAACAAAGAATGGAAGGATTTAAGAAATCCTGGGATTTCAAATCCTTACTGAAATCTGCGAACCAAACACAGGATTTTAAATGCAAATCCCATGAAATCCGCGAACCAAACGCTCCCTGAGTCTTTATCTCCGGCTCATTCTCAACTTCAGGATACTGAATCGGTGACATATCAGGAACATCACCCGGTCTGTAATGGGACTCCACAGTCCTCCTATCATCTGCCATATTTACGTTGGGTTCGGTATCACTTTCAGGTTCCTCTGAATGTATGGAATGCTCTTCTGAATCAGATGTCTCCAATGTACTTGGATTACCACTAGTCTCACTACTAGGCCAATAACCTCTATGTAACTTCCTCAATGAACGAGCAGTCCTTTCAATCTCTGTCTCGTGTTGCAATAGAGAAGTTCGCCCTGAATAACGAGTATGCATATACCTGAGATACACACACACACACGTGAAGATTCTGAACATTGCTGTTCAGAATGTTAACAAAAATGAAAATACTGAAAATTAAACTAAACTAAAACAAAATTAACTAGCTACTATAAACAAGGATATTTACAGAAACAGTTAATCCAAAACTATTTTAACAAGCGCTGTCATTCCCCGGCAACGGCGCCATTTTGATGGACCCAGTCGTATGAGTTTCAAAAATAACCCAGAAACAGTATATAGATAGGGTAAGTGGGATCGAATCCACATGGAATGTTAGGTTGCTAAACTAGTTCGAACAGTGTTTGGATTGAGTTTGAAATCATTTGTTTTGAGCTAATTTCCTACCGTAAATTACTATTGTTGCAATGTCACACACAAGAATTGAATTAAAGAAGTTTCACTGGAAGAGAGAGGGTGTTTGCTCTCTCGTTATACATACTATGGCAATTCAGAATGTTACGGATACCATTTATATGAATTAATACGGATTTACAATTTATGCTCCGAAGACAACGTATACCACTCTATTGATTGTCTTCCTCCCCTATAGAGAGTGGGCACAACCAATGACATGGATATCAACCGTTCCGGTTACACTCATTGTTCATTCACATTTATTCATGCAAATATGATCTCTTTGACAGTTTCCATATAAACGAATTGGTTTTCACAACAAATACTCTTAAGACAAAGTATGCAACTCTATTAATTGTCTTCCCCATGTTAATGAGCCGGCACAACTAATGATATCACTATACCATGTTATATACAATACCCATTGATTACAATCATTCATTCATTCATAAATAAGATCCACAACCCCTTTAAACACAAATGGAAACTGAAATTAATTAAACATTCATTCACACCATAGTATGCAAACTAAAGAACAAACACCACAAAGTATTTAGCCAAGCATAGCTTAAACTAGCATACTAACAATGATAAACATAAAGGAAAGCATTCAAACTACCAATAATGCGTAAATACAATAGATTGGACGCCTATGCTTGATCCTTGCTTGATTCTCGTTGCTTTTCTCCTCTAGTTCGCCCCTAGAACTGCCCTCTGTGTGTGTGTAACTCTAAAATTGCGAACCCCCTAAAACTGGTAACTTCCTTCCTCAAAAACTGCAGCTTTCGCAGCAACCGCCGCACCAGCGTCGCCGCCAGCGTCTGGGACGCTGGCTAGGACGCCGTCTCCACTGATTCAGACGCTCAGACTCTGTAATTGAGGGTTTTGGGCGTTGTTCCGGTGTCTGGGATGCCTGCTGGGACGCCCTGCACAAAATCCTCACTCCAGCTACCATTTTTCCTTACTTTCTTACCAAACAACTGAAATCACAAAAACCTACATTAGCAGTACCAATTATCTCTCATTTACACATTAAAACGTAACAAAAGCACATGAAAATAGAAGTGATTTATATCATTGATCAAGGGGCAGCTCGCAGTGCCCAACACACTCACAACAGTGATATATGCACATATTATGACTCGATAAAAGTAGGCCCTTTGAAAAGAACTCGTGTACTCATCTGGATCACCCCGCACAATCTCCCCGATTTTCTGATCCGAACCCGGCCCGTAACATTCTCCGACAATCCCTGTACAAAAAATAATTCTCCCCAGATTAATCCCAGATATCCCATAACTGTTAACATAACCGATTGAACCCCACAAAACAGCCCAAACGACCTCCACAGCCCAAACCGACCCAAGCCCAACTGGCCTGGATCGCGGCCGCACTGGCCCGGTTGGTAAATTTGGACTGTTTGGAAGTCCGCTTTTCCTTTCAACTCAGTGAACCGATGATTCTCTGTGAACGTAGTCGAGGTAGATGGAATGCAGGCGGATGTAGATGGAGCTGTGGTTGATGATGGTGGAGCAGCCGGTAACACAGTTTGAGAAGCTGAAGTGGATGGAGCTCCCTGCCTAAACCTATGCCTTCTCGCCCTATGCCTAGGAACGAGAGGAACTTCTTCTTCTTCTTCTTCTTCAAATTCAGATTCATCGGTCTCTTCATCAATTAGAGCCGGTCTTGTCGATCTCATGCTAACCACTAACCGCGATCCATATCTTCCAATTGTTATCTCTGGATCGTCAGCCTCAGAACTAGATTCAGACTTTGACTCGGAGGCGGTTTCTACGTGACCTTCTACCTCAGTCTGTTCCCTTGCCCCTTCTTCTTCAGCCTGGACCTCTGTGTCCATAATCTCAGCATCAGATGGCTGATATTCATCAATCTGTCTAAAAATATCTTGAAAATCAGCTGGAGGCTCTAATACATCCTGAACCAGTGGTTCAGCAATATTTTGCTCCGCCGCTGTTCCCTGTGCCCATATTTTTCCGAGAGTTTGCGCCCTCTGGTCGTATTGAGGAGCCGAACTCAATAGGCCGGCAGCTTCCAATGATGGTCCAGCAGGTGTAGTGGCTGGTTGTGGACGAGAAGAGGTTCTAGCAACCGGAGTTCTACTTGCCGGTGCTCTGCGTCGTTGCTGCTGCTGTTGCTGTGGTTGTTGCTGTTGCTGTTGTGGTTGCTGCTGTTGTTGCTGCTGTGGGGCTTCACCTGTCCAATCGTCACCCTCCGGGGCTACAAAGTCAGGATCTATAACTGCCCCAAATAATGGTGCCACTTGGAGCCTGACCTGCTCAGCCCTTCTCGCATTATGGGTCTGGCAGTCAGCAAAAATTCTCTTATCAATCAAAGCCACTCCACTTTGATCAGGAAGTGGTGGCAAGTTCAGCAAGAAATGACGTATGATCAGCATGGCAAAACGTGGATACATCAAAAATCTTTCCCTGACTGGAGCTGTGATCTGGTGCACGAACTCCCTGACAGACAGCTTAGAACAAGAACAACTTGGACACACTAACTATTTTTTTTAGCAGACTTTTCATGCATGAAAACACAATCCCTGTGAAACTTCATCATTGCATGTAGAGATAGTGGAGTGACTTTACAAAAAGACAAGACTGCTTTTTTTGCATATTCTGACATTGCATGCAGACTGCTTTACATTAAAGAGGAATGTCAACTTTAATCCGTTCTTCTTCTTATTGTGTAGCCATTTTGATATAAGAAATGGTCAGTCACCCTTTACAAATATCCTCTTTATCTTCATGTATCAGAACAGCTTAGGCAGTGAAAGCAGCTTCTGATTTTCCACTTTGTCTTCGACTTGTAGACTGATCTTCATGTCCAAGACTTTACATGATGACATGGAAACAAATTCCATAATGTGTATAACCTGTTCACAAAGAACAGTTTATGCCAAATCTGTCCAACAGATTATGACAGCTTGGGCAATCTGCCTAAGTTACAACTAATGTAACAGGGTGAAGAACTCTAGGCTTATATTGCAAATCACTTATCAGGTTTCAATAAGGCATTAACATGCCTTAAATTATACCCTTAAGTGTATCAAACGGGTTTGATTAATAATCTCCTCCTATGATATAGAACAGGTTTGATTGAGGACTTTTTGTGCCTAACAAGGAATAAGATGGATGAACAAGGTCATGTCATTAGAAATAAGGCAAGACTGGTTGCTCAAGGGTACATGCAAGAAGAGGGAATTGATTATGATGAAACATTTACTCCTGTGGCTAGGCTGGAAGCAATTCGTTTGTTTCTTGCATATGCTGTTCACAAGACCATAAAGGTATTCCAAATGGATGTGAAGAGTCCATTTCTGAATGGTAAGTTGCAAAAAGAAGTATATGTTAAGTAGCCCACAGGCTTTGAGGATGAACAACATCCAGGTTTTGTCTATAAGTTGGACAAATCTCTTTATGGTCTGAAACATGCCCCTAGAGCCTGGTATGACACTCTTACTGAATTCCTTATGAGTAATGGTTACTCCAGAGGTAAAGTAGATAACACACTGTTCATAAAGAAAGTGAAATCTGACATTATGCTTTTACAAATTTATGTGGATGATATTATATTTGGTTCTACTAATGAACAGTTATACAAGAATTTTTTCACTGCTCATGAAATCTGAATATGAAATGAGCATGATGGGTGAACTTACATTCTTTCTAGGATTACAGGTTAAACAAATTTCCAATGGAATTTTTGTAAATCAAAGAAAGTATGCAATAGATCTATTGAAAAAATTTAAATTTGATCAGTGTTCTCCCATTAATACCATAATGACAATCAATGTTAAGTTGGATTCTGAAACCTGTGGTAAGTCTATTTCTGTTACAGCCTACAAAGGTATGATTGGGTGCTTGCTATATCTAACAACTAGTAGACCAGCTATAATGTTTGCAACCTATTTGTGTGTTAGATTTCAAGCTGATCCAAAGGAATCACATCTTGCAGCTGTAAAAAGAATCTTTTGATACCTCAAGGGTACAACAGGTTTGGGTCTTTGGTATCCCAATGACTCAGGCTTTGATTTAATTGGATACACAGATTCAGATTTTACAGGTTGCAGGCTTGATAGAAAGAGCACAACAGGTGGGTGTCAACTTCTTGGTGACAAGTTGATTAGTTGGAGCAGTAAGAAGAAGAATTCTGTGTAACACCATAACTTTAATTAACAACAATAATAATGATTCACAAGATTTCTAACGAAATTTCGGCATGACCTATTCGTAATTTCAACAATTCCATCCTGTATTTTCAAAATTCAAAAATAATTCACAAAATACAATTCTATTTCATTAAACTCCCAAGTACAATTCCAAAAACAATCAAAGGTTTAAGCGCTATACGCCCATGGATCTAATATTACATTAATTAAATTCGACTTCAATCATAGCTAATCCAAAACAAAATGTTTAAAACCACCTGTTAAAGAATTTGACAACCAAGCACAATGCAATCAATGAGATTTAGTACATCAAGCTTAAATAGACGTAACTCATGATGAGTGTCACACCCCGTTACCCCGGTTGGCAACGAAGCGCGACGTCGCGGAAGCGTAACCATAATCATATTGAACGACCACTAGATGGACGTTTTCAAAAATACATCGGAGTAACTTTAAAAGATATAAATGTTTTACATGACCCAAAATAATATAGAGAAGTTCGCAAGGTACAGAGATTTGAATACATAATTAATTCATCTAAACTAATGCAAATAAATCTCCAATGGTTTGAAACTGAGTGCGACTCCTTAAATGCGGAAGCTTGAAAATACTACCGATGTGATGGACTTGCCTTAATTTCTTGAGAATACACGCTAAAATACGTCAACAAAATTGTTGGTGAGCTCATAGGTTTACACGTAAATCTGACTCGTATGGACAAAAATAATATAGATTGAATTTATAAAATCATAAATCCCTTGTTATGTATTACATATAAACCATCATGCAACCGAAGCTTAATTTAAAATGAGTTTGCTCTGTGCAGTATTCCCATACGTAATACCGTTTGTTGAATATATATGCACCCGCTGTTAGACAATCCAACTAATCCCAGTGGGGGACATGACTCCCAATAGATCTATCCACAATATATTCACGCTTACAAATAAATGCAATTAACGGTTCATGATATCAGAGCTAATGGAACCCAATGTGTAATACATAATAGAAATGAAAATATTTCTGTGTCCATATAAAAACGAAGCATGTATTTCATCCCCAAAACATAACAGTGTGAAAATAAGGGCTATGAGAACTCACCGAGATTGCGATGGCAAAACGAGCGTAAAAAGCTTTTTAGCGTAAATAGATGGATGATGCGTCAAGTGAGTTTAATCGAGTCCTAAATGATAATAAGGACTTAATATCTCTAATACATGATGATTTATATATTTATAGATTTTTATATCTTAAATCACCCAACATTACAAGTTTATCAATAAAATTCGCTTAAAACGTCAAGTTTATATATATATAATTTCCAGCTTTTTCAGAAGTTTTTCGGCCTACTTTGAGGCTGTTTTTGACCAAGCTCCAAAATGTTTTAGACTTTGGTTTTCTAGGACATTAAACTACTATATACAAAGGATTTTTAGAATCAAGAACGGCCATTTTTCGAGATGTTTAGGTTGGTGAAAAAGCTCGTTAAAAACCCCATGTTGGCCATTTTTGAGCTGTCAAACTTTCGGTTTCCCAAATAATTTCTGGAGGTCTTAAACTCCAAAATAAATTATGAAAAATTCCAGATATTTAGTTAAGACATAGATCAAACTTTTGAGACAAGAATCAACTCATTTCGTTGAGTTATCATTTAGTTATGATTTTTCAAAGTCGATATAAATTTTCTGCCGAAAATCCGTAGTTTATAAACTTGAAACAACTTATGATTCTTGTTGTTTATTCAAAGACTACTTGTATAAAAGTCATAATAGTTATAAAAACACATATATATCACATGTTTTCATAATATTAACACTTTTATAATGTGTTCATATATTCATAAACACATTTAAAGAAACAACTTAAAAATAAAACTAGAAACTTATAAACTTGAGTTTTATGAAACTTGTTGTTGTTGGTGATTATATATATTATGCAAGACTTATATAAACATAAATATATGATGAAATAAGTTAGTATTTACTTACTTTGATGTATTTGGAGTATGAAATTGAGAAGAAGTTGGAACTCTTGCAAGATTTGAACCAAGAACACTTGAATTTCACCAAGAACACTTGAATTTCACCAAGAACACTTGAATAAAAATGTTTGTAGTGTGTGTGTGTGTGGGATCCGGTTTTGAGAGGAGAGAAAGAGATATTTGGGTGTGAAAATAATGAAAAGGAAGCCCTCTATTTATAGGCAAAGTCTTGGTCTTTCAAATGGAGGTGGAGTGTAAGATCATGTTGAAATGAAAGGAGAATGGGGTGTGAAAGATTTGATTATGAAAGGTTATGGAGTTGGGAAATAAAAAATTTAAATCCAATCTTGGGTAGTACTACCCTATGACCAGATTTTTATGGATTATTTTCATGTATTTATATATATATATATATATTTTTGTATAAAAGTATTTAGAATGTATTCTTGTATTTCCCTTTTCTTGTAAATTAATAAATACTTTTGAATGCATTGTTTTAATAAATTATTTTAGTCTTGCATAATTAATGTTAAGTAATTGTATTAGTGTATGATTAGTGTCACTAATCATAATTTAATTATGTACTTAGTTGAATTAATCTCTCATATCGTAAATTGATCGGATTAATTGATTTCTCGATTCATCGCACCGATGAATTTGATTCTAATTGAGTTGAATTTTCTATTAAACCTTGTTAATCACTTGATTAATTTCTAATGACCACTGATTAGGCTATAATTGGCCACTAAATACTAATTGGGTCGTAGTTGCTAACCTGGTTTAATGCCGGATGTTATAGTCGCCCCCTGTTAAGGAAAATTCGTCCCGAAATTTTATTCTGTTTCCTCAGAGGTCTTGTTACTTAGGATTAGGTGAGGCTATCTTTGCCTAAACTAGCCTTTGCATGCCTATGTGAATTCTGGTCCATGTCTAGAATTCCATCTGACCTTGAGGACGGGTATACAACTGTGCTTCAATCCTTTGACCTTACGGTCCATGATATCGACCGTCTCTTTGATGAAGAGAAGTCTATCAGTTAGTTGGATCTCTCCCAAGGGGTGACAAGTGTCTCCTCTAACAAACACTTCTTCTTATTTGATACATGGAAGGTATTGTGTATGCTGCTAAGCTCTGGTGATAACTCTAAACGATACGCTACGAGTCCAATTCCCTTTAAGACTTTGTATTGCCAATGTATCGAGGGTTTAATTATCCTTGTTTCCCAAATCGTAACACGCCCTTCCATGGCAAGACTTTCCTCAGTACTTGTTCTCCTAATTAGAACTCAAGGGATTTTCTATTTTCATCTGCATAACTTTCTTACAATCGCAGGCAACTTTTAGTCAGTTTCGTATCTTTACTATCCTTTCGGTTGTTTCGTGAATGATCTTAACGCCAGTGATTTGGCCATTTCCCACTTCTTCCCAACAAATCGGTGATCGACACTTTTGCCAGTAGAGGGCTTCAAACGGAGCAGCAAAAATACTAGAGTGATAGCTATTGTAGTACGATAATTCCACTAAGGCAAATGAGTATCCATTACACAGGCTCTTAATTTATGTTCTATGGTTTGGATCGTTCTATTATTCTGACCATTGGTCTGAGACTGATATGTGGTACTCATGTCCAGGTTTGTATCCACAGTTTGCTATAATAATTGCCAAAAGCTTAGCTGTAGATCTGCTATCCATATAAAAAATGATTATAATAGGCACTCCGTGTCCGGAGACGACTTCCTTGAGGTACGTTTGGACTAGCTTATTCATCCTGATGTTCTTCTTGATTGGTAGGAACGCGCGGATTTTGTTAGGTGGTCGAATATTACTCAAATGGTTTCTAATGTTGGTCTTAACTTTGGAGCATGTTAGAAATTTTTTTTTTTTTACATATGTGGCAATGGCATCCTTCATGATAGGTCACCCGTATAGTTCCCTATGATACATTTTATCGGATCCGGGGTGAACGACATATCTTGATTTATGTCCGTCATCTTTAACCAGCTTTCTTACTCTATCAAAAACAGGGTAACCAGACTCTATTCGCGAAGTATTGATTTCCATTAACCCTTATTCCAAACTATTTATCCATTCTGTGCAGGGCTTTATTTTTCATATTTTCCTCCTTAATAACTTCATGAACTAAGAAATGAGGGTTTGGTTGAGTGGTTATAACTATGGCTGGTACTCTTAACGGCTTAACTCATTTCTTTCGCCTATGAGCGTCTGCAACCACATTAGTTTTCCTCACGATATAACAAATCTCACTGTTGGAACCACTTATTAGCTCTATCAACGATGTTACCTAATATTTGACTCTTTCTGGTTTAAGATGTGTTGGAGGCTCTTAGGGTCCGTGAGTGTAATACACTTCTTACCGTACAACTAATGTCTTCAAGTCTTAAGGGTAAAGACTACTGTTCTAAGATCTAGATCATGCGTTGTGTAATTTACCTCGTGAACCCTAAGTTTTCATGAAGTATAAGCTATGACCTTATCTTTCTACATCAGTCCATTGTGTGAAGTGTCATAGTAATCTATAAATTTCTCGTTCCTCTTAGGTATGGACAAAATAGGCGCGCTGCACAGTTTGTGCTTTAATAACTGAAATGATATCTCCTGATCCTTGCTCCAATCATACTTAATCTCTTTTCGGGTCAGTTTTGTTAGAGTTCTGGTGATCTTTGAGAAAATTGCTTATAATAAGTGGCAAGTCTTAAGGACTGTCGTATCTCTATGGGGGTTCTAAGAGTTGACCAATTCCTGATAGCCTCGATCTTTGCGGGGTCGACTTGGATTCCTTTACTATTGTTCACGTAACCGAGGGATTTCACCTCTCCTAACCAAAAGTCAAATTTAGAAAGCTTAGCATATAGTGGTTCTTTCTCCGATAATTCCAGAATCAGTCTTAAATGTTGCTCGTGCTCCTTCTCGTTTCGTGAGTAGATTAAAACTCATTCATGAATACAATCACGAATTTGTCTAAATAAGGTTTGCACACCCGATGAGGTCCATGAGTACCGTTGGGGACACTGGTTAATCCAAACGGCATTAATAGGAATTTATGATGACCGAAACGGAATCTGAAAGACTGTCTTTGGAATATCTTCCTTGCGGACTTCAATTTAATGATATGATCTTCGAATAGAAGCTTGATCCTAGGAGTTTGTCAAACAAGTCATTGATCCGTGTGAGCGGGTATCGGTTCTTTTAGTTTATTTAGCTCTCGATAATTGATGCACATCCCGAAAGTTCCCTTCTCCTTTATGAACAAAACTGGAGCTCCTCCAAAGCGAGGAACTCGGTTTGATAAACCTTTTATCTAAGAGCTGCTACAGTTGGTTGGACGATTCATGCACTTTTGATGGGGCTAATCGGCCTGGTGCTCGAGCCACTGGTGCCGCACCTGATACTAGGCCGATTTTTTTTTAATTTCACTTGCCTCGATGTTGGGAGTTCAGGTAAGTGTTTTGGAAAAAAACTTTGGGGTAACCATAAATAATAGGGATATTTTCGAGCCGCTTTTCCTTTGGCTCCCTCTCTATCAACACTTTAGGGTCCTAATGCTAGAGATGATGCTTACTTTGGTATTTCTTGCTTTGCGTTGGACAGTAAGGACCTTCTTATTGGCTAAAGGTATATGAACTGTGTTCTTGTTGCATACTAATTCCACACGATTTTCGATAGCCAATCCATGCCTATGACCACGTAAACACTTCCCAGTTTGATGGGTATCATGTCTGTTTCAAAGAGTCGGCCTACTAATTCTAAGGAGCATTCTCGACTTATATTATTTGTCTTAAGCGTCTCACTGTCATCAACCTCAATAGCATAAGTAGCACTTAATGGAATTTATCTGCTTAGTGAACTTAGTGGATATAAAGCTCCGTCAAATAGTAGAAATGCATAAGTGGTATCTAATGGGGTAAGAGGATAAGTCTACGGGTTTGAAATTTCTTAGGCAGATAGTCACAGCTTTATCTTTTCCTACGCAGAGTTGTAGTTAAAACGTAATTCCTCATAATAGTTCTTGATACTTAATCTTTGTATATGATATGGTCAGAATTTTCTAAATTCTTAAGCCTTATTTACCCTAAGATATATCAGATAGTAAAGCCTAGAGAAATACTATAAAGAGATGCCTCCGGGGTTTCCTTGTACTCCAGAGCATTAAGTCGTTGGGTTAGTTTTGCAGTGTGGGCTTTGTGCTCCGCTAGGTGCTGTCACAATTCGTCGATTCCGTCTTGTTAAATCGCCTGGGTATTCTGGTTGGCCTAAGGTTTATTGGTGGTTTGCATTGCCTCCTGCTTAATCCTTGCAAAGATCTCACCAACCTCTTGGTGGATTTTGTCGAAATTGGAGGTCGTGTCTGGCGGTCCTTGCCACCAACAGGGGCATCGTTTGTTACATAGGTTTCTAGGTAAGTGTCGGCACTTGAGAGGAAGATGGTGTTCTGACTTCAAACTGGATTTGGATCCCCTCCTCGTTTCTCCACTCTTGGAGAGTGTGAGACATCCATCCCCACTGTCCTATGCTTGCCCGTTACTACTGCGGCCGGCTTGGCTGATGGGCAGGTACCGGGATAGACTCACGTTGTGCTAGTCACACCCTTTCCCTAGGGGTGAATTTCGACATGTTATTGTCATCAGGGTCCATATATGTGTTCACAGATCTTGAAGAAAGTTTAGTTTTTGTAACAGTTATAGTCTAGGTACTAATGCAACCTAGTTCACTATAACTATGGCTCTGATACCAATCTGTCACACCCCGTTACCCCGGTTGGCAACGAAGCGCGACGTCGCAGAAGCGTAACCATAATCATAATGAACGACCACTAGATGGACGTTTTCAAAAATACATCGGAGTAACTTTAAAAGATATAAATGTTTTACATGACCCAAAATAATATAGAGAAGTTCGCAAGGTACAGAGATTTGAATACATAATTAATTCATCTAAAATAATGCAAATAAATCTCCAATGGTTTGAAACTGAGTGCGACTCCTTAAATGCGGAAGCTTGAAAATACTACCGATGTGATGGACTTGCCTTAATTTCTTGAGAATACACGCTAAAATACGTCAACAAAATTGTTGGTGAGCTCATAGGTTTACACGTAAATCTGACTCGTATGGACAAAAATAATATAGATTGAATTTATAAAATCATAAATCCCTTGTTATGTATTACATATAAACCATCATGCAACCGAAGCTTAATTTAAAATGAGTTTGCTCTGTGCAGTATTCCCATACGTAATACCGTTTGTTGAATATATATGCACCCGCTGTTAGACAATCCAACTAATCCCAGTGGGGGACATGACTCCCAATAGATCTATCCACAATATATTCGCCCTTACAAATAAATGCAATTAACGGTTCATGATATCAGAGCTAATGGAACCCAATGTGTAATACATAATAGAAATGAAAATAAATCTGTGTCCATATAAAAACGAAGCATGTATTTCATCCCCAAAACATAACAGTGTGAAAATAAGGGCTATGAGAACTCACCGAGATTGCGATGGCAAAACGAGCGTAAAAAGCTTTTTAGCGTAAATAGATGGATGATGCGTCAAGTGAGTTTAATCGAGTCCTAAATGATAATAAGGACTTAATATCTCTAATACATGATGATTTATATATTTATAGATTTTTATGTCTTAAATCACCCAACATTACAAGTTTATCAATAAAATTCGCTTAAAACGTCAAGTTTATATATATATAATTTTCCAGCTTTTTCGGAGGTTTTTCGGCCTACTTTGAGGCTGTTTTTGACCAAGCTCCAAAATGTTTTAGATTTTGGTTTTCTAGGACATTAAACTACTATATACAAAGGATTTTTAAAATCAAGAACGGCCATTTTTCGAGATGTTTAGGTTGGTGAAAAAGCTCGTTAAAAACCCCATGTTGGCCATTTTTGAGCTGTCAAACTTTCGGTTTCTCAAATAATTTCTGGAGGTCTTAAACTCCAAAATAAATTATGAAAAATTCCAGATCTTTAGTTAAGACATAGATCAAACTTTTGAGACAAGAATCAACTCATTTCGTTGAGTTATGATTTAGTTATGATTTTTCAAAGTCGATATAAATTTTCTGCCGAAAATCCGTAGTTTATAAACTTGAAACAACTTATGATTCTTGTTGTTTATTCAAAGACTACTTGTATAAAAGTCATAATAGTTATAAAAACACATATATATCACATGTTTTCATAATATTAACACTTTTATAATGTGTTCATATATTCATAAACACATTTAAAGAAACAACTTAAAAATAAAACTAGAAACTTATAAACTTGAGTTTTTATGAAACTTGTTGTTGTTGGTGATTATATATATTATGCAAGACTTATATAAACATAAATATATGATGCAATAAGTTAGTATTTACTTACTTTGATGTATTTGGAGTATGAAATTGAGAAGAAGTTGGAACTCTTGCAAGATTTGAACCAAGAACACTTGAAGTTCACCAAGAACACTTGAATGAATGTGTATGTGGGATCCGGTTTTGAGAGGAGAGAAAGAGATATTTTGGTGTGAAAATAATGAAAAGGAAGCCCTGTATTTATACGCAAAGTCTTGGTCTTTCAAATGGAGGTGGAGTGTAAGATCATGTTGAAATGAAAGGAGAATGTGGTGTGAAAGATTTGATTATGAAAGGTTATGGAGTTGGGAAATAAAAAATTTATATCAAATCTTGGGTAAACTACCCTATGACCAGATTTTTATGGATTATTTTCATGTATTTATATATATATATTTTTTTGTATAAAAGTATTTAGAATGTATTCTTGTATTTCCCTTTTCTTGTAAATTAATAAATACTTTTGAATGCATTGTTTTAATGAATTGTTTTAGTGTTGCATAATTAATGTTAAGTAATTGTATTAGTGTATGATTAGTGTCACTAATCATAATTTAATTATGTACTTAGTTGAATTAATCCCTCATATCGTAAATTGATCGGATTAATTGATTTCTCGATTCATCGCACCGATGAATTTGATTCTAATTGAGTTGAATTTTCTAATAAACCTTGTTAATCACTTGATTAATTTCTAATGACCACTGATTAGGCTATAATTGGCCATTAAATACTAATTGGGTCGTAGTTGCTAACCTGGTTTAATGCCGGATGTTACCATGAGTCACAACACAATGGTGATCTACTCTCTCCCCTAGATGAAAGAACATAAATAAATGTACCAAAAAGAGTCTATCTCGAACCGGATCTCCTACTTCAAACTTTAGTTGATTCTACCTTCTCTTTCCCTTTGCCTTCTATTCCTGAAAAGTGGAAATCAACAAAATGGTTAAGCAATAATGCTTAGTGAGTGACTAGGTCAATAATGTACCACATACGAATAGCTATTTAATTAATGAACCTGCCAAGGCATGTAACAATCATCATTAAGTATCATAGGGTAATTAATGTCAAAGGAGATGAGACATATCAAGAGGGAGACACTTGAAAATGTCATGACAACACTACACACTATGATTACCTCCAGGGAATGTGTAGCACCAAAAATCATCAGGGCTCGCAGTACCCGACATTGTACTCCCGCCAACAATGAAGTACGGCATCATACTCCGAGATCATTGGTAGTATGTCTATAATGTACACCACACGCAGTAATGTACTATGTCATAAGTAATATAATAAACATGTACCTGTTAAGATTAACCATTTAACTCAATTAAGGTAAAAGAACAAGCATGAACATTATAGATAAATAAGGTGAAGTTTAAACATGAAACAAATGGCATAATCATGAGAAACGAGCGCGTAACATCATGTATGTAGTACACATATATCACCAGTATTCACAATCAATGAATAAAGGATCCCTTCAATAATAAGCAACACAATATATGACCATAAAGTTAGTAAAGCCTCGCCACAAGCTCCAACGGTCGCCGAAGTTAGCTAATAGACACCTAGACATAGCATACAATCACCAAGCATGTTAGAAGTCAAGAACAACTCGTTAACAAAGTTTTTATTCACTTCTATGAGCTTATAATCAAGGTTCAAAGTTCCTTATTAAGAGTTAAATTATCTCTCAACTATGTTTAAAGGTTATAGTGGTCAATATTCATGTTTTAGTATTTGATTGGTGATTCTAAGGCCTAAGCAACTCGTCTCAACACTTGGGTTGCATATTCACATATTTTCGTATTCTTCAAGAAATTTTATACATTAATATGAGACCTTATGAGTTCCCTAATCCCAATTTGACATTACATTACTTTAAATCCTTAATTTAGAAGTGAAAAACAAGTATAAGACCCAAACTAAACCAACCGAAGCTCATAACGAAGTTTCAATTTCAGATTGCTGGTCACGCCATGACTGAGAGCATGGTCATGACATGACCTCTATTCCTCAGCCCTGGTCTGATCGATTTTCTTGACTGCACCTCCCCATTCTTGTGTAAAACCCAAATATGCAACTAGTACCACTTTAATCCCTTCATATGTGTTTCAAATACATATTATAAACACTTTTAAACCATTCTAACATCATAATAACCATCATTTGATTCCTACAAGATTCCATAGCTCTATTCAAGTTATTCAAGTTGGTCATGAACATAAAGATGGAATGCTTCAATAATCAAGCTAGAGTTGTATGAAATGCTTATAAGTTTACTTGCTTTTTACTAGATGATCAAGATTTGTTCATTTCTTTGTTTCTCATAAACCCACGTCTTCCATTGATGTCTTAGTTCTAAGACGATGAAGATGATGCACTAATGAAAAAGATGGAGATATAGATGCTTACCTTAATGGCTCTCCCTTTTTTGCTTTCAAAACTCAATATAAATGGTGAAATTTTTCCTGGTCTTGAGCTCCAAAATCGTGGGAATGAAGAAGAAGAGAAGAATGGGAAACAATATATATGTAGATTGGTCAAACCTTCTAGACCAATCAGGGTTTTTCTTTGAAAATATCTAATTTTTGTTTTAAAATTTTCAATCATGTCCCTTCATCTTTTTCATTCTATTTAATTGGCCACCAAAATTTGAATTTTATTATATATATCACCCATCTTATCATAATCTCATTCTCAAATATTGAAAGCATTTACTACTAATAGATCGTAGGGTACAAGTCTCTAAAGCACACTTATTATTTGTACTTCATTCCCTTGTTATTCACTTTGTAAGATGATAATTATTTAAATACTTATTTTAGAAAATCTAGATAATATAAAAAGGGTACCTAAAATGATGGATGTTACAATTCCTCCCCCATTGAAAAGATTCCGCCCACAGAATTACTTCGAAGTAAATAGCTCTGGATATTTAGCCATCATTTCTGCTTTGGTCTCCCACGTAAGGTGTGCCCCGCGGTGATGCTTCCATTTAATGAGAACCATCTCAATCTCCTTGTTCCGAAGCTTCTTAACTTTCTCACCTTGAATTGGCTCAGGCTCCTCCACATATATCAGCTTATTGTCTATTTGGACATCTGACATTGGCACGGCTGAATCTGGTTCAACAAGGCATTTCTGCAAACAACCAAGATGAAAGACATTATGAATCCCTGCTAACTCTTCTGGCAATTCTAGACGGCATGCTTGTGATCCGATCTTCTCAAGAATCTTAAAACGTCCAATGTATCGAGGTTTAAGTTTACCCCGCCTTCCAAAATGAAGTACTCCCTTCCATGGGAAACTTTTAACAATACATAATCATCAACTTTAAACTCAACTGGCCTATGCTTCTTATCTGAATAAACTTTCTTCCGGTCTTGAGCTGCTTTGAGTTGGTCTTGAATTAACTTGATCTTATCATGAGTAAACTGAAGAATCTCGGGTCCGGACAATGGTTTTTCACCTGCTTCTTGCCAACAAGTCGGAGTCAAACACTTCCGACCATACAATGCTTCAAAAGGAGGCATCCCAATTGATGAGTGATAACTTTTATTGTAAGTAAACTCAACCAATGGAAGGTGAGTATCCCAACAACCTCCAAAATCAATAATACATGCTCATAAAAGATCTTCAAGAGTCTGAATAGTGCGCTCACTTTGGCCATCAGTTTGAGGGTGATACGCCATACTCATTTTAATTTGAGTACCCAATGCTTGCTGAAAACTATCCCAAAAACGAGAATTAAAGCGAGAATCACGATCAGATACAGTTGACTTGTGAATGTCGTGGCGTGAAATGATCTTGTCGACGTAGATTTGAGCTAACCGCTCCAAAGAGTAAGTGTCTTGAATGGGAATGAAGTGAGCTGTCTTTGTGAGGCGATCAACAATAACCCAAATACTGTCATGCTGGCGCATAGTCTTCGGCAACTTAGTAACAAAATCCATAGTGATATGATACCACTTCTATTCCGGAATCGGAAGTGGCTACATACTACCATAAGGTTTCTGGTGCTCGGCTTTGACTTGGAGACACACCAGACATTTCTCCACATAACTCCCCACATCATGCTTCAGTCCCGGCCACCAATATTCAGCTTTCATTTCTCGGTACATCTTGGTACTGCCAGGATGATATGAATATCTGGAATTGTGCGCTTCTTTTAACAAAATCTCACGAACTCCGCCTAACTTTGGAATCCAAATACGCTCATTATGGTGTTGTTTGTTTTTTAAGAGGTTGATGTCTGCGGTCTGCGGACTTAGCTGTAGAAATCTGCGGTCAGAAGAGATGTCCTAAAGGTCTGCAGACTTCCGCAGACGCGGGAAGACGTCCGCAGATGCGGGAAGACGTTCGCGGACGTGGGAAGACGTCCGCAGACGATGTCGCAGACGCGGGAAGACGAAAAAAACAAACACACTTTTATATAAAACATCTTCTCGCGTCTTCGAGTTCGCAGACATAAGAGATTCGAAGATCTTTTTAAAAAAAACAAACAAGGCCTATATGTCTGCAATCCAAGAGAGTTATCGGCAATAAAGAAACTTGCCCGACCAGACGTTCGACTTTATGATTTTCAGCTTGAATTACTTCAACTTGCCATCTTCATATATCATGAACGATTGACGGTCTAACCGATACATAATAAAACACATAGTGAAGTGATTCTTTTCGATCTCTATACATTTTTCGACTAAGAGCATCAGCCACCACATTGGCTTTACTGTGGTGGTAAAGAATTATATAGTCAAAATCCTTAATCAAATTCATTGCTCATTGCTGTCTCATATTAAGATTCGGTTGATCAAAGATATACTTTAAACTTTTATGACCTGTGTAGATTTGACAACGAGTGCCATACAGATAATGCCGCCACAACTTCAAAGCAAACACAACTGCTGCCAACTCCAGGTCATGAACAAGACACTTCTTCTCGTATTCCTTAAGTTGTCGCGAAGCGTACACGATAACCTTTCCCCGCTGCATAAGCACACAACCAAGGCCTGAACCAGATTCATCACTATGAACCATCAAGTCATTATTGCCTTAAGGTAAGGCAAGAATCAGGGCATTCACCAAACAAGTCTTCAATGTTTGAAAAGCTTTTTTATGCTCCTCGGCCCAAACAAAAATAGACTTTTTCTTAGTGAGGGAAGTCAGAGGCACCGCAATTTTAGAAACGCCGATAATACCCAGCCAATCCAAGAAAAATCTTTACTTTAGATGCATTCTTTGGTTGCTCCTAATTTTGAATTGCCTCAACCTTGGCCGGATCAACAGATACTCCGCTTTCAAAAATGACATGACCCAAAATCTGTACTTTTTGCAGCCAGAAATCACATTTGGAAAACTTTGCATACAACTGTTCTTTTCGAAGAGTCTCCAGCATCTCGCACAAATGAGTAGTATGCTCGGCTTCTGTCTTTGAATTGATCAAAATATCATCTATAAATGCGATAACCGACATGTCCAGCATCGGTCGGCACACACGGTTGATAAGATCCATCAACGCGGCCGGTGCATTAGTGAGTCCGAACGACATTACTATAAACTCGTAATCACTGTACCGGGTTTGAAATGTTGTCTTCGGCACGTCTTTCTCCCTATTTAATTGGCCACCAAAATTTGAATTCTTATATATATCACCCATCTTATCATAATCTCATTCTCAAATATTGTAAGCATTTACTATTAATAGTTTGTAGGGTACAAGTCTCTAAAGCATGCTTATTATATGTACTTCATTCCCTTGTTATTCACTTTGTAAGATGATAATTATTTAAATAATTATTTAGAAAATCTAGATATTATAAAAAGGGTACCTAAAATGATGAATGTTACACTCTGTGTCCACGTCTACTGCTGAAGCTGAGTATATTGCTACTGGAAGCTGCCGTGGACAAATTCTTTGGATGTAGGATCAACTTGAAGACTATGGATTGATGTATAGAAAAACACCTATACTTTGTGACAACACCGGTGCCATAGCCATATCCAACAACCCTGTCTTCCACTCTAGAACAAAACATATAGAGGTCAAACATCATTTCATAAGGGATTACATCCAAAAAGCTAATGTTGAAGTATCTTTTGTTCCCACAGAAGATCAGTTTGCAGATATTTTCACCAAACCTCTTGATGTTAGTAGGTTTAATACCATTGTCTGCAAGCTGGGAATATTAAATAAAAGTGACTAAGCGTCATTGATGTTCGAAAGTTACATATGTAAATCTGCTCATTTCTCAAAAACGGCTTTGATACAGAACAGGTTTCACTGGTTCTGTACTTAGTTCTTTCTTTGAAATAGGAACAGGTTTGACACGTAATAGGTTTCAAACTAAGTGGTTTTAACCAAACCTTCTGATAATTAAATCTAAAAGCTGCTCACTGAGTAATCTGTCTGGAAAAACTGCTCAGTTCCAGAACATGTTTCACTACAAAAACCTGTACAAATATTAGATAAAGGCTTTCATGCCTAGGTTACAAATTGTACAGCTTTGATGACACTACATCACCACAGGTTTTGACAATAGCTTTAAAGATCAACTTTCGATTAACATTTCTTCATACTTACGTTATGCGAATTATGTATTTATTTAACTTAATTACCTGCGGATAATGTTTTTGTTACGTGTTTAAGAGATAAGCAAATGGGTCAAGTGGGTTTGACACATGCTGACGTGGTAAACGTTACGTTCCGTTAGTCATCCCCTTTTCAAATCAACCGTCTTTTATATCTCTAACCCTCTTAAATTCAAATCCTATATATACCGAACGTCACTGATTCTTCTCTTTTTCATTATTGCGACCCTATACCTTCATACTTCCTGTACACTCCAATTATTTGTCGAAAAGACTTAGTATCTGCCTGCGTTGAACTTTCATCAATCCCCCAAATGGCTTCCTCAAATCCCTTTGTACCAATCTTTCTGGGTGAAGATGTTATCAAACGTCCATCAGTCAACACTACCCTCACCATCAAACCCACTAACTATGTAGCCAATCTTACTATCCTAAACAACTACATTGGAAAAGGTTATGATCACAATGTAGAGTTCCTCAAAGCTCACTCTTTGCACTACGCCATGACTGGTACTCCTAGTGTCATGTATTAGGAAATGGTGTATGAATTTTGTTACACCTGCTCCTATGATCCTGCAACCAAAGTTATTCATGGTACCATTATCAACAATACTAAAACTGTTGAGATTTTTGCTACTCTACTTGAAGAGGTGCTTCATATGTCTGTAGTTGAAAAATATGACAAACCTCAACCTAAAAATCAGCAGATGAGAAACTTGATGCACTGCTGTGGTGTCTCTGAGCCAAAAGTTGGAGCTACTCTCTTCAGAAAGGATTTGGCACCAACCTACAGTAATCTTTGCCTCTGTGGTAATGAGTCTGAGCTGTAAGGTGGGTTCCTTTGATCAGATCAGCAGAGATGAAATACAAGTGAAACTGCAGTTTGTGGATGAGACTACTCTAAATATGAGCAAATGGATCTTTGGCAATCTTAGGAACTTTGTGGAATAAGACCAAAGGTCACCATATGTAAGGTACCCCAGATTCCTTAGTCTCATATTCAACCACGTGTGTGGTAAATATTTATACACCTCTTAGCCTCTCTTGAAGTCTATGGTATTTCAGTCATTGGAAACAAGGTGTTCCATGCACCTGTAAGTGCTCAGGAGCCTCCTCTTACAACACCTATGAGGAGGTGGCTTGGTTTGGTGGAAGGACCTTCTACAATGGAGGTAGATCCAGTTGCTGCTCCCACTACAAAATCCAAAGTCCTAGGTAAAAGGGTAAAACGTGCCCTTAAGCCTAGTGAAGCAGGGCCTGTCCTCAAGAAGGCCAAAAATACAAAGTCTGCTCCTTCAGTCTCTTTGACTGAGGGGGAGCAGAGTAGCAGACTATAACCCTAGGTTCATCTGTTGAACCAACGGCCTCTGTTGCCAGTGGCTCTATGTCATCTGATACCAGGGAACATCCTACACCGCCTGTTCCCAGCCCAGTCTCACAACCAGTCCAATCCCATGAACCTGCCATTTCCCCCTCCTCCAAGCTAAGGAAAAAATCTTTAGTAAAGAAAAAGACAAAAAGCATTCCTACCTCCCGAAGTCCCTCTGGTTCCTCCTAACAGGAGTCAGTTGTAACAGAGGCCTACTCTGTTGCCTCTCCTCCACCTTTATTGGAGAATGTTACAACCCCTGTGGAGCCTGCCTCACTCCACCAAGAGTCCACCAAAAGTCAGTCTCTAGTTTCTCTCAACAGGAATCAGTTGTACAAATGGAGACAACCACATCCACTGTCCCACCCTCCCAACATGGTGAGGACATTGAAAGACAGAAGTGTATGTCCCAAAAGGTTTCCCTAGTATGTTGTTGTAAGCTGTAGAGGGGGGTGAATACAGCTATTTAAAAATTCAACACACTTTCTCAATGTTTGTATGTATATATCAACAAGTGTTAATTACAAACAAGCTTGAACTGCGGAATGGTTCAAGCTGAGATGACAGAAACAATAGATAGACTACTAATCTAAGACACACCCAGACTAGATACAATGAATTCACTCACTAAGATGGACTCACTGATTTTACAAGACATACAGGCAGCTTGAACAAGAACAGCTTGGACACACTCAACTGTTTTGTTCTAAGAAGACTTTGCATTCATGAAAACACACCTCTTTGCATGTTCTGAATATCTCACTCTTGGTTGTCTTACATTCCTTAGAAGCTTCCTTTTATACTCTCTCAGAGAATATTGATGAACCTTCCTCATTAGATGCAGAGATAGTGGAGTGTATTTCCATAAAGACAAAACTGCTTTTCTGGACATTCTGACAAAACAACATTTGTCCCTATGTAGCAGAATCTTTGTCTTTTTCTTTTTGTCTCTTTTGCAGACTGCTTTACCTTAAAGAGGAATGTCAACTTTAATCCTTTCCTCTTCTTGTATAGCCATTTTGATATAAGAAATGGTCTGTCACCCATTTCAAATATTCCACTTTGTCTTCATGTATCAGAACAGCTTGGGTAATGTAAGCAGCTTCTGATTTTCCACTTTGTCTTCGACTTGCAAACTGATCTTTTCGTCCAAGACAGTACATGATGACATGGAAACAAATTCCATAAGGTGTATAACCTGTTCACAAAGAACAGAACACTTAGATTTGGTCAAAGCTGCTCAACAGTCATGAGCATCGTAGACAGTTTATGTCCAGCCTGTCCAACAGAATAGGACAATTTGGGCAATCTGTCTAAGTTACAACTAATGTAACAGGGTAAGCAGCTTTGACTTATATTGCAAATCACTTTTTAGGTTTCAATAAGGCATAAACATGGCCTTCAATTATACCCTCAAGTGTATCAAACAGGTTTGATTAATAATCTCCCCCTAAGATGTATAACAGGTTTGACTGAGGCCTTTTTGTGCCTAACAATCTCACCCTATTTGCAATAATTAGTCTAAGCTGATTTTATCAATGATCACTATATATTTTTACATTACAATTGTTGAAATAAAAATACAACAATGAAGTAAAGTAAATGATCAGTTTATACATACTGACATTGATTTAAACAACACATGTTTTTACAGAAGTACAACTGATGTACTAAGGTAAATTACAACTAATGTAATAAGATTGATTACAACTGATGTAATAAAGTACAATATATGTACAAGAGAATTCAACAAGTTTGGACTGTTGATGTTGGGAGCAAATAATGGCATGCCTGTCCAACTTATGGACTGCTTCCATTCTTCATCTACTCAACAGTAGATGGACCCTCAAGCTGTTGAATCTACTCAAACAGGTGTTGGTAGTGCTCCATAGTCTCATCAATTTCATCAACTTCGTGCCTAAGAAACATGAAGTCAGGATGTTGAAGTTCTCCTCTTTCATAGAAGCCTTTGAGCTGTTCCCAGATGATTACTATCCATCTTGGATGTTGTTGAAAAGCATTGGAGAGTCTAAAGGCTATGATTTGCTTGAGGCCAACCTTATGAAGATCAGTTGCCCTTTGGAAACACATTTTCTTTGATAAGGGGTCCACAAAGAACACCCCTAGCTCAGGCTCTTCTATGAATTTGCCTTCCACAGGCTCAACTCCTGTTGGCAGACTGTGATCTACCCCTTGGATTTCAACAGCGTGTATCCCCTGTTCAATCATCATGAGGAGCTCTTCAAGCTCTGTATGTTTTCTCTTTCTCCTGGGCTTAATCTTTGGTTCCACTAGTGAGGTACCTTTGATTTGTTCTTCTGGTATCAGGCCCATGTTCTTGACTTTCTCCATCAGTGTTTTGACATATGCCCTGATAGTTTGAGCAGTTTCAGATTTTGATTTGCTCAGGGCAACAGCCAATTCAACCCATTCCCCGTACCCCATGCAGGCAACATCAGCAGACTCATAAGCTTCCAATTCTGGACCCTCAGCACCCAGCCTGGTGATCTGAAGCTTCCACTGCTTGCCTTTCTTTGAAATAGGGACAACTTTGACAATGGTTTCCTTGGCAAGTCTTCTGTTGGCCACATCAAAGAACTTCTTCTTTGCCATATTGTCAAAATGTACTTGGGCTTTTGCTGAGGAGGATTCAGGCTTTGACTTGGTCACTAAGACCTGTGCACTCTTTTCCTTCTCTTCCTCTTTACCAACCACTGACTCATTTGCAGCCTCCATTAGTTTCTTTTGTACATCCAAGGAGGGCATTCTTATCTTTTAAGCCTCCTTGGCTGCAAAGGCTCTGGAAGCTTTGGCAGAGACTGCTTCCTTCTTCTGTTTTTCCAGAATCTCAAGCTGCTCTTGTTTAAACGTATAATAAGTCTCTAAAGAGATACCCATCTCCTTGGCCTGAGATTTGTCAAATTTGAGCTGAGCAGCTTTGAGATAGTCAGTGTCCACTTAGGCTTTTTCTTTACCCTTCGCTTTCCTAGTCTGAATAGCTTCCATTTCCTCCTCTTCTTCTTCCTCAGTTTGTTCCAAAATTAGATGTCTCGTTCTGCTTGGCCTGTACTCAGGAATGGATTCCTCCCCCTTAGATGATGCAATGTTTGGAGATCCAACCTGAGTAGACTGAACAGTTTCAGAGACTTCGGAAGAACCTGCAACAGTGCCAGTTTGGGGAAGACCTGCTGCTTGCCCTACTGAAGCTGATTTCTCCTTAGAGGGAGAAGAAGATTCTCCCCCTTAGACTTTGTCTTCGAGGTAGATATCTTCTCCCCCTTTGAAAGAGATGGCACAGAGCCTTCAATAATAGTTCTTCCTGAAGGAACGGATCCACCAGGCTGGGTAGCAGCAGATTTGGGGACAGGTTTGGAACACAACAAGGCTATGCACTAAGAAAGCCAAGTTGTCCTTAACCTCTGCTAACTGGGTAACACAGGTTTGAAGAGAAGAGGAATGAGAGTTTGCAAGGGAGGAAAACTAGGAAATAGCAGCCCTGTCAGCATCTGTGAACACCAAACTTTGAAGTTGTGCAAGAGTGAGTTCAAGGGAATCTTGCATATCATCAAAGTTTGAGGACACAGAATTGGACAGAGATACCATAAAGGTATTTAGAGAAGCCAGAGTGGAGGGTAAGGTGGTAAGAGCAGGTTTCAGCAAGACCTGACAGCTGTTGGGAAACAGCTGACAGGGTGGACACTGTGTCCTGTTGGTAGGAAAGAATTGATGACAGGGAAGATGAGAGTTATTACAGTTGTGTAGTGAGTGCAAGTAGATGAGAGGAGTGGTCAGTTTGGGGAGTAGGGTTTGGAAAGGAGGTCCTGAACGAATCAAGAAACCCCTAAAGCTTAGCAGACACAGAGTCTGTAATGGTAGAAGGAAGGGAGGTCATAGAATTTTCCAAAGAGCTAACTTTGTTGGTCAGCACAGAGAGTTGATCCTTCAAAGAGAGTTCTTTGGGGGATGAAGGTGAATGGGTAGACTGTTTGATTGGGTTGAAGGGGATGAGTGTGATGGTGAGGATTGTGGAGTATGGGGGTAAGAAGGTGAAGGTAAGGATACTTTAGATAGTAATTCCATAGCATGGGCATAAGTTAAATGGCCCAGCTTGGAAGGGTCAAGGGGACCTTCAGCAGTGGCTGTAGCTGCATCATGAGGTGAAGGGATAGGGGTTGGTGGCCTTTCAGATGCTACTGACATGGTAGCACCTTCATCAAGACCATAGGTTGTTCCCTCAGTAGTACCTTGGTTTATAGGCAGCTCTTCATTGGGAGATGGAATATGCATTTCAACATCATCAGTGGTGAAGGCTGATGATGGAATTTGCATTCGGGGAGTAGCTTCAACAGAGGATTGGTCCATACCCTCAGGTTCATTAGCTTGGGTTTGAGGTCCTTCAACAGCTGTTTGGTGTTGAACAGCTGCGTCATAAGGAGCAGAAGATGGAGGCTGATCTGCTGGATGGTCTGTTCCAGGAGCTTTGGCACTTCGTGCATACTCAGGTGGTGAAGAAGAAATATAAGGGGTGACTGTGTGGACTCACTGTGGAGTGTAGAGTGGTCCTGTCTTTCAATGTCTTCAGCCTGTTGAGAGGCTTGGATAGTTGATGTGGTGATCCTTTTGTACAACTGGTTCTCGTTAGGAGGAACCAGAGGGCTCAGGCTGACTCTGGGTGGACTCTTTATGGAGTGAAGGCTGCTCCATAGTGGCTGCACTTACTTCCAAAATAGGAGAAGCAAAAGCAGTAGGGGTTGCTTCTTTGTCAACTGACTCTTGTTGGGAGGGGTCAGAGGGGCTAGTTTGAGAGGATGTTTTCATTTTAGCTAAAGATTTTCTTCTGTTATAGGATTTGAGGGAAGATGTGGAAGATGGATGTTGTGGAGAAGTGATAGGGTGTGCCGTTTGGACTGGTGGGGAGACTGGTCTAGAAACAGGAGGTTGTTCCTGTTCCATAGTGTCAGGTGCCACATAGGCACCAACCACAAAGGCTTCAGGTTCAACTATTGAACCAGGGTGACCAGCCTGCTCCCCCTCAGCCACTGAGGCTGATGGGACAGACTTAGCTGTTTTAGCCTTCTTGTGGACAAGCTCAGCTTCACTTGTTTGAAAGGCCCGTTTAATCAGTTTAGGCCTTGATTTGGATTTTCCCTTGGGAGCAGTGACCGGATCCACCTTCTGAGTAGAAGGTCCTTCCACCAAACCGAGCAACCTCTTCATTGGTGTTGATAGATGAGGTTCATTTGCAAGTACTGGGGTATAGAATACCCTATTTCCAATTACAGGAAATGCAGCAGTAGTTAAAAGAGGTTGGGAGTTATACAGATGCTCACCACAGATGTGTTTGAAGATGAGGCTCAATAACCTTAGGTATTCGACAGCAGCTGGACGTTGTTCTTGTTGCACCAGGTTCCTCAAGTTCAGGAATATCCACCTTGCCATGTTCAGAGTAGTCTCATCCACAAGCTGTAGGACTATGGGTATCTCATCCCTGCTGAGTTGGTCGAATGAACCATCTTTGCAGCTCAGGCTCATCACCATTGAGGCGAAGAGGAAACTGTAGGTTGGGGAGAGGTTCCTTCTGAACAGGGTTGCACCCACCTTTGGTTCTGCTACAGCACAGAAGCGTAGCAGATTGCCCATTTGTTCGTCCTCAAGCTGAGGTTTGTCATATGTGTCAGCCACTGGAAGATGAAGTACTTCCCTGAGATGAGTAGTAGTAATCTCAACAGTTTGAGTGCCATTGAGAATGGTTCCTCTGATGGTTTAGTAGAAGGATCATAAGCACAGGTTTACCAAAACTCATAGACCATCTCCTGGTACATGACACCAGGAGAGGCTGTCATAGCGTAATGCAGTGGATGGGGTTGAAGGAACTCCACTATAGGTTCATAACCCTTCCCAATGTAGTTTTTGGGAATGATTAAGTTTGCAATGTAGTTGGTGGGTTAGATTGTGTAACATCTGGCACTAAACCAGGTTAGCAACAATGACCTAATCTGTATTTAATAGCCAATTATAACCTAATCAGTGGTCATTAGAAATTAATCAAGTGATTAACAAGGTTTATTAGAAAATTCAACTCAATTAGAATCAAATTCATCGGTGCGACGAATCGGGAAATCAATTAATCCGATCGATTTACGATATGAGGGATTAATTTAACTAAGTACATAATTAAATTATGATTAGTGACACTAATCATACACTAATACAATTACTTAACATTAATTATGCAAGACTAAAACAATTCATTAAAACAATGCATCCAAAAGTATTTATGAAATTACAAGAAAAGGGAAATACAAGAATACATTTCTAAATACTTTTATACAAAAAAAAATGAAAATACATGAATAATACATGTATATGGCTGGCTATAGGCATGTGTTTTTAGGGGTTGACTTCTATTTTTTTAATATTACTTTAAACATAATCATTTTGCTAAAAGGTGCACACAACCTCCATCTCTTCTTCATCATTTCATCACTTTTTCTCTTCTATAAATAGAGAGACATTTCATTCATTTTCACCACACCAAAAACTCTTTTTTCCCTCTCTAAAAAGCGGATCCACACCCACACACATCACAAACCTTTTCATTCAAGTGTTCTTGGTGAAATTCAAGTGTTCTTGGTGAAATTCAAGTATCCTTGGTGCATATCTTGCAAAGATTTCAACTTCTACTCAAAATCACACTCTAAACACTTCAAAGTAAGTAAATACTAACTTATTTCATCTTACATTTATGTTTATATGAGTCTTGCATAATATATATAATCACCAACAACAACAAGTTTCATAAAAACTCAAGTTTATAAATTTTTAGTTTTTGTTTTTAAGTTGTTTCTTTAAATGTGTTTATGAATATATGAACACATCATAAAAGTGTTAATATTATGAAAACAAGTGATATATATGTGTTTTATAACTTTTTTATAACTTTCATATAAGTAGTCTTTGAATAAACAAAAAGAATCATAAGTTATTTCAAGTTTATAAACTGCGGATTTTCGGCAGAAAATTTATATCGACTTTGAAAAATCATAACTAATTCATAACTTAACGAAATGAGTTGATTCTTGTCTCAAACGTTAGATATATGTCTTAACTATAAATCTGGAAGTTTTCATAATTTATTTTGGAGTTTAAGACCTCCAGAAATTATTTGGGAAACCGAAAGTTTGACAGCTCAAAAATGGCCAACATAGGGTTTTTAACGAGCTTTTTCACCAACCTAAACATCTCGAAAAATGGCCGTTCTTGATTCTAAAAATCCTTTATGTATAGTAGTTTAATGTCCTAGAAAACCAAAACCTAAAACATTTTGGAGCTTGGTCAAAAACAGCCTCAAAGTAGGCCGAAAAACCTCCGAAAAACCTGGAAAATTATATATATATATATATATATATATATATATATATATATATATATATATATATATATATATATATATATAAACTTGACGTTTTAAGTGAGTTTTATTTATAAACTTGTAATGTTGGGTGATTTAAGACATAAAAATCTATAAATATACATATTATCATATATTAGAGATATTAAGTCCTTATTATCATTTAGGACTCGGTTAAACACATCCGGTTTCATCACCCATCAAACAACGCAAACTTGCATTTTTGCGCGTATTTTTCCATCACATGCTCGGTGAGTCTTCATAGCCCCTATTTTCACTATCGTTTTCATATGGACATCAAAACTGTTTATTTCTTATATGTATTACATGTTTGGATCCATCAGCCCTCAAATCATGAACCGTTAATTGCATTTATTTGCAAGCGCGAATATATTGTGGATAGATCTATTGGGAGTCATGTCCCCCATTCGGGTTAGTTCGGGTCGGCTAACAGCGATTGCATATATATTCAACACATGGTATTGCGTATGGGAATACTGCACAGGGCGAACTCATTTTAATTAAGCTTCGGTTGCATGATGGTTTATATAATACATACACAGAATTTATGATTTTATAAATTCAACTCATCTGATAATGTCCATACAACTGGTCTTTTCGCGTAAACCTATGAGCTCACCAACAATTTGTTGACGTATTTTAGCATGTATTTTCAGGTGTTTGAGACATGCACATTTATCGGAAGTATTCCAAGGCTTCCGTTCATTTTGGAGTCGCATCGTTTTCAATCTCGGAGATTCATTTTCATTTTTCCTGATAAACTAAATTGTGTATCTACATCTTGGTATTTTAAGAACTACTTACGCTCTATTTTGGTTATGTACAACAATTATATTTGAAGTTAAATCAATGTATTTTTGAAAAACGTCCATATAGTGGTCGTTCGTTATGATTATGGTTACGCTTCCGCGAGGTCACGCTTCATTGCCAACCGGGGTACGGGGTGACAGAGGGGTGATTCTCAACATCATCACCAACGAACACAGGTAGGAGGGGTTGTTTTGGTGAGCCATTTAGGAAAGTAGTAGGAATGCACGATGTTTGGACACTTAGTCTTTTTAGGGTTTATCAGAGAGTTATGGAAGCAGTAGAGAAGAAGAAGAAGATGAAACAGTGAATTGGGTATTTGTAGGATTTGAGTGTGAGTGAGTAGGAGAGAGAAAGGTTTGGACGGTTAATTTGAAATGTTTCTAACGGAAAACGGAAAGGTTTACCATGTTAGAACGGTTGTCAGACCAACTTGACCTTTTTAACTACTAACACACGTAACAAACATTATCCGCATGTAAATAACTTAAATAAATACATAATTTAAGTAACTTAAATGTGAAGAAAGGTAATTAAAAACTGATGGCCTAAGCTGTTGCTCAAACTTGTGATGAACAGGTTTCATCACACACTAATCACTCTACAGGCTGTTCATGCATCCTGTGTAGCTATATGAGAACAGGTTTCATTGTGAAACATGTTCAATAGCTGAACAGGTTACAAGGCATTGCCTTGTATGACAGATTAAGAGAGTGAGCAGGTTGGAAGTTTGTACAACAGAACAAGTTCGAGCTTAAAACGTATGTTGTCAAGCCTGTTACAAGTCCAACTGTCCAAATTTATAAGAACTGGCTAAGTACAGGACAAGTAAAACCTGTCCTGTCCAAGCTGTTCTGTAGAATTTTGACAGATTTGAACAAGTGATTTTTAGAACAACAATGACACTTAGTCCCTTTTATTTAGCATACCCAGCTTGCTTACAAGGTAATTAAACCTGATTTCATCAAGAGGTTTGGTGAAAATGTCTGCAAGTTGTTCTTCTGTGGAAATAAAACTTACCTCCACATTACCTTTTTGGATGTGATCCCATATGAAGTGATGTCTGACCTCAATATGCTTTGTTCTAGAGTGGAAGACTGGATTGTTGGAGATAGCTATGGCACTTGTATTATCACACAGATAGGAGTTTTCCTATATACAAGGCCATAATCCTCAAGCTGATGATGCATCCATAGAATCTGCCCACAGCAGCTTCCAGCAGCAATGTACTCAGCTTCAGCAGTAGAAGTAGAAACAGAATTTTGCTTCTTGCTACACCAACTGATCAACTTACCACCAAGGAGTTGACATCCACCTGTTCTGCTTTTCCTGTCTAGCCTGCAACCTGCAAAATCAGAATCTGAATAACCAATTAGTTCAAGGCTGGAGTCTTTGGGATACCAAAGACCCAAACCTGGTGTACCCTTTAGGTATCTGAAGATTCTTTTGACAGCAACTAGATGTGATTCGTTTGGATCAGCTTGAAACCTAGCACACAAATAGGTAGCAAACATAACATCTGGTCTACTAGCAGTCAAATATAGCAAGCTCCCAATCATGCCTATGTAAGCTGAACTGAAACAGATTTGCCACAGGCATCAGCATCCAACTTTACATTGGTAGCCATTGGGGTTTTGATGGGAGAACATTAATCAAATTTGAACTTTTTAAGAAGATATAATGTATACTTTCTTTGATTTATAAAAATTCCATTCGAGGTTTGTTTAACCTGTAATCCTAGAAAGAAAGTAAGTTCACACATCATGCTCATTTCATATTTAGATTTCCTGAGCAGTGAAAAATTCTTGCATAAATGTTCATTAGTAGAGCCAAATATTATGTCATCCACATAAATTTGAACAAGCATAATGTCAGTTTTCACCTTCTTTATTAACAACGTGGTATCCATTTTACCTCTGGAATAACCATTGCTCATAAGGAAATCAGTGACAGTGTCATACCAGGCTCTACAGGCTTGTTTCAGACCATAGAGAGCTTTGTCCAACTTATAGACAAAACTGGGATGTTGTTCACTTTCAAAACTTGGAGGATGCTTGACATATACCTCTTCTTGCAGCTTACCATTTAAAAATGCACTTTTGACATCCATTTGAAATATCTTCATGCTCTTGTGGGCAGCATAGGCTAGAAACAAACGAATTGCTTCTAACCTGGCCACTGGAGCAAATGTTTCATCATAATCTATGACTTCTTCTTGACTATAGCCTTGAGCAACCAATCTTGCCTTATTTCTAATAACATGACCTTGCTCATCCATTTTATTTCTTAAAACCCACTTGGTGCCAATTATTGTTTTACCTTTAGGAACAGGTACCAGCTTCCATACTTTGTTTCTCTCAAACTGATTGAGCTCTTCTTGCATGGCAGTGATCTAATTGGCATCCTTAAGTGCATCATCTACTTTCTTTGGCTCCATTAGGGACACAAAGCTAGAAAACATACAAAAGATTCCTAAGCTGTCCCATCTTGTTTGAACCCCTTTGTTAATGTCACCAATTATTTGATCATTGGGTGACACCTGATCCACTTAGGATCATGTTTCAATGAAGATTCTTCTGTATCAATTTCATTTTCATCAGGTCTTGCAGAATAGCGTTCAAGATTATCAGACACACTGATGTCTTGAGCCTGTTCACTCATTGAAAATGAGTCGTTATTGTTGAACACATCAGCAGTGGATTCAGGGAAATCTGCATTGACTGGTTCTGGGCATGGTACATTAACTATATCAGTACACTTATTCATACATGGTGTACTAACATAATCATCATCATGTCCATTGTGGTTAACAGGTTCCACTCTGGGTGATGTGGAAGCTTTTGAGTTCTTTTCCTCATCAATGGAATGCATAAGATCATCAAAGCTGAACTCTCCTGAAACTGATTCAGGAACAACTTTGGTAGAAGCATTCTTAGACTCCTCAAAGGTGACATTGATAGATTCATCTATCACCTTTCTTTTGTAGTTGTATACTATGTAGGCTTTAGAAACAACTGAGTATCCAACAAACACACCTTCATCAGCTTTGGGTTCAAATTTGGCCAGCTGATCCCTTTGATTCAATATGAAGTAGAGACATTCAAACACATGGAAATAGCTTATATTTGGCCTTCTCCCTTTAATTAACTCATAAGGTGTCTTATTGAACCTTTTTTCCACTAAGGATCTATTTTGGGTAAAGCAGACAGTATTAACAGCTTCAGCCCAAATGATGAAAGCAAACCTGATGCACACAACATGGTTCTATCAGCTTCAATGAGGGTTTTATTTCTCCTTTCAACAACTCCATTTTGTTGTGGAGTCCTTACAGCTGAAAAGTTTTGAGAGATCCCTCTTTCCTCACCGAAGTCCTCAGGAGTACTGTTTTTGAATTCAGTACCATGATTACTTCTAAGCTGCTTGACTTGGGCAGAGTTCAGAACTTCCATCTTCTTGATAAATCCAATAATTTCTCTGGCAGCCTCTTCTTTGGTCTTTAGGAAGATCTGTCACACCCCGTTACCCCGGTTGGCAATGAAACGGGACGTCGCGGAAGCGTAACCATAATCATAATGAACGACCACTATATGGACGTTTTCAAAAATACATCGATATAACTTTAAAAGATAGAAATGTTTTACATAACCCGAAAATGTTAAAGAGTAGTTCGCAAGATACAGAGATTTAAATACATAATTAAATTATCCAAAATAATGCAATTAAATCTCCGACGGTTTGAAAATGAATGCGACTCCTTAAGTGCGGAAGCTTGAAAATACTTCCGATGTGATGAACTTGCCTTAATTTCCTGAAAACACACGCTAAAATACGTCAACAAAAATTGTTGGTGAGCTCATAGGTTTACACGTAAATCTGACTTGTATGGACAACAACAGTAGAGTTTAAATTTATAAAATCATAAATTCCATGTTATGTATTACATATAAACCATCATGCAACCGAAGCTTAATTAAAATGAGTTTGCCCTGTGCAGTATTCCCATACGTAATACCGTGTGTTGAATATATATGCACTCGCTGTTAGCCGACCCGAACTAACCCGAATGGGGGACATGACTCCCAATAGATCTATCCACAATATATTCGCGCTTACAAATAAATGCAATTAACGGTTCATGATATAAGGGCTGATGGAACCACATGTGTAATACATAATAGAAATGAAGATGTTTTCGTGCCCATATGAAAACGAAGCATGTATTTCAACCCCAAAACATAACATTGTGAAAATAGGGGCTATGAGGACTCACCGAGCGTGTGATGGCAAAAACGAGCGAAAAATGCTTTTTAGCGTAAATGGATGGATGATGCACCGAGCGTGATTAATCGAGTCCTAAATGATAATAGTGACTTAATATCTCTAATATATGATAATATATATATTTATAGATTTTTATGTCTTAAATCACCCAACATTACAAGTTTATAAATAAAACCCGCTTAAATCGTCAAGTTTATATATATATATATATATATATATATATATATATATATATATATATATATATATATATATATATATATAATTTTCCAGCTTTTTCGGAGGTTTTTCGGCCTACTTTGAGGCTGTGTTTGACCAAGCTCCAAAACGTTTTAGGCTTTAGTTCTCTAGGACATTAAACTACTATATACGAAGGATTTTTATAATCAAGAACGGCCATTTTTCGAGATGTTTAGGTTGGTGAAAAAGCTCGTTAAAAACCCTATGTTGGCCATTTTTGAGATGTCAAACTTTCGGTTTCCCAAATAATTTCTGGAGGTCTTAAACTCCAAAATAAATTATGAAAACTTCCAGATCTATAGTTAAGACATAGATCTAACTTTTGAGACAAGAATCAACTTATTTCGTTAAGTTATTAATTAGTTATGATTTTTCAAAGTCGATGTAAATTTTCTGCCGAAAATCCGTAGTTTATAAACTTGAAATAACTTATGATTCTTGTTGTTTATTCAAAGACTACTTGTATGAAAGTTATAAAAGTTATAAAACACATATATATCACTTGTTTTCATAATATTAACATTTTTATGATGTGTTCATATATTCATAAACACATTTAAAGAAACAACTTAAAAATAAAAACTAGAAACTTATAGACTTGAGTTTTTATGAAACTTGTTGTTGTTGGTGATTATATATATTATGTAAGACTTATGTAAACATAAATATAAGATGAAATAAGTTAGTATTTACTTACTTTGAAGTATTTAGAATATGATTTTTAGTAGAAGTTGAAATCCTTGCAAGGCTTGCACCAAAAACTCTTGAATATCTTGAAGAACACTTCAATGAAAATTTTTTTGATGTGTGTGTGTATAGATCCGGATTTTAGAGGAGAAAAGGAGAGATTTTTGATGTTTGAAGTGTGGAAAAGAAGTGAGAAATGAGGTCTTATTTATAGGCAAAGTGTTTGGTCTTTCAAATGATGAAAGACATGGAAGGTAGGAGGTTGTGTGCACTTTTTAAACAAAATGATTGTGTTTAAAGTAATATTAAAAAAATAGAAGTCAACCCCTAATTGGCACATGCCTATGGCCGGCCATACATGTATTATACATGTATTTTCATTTTTTTTGTATAAAAGTATTTAGAAATGTATTCTTGTATTTCCCTTTTCTTGTAATTTCATAAATACTTATGGATGCATTGTTTTAATGAATTCTTTTAGTCTTCCATAATTAATGTTAAGTAATTGTATTAGTGTTTGATTAGTGTCACTAATCATAATTTAATTATGTATTTAGTTGAATTAATCCCTCATATCGTAAATCGATCAGATTAATTGATTTCCCGATTCATCGCACCGATGAATTTGCTTCTAATTGAGTTGAATTTTCTAATAAACCTTGTTAATCACTTGATTAATTTCTAATAACCACTGATTAGGCTATAATTGGCTATTAAATACAGATTAGGTCATTGTTGCTAACCTGGTTTAGTGCCGGATGTTACAAGATCACCCATGTAAATGTGGAGAACTCATCAACCATTACTAGAGTGTATCTTCTACCTCCTAGACTTGGAACACTGACAGGTCCAAACAAGTCCATATGGATTAAGAAGAGAGGAGTATCAATAGAAAAATTATGCTTAGATTTAAAAGATGTTTTTCTATGCTTGCCTTTCTCACAAGCTGTGCAGAGTTTATCCTTAACAAAAATTATAGAAGGCAAACCTGTTACCAACTCTTTCTTACAGAGTTTGTTGATATTCTTGAAGTTTAGGTGTGATAGCCTTGTGTGCCATAACCAGTTGAGGTCTGCATTGCTCCTTGAGATAAAACAGGTTTCAGTTGTTGGATCAGCAGTTTTCATGTCCACAACGTATACACCTTTCTTCCTTTGAGCACACATCACAACTTTGCCTTGGGGATCCAGTATGTACCCCAAGTGCTCATCAAAATTAACCTTGTAGCCAGCATCACAAAGTTGGCTAATGCTAACAAAGTTATGTTTTAGACCAGACACATAGGCTACTCTTTTGAATATTGCAGCACCAGCTTGACGGGTTTCATATCCTTCTGTGGATCCCTCAACATTGTCACCAAAGGTGACCTTTGGCCCTTTTTCAGGCCTGAGATCACTCAGCAAATCTTTGCAACCTGTCATGTGGCCTGAGCAGCCGCTGTCCAAGTACCAAACCTGGCTTGGTTGTTTAACCTGCAGAATGTCATGAGAAAATATTAGTTTTTAGGGGAACTCATCATAAGGATGAGTTCTCCTTCTTCATCAACATTTGTTGATGGACCACTAAGATCAACACTAGTAATTCCAATTTGGATTGTATCAGTTTGGATACTCTCCTCAATGACCATGTTACTTCCAACACTGCTGGTTTTTGCAATGTTAGAGCTAACAGTGTCAGCAGGCCTTATGTCCTCAGTTTCAGAACAGTCTTTGGCCATATGAGTCTTCTTCCCACATTTATAGCATGTTCTCTTTTTAGACTTTTTGGAAGAAGTACACCCAGAAACACATTCTGGGATATCTTTGTTGGACTTCTCAACAGGTTTCGCAAACTTATCACTTGTCTTATAAGAACCAACAGTTTCAGTGGAAGGTACAACAACAACAGCTTTGTCTTTGTCCTCTTTCCTCTTTTTGGGAGGACAGAGATCAAACACTGGTAAGTTAATTGTCTTTTGTCCTTCCACTGGTTTGGGAAACTTATTCCCAGTTTTCTTAGGTTGAGCAATGGCTTTGCCTATGCCTTTACTGAGATGTGATGACTGTTGCCTATCAACATGATCACTACTTCTGGTTTTATCAAAATATTTTCTTTCATTTATAACTAGCTTTCCACTATAATTTAAAAACTTGTTTGAAATCATAGCAGGTTTGCTTCCAACATGAGACTTACCCTTGTTGAAAGCAGGTTGCTTTCCTTTTGAAAACTTTTTCTCAAAATGTTCAGCATCAAAAGGGTTAACTGGTTTCTTCCCATCAGCTTTAGATCCAGAACCTGTGTTGTTGACAGGTTTAGTGCCCAAAGCTGCAGTTTGAACTTAGTTTCCCTTCTTTTGTTTATGTGAAGTAGCAAGACACTTAGCTGGCTGATTTAATGAAGAACACATTCCATCATCAGTCTTTATAGCTTTTTCACACAAACTGTCAGTGTTTGAGGCCTGACAAACTTGTTTGTTGATACTAGCTTTCCATTTACTCTTTGGATAAAAGTACTTGGAAGCTCACCAAGAGTGGATAAGTCTTTTTCCAAATTTTTAATCTCAACAATTGAAGCTACTGTATCAAGATCTCCTCCAAGATAGGCTTGGATTTGAGCAGGAATATGCTAACTGATACAATGGTTGACTTTCTGAGCTGACTGGCACCAAGAGTCAACAATCTTTTGAAGCTTAGCATGTTTTGAGTCTGTCTCTCTCTTTTCTTCTAATAAAATGGTGTTGATGTGTTTTACTTCATCAAGCTTAGTTTTCAACTTATGAAAGCTGTTCAGTTCATTAGTTTTTTTTTCAAGATCAGTTTATAACTTAGAGATCTCAGACTTCAGAACATCATGCTTCTCAACAACAGCTTTTAGATCAACAAGTAAATAATCAAACATTTTAATTTTTTCCTCAGAGCTGTAATCCTAAAAATTTTGTACCTTATACATCATGGTGGGATTCTAGTTCTCTAAGGTGCTGAGAGCTTCAGCTTCAACTAGGTCTTATTTGAAGTTGCTTGTTGAGGGGACATCAGTGTTGGCCATCAGACAGTTGTTGTCCTCTTCATCAGATGATGAATCAGACTCCTTCCAGTCACAAGTTTCAGCCATGAGTCTCTTCTGCTTGTTGGAAGCCACTGAGTCTTCCAACTTTCTCAGCTTAGCCATGGCCATTAGGTACTTAACCCTGTAGCCATCATCTTTGTTTGTCTTGTATGGTTTGGAGGAAGAGCCAACAGCTTTAGACACACAGTCAGCAACTATATGGCCTGTTTTGCCACATTTAAAGCACTCAGCCTTAGTTTTGTCAAATGCCTTCTTCTTGATGGGACCTGAGTTCTTTTACAGCATCTTACCACCAAACTTCTTATTGAATTTTTTGACAAGCATAACAATCATTTTCTCATCGTCAAACTCAGTAAGGTCTTCACAGTCCTCTTCCTCTAATATTTCCTCCATTTCATCATCAGCCTGTTGATCAGCTTGTGTGAACACATCACACACCTGACACACAGGTTGTCTCACGCTGGCCACTAAGGCATCACCTCTTTTGGGCATCTCTAAGGCATTTCTTTTCTGTTGCCTTGATTGTTCATCATTTAGCAAGGATCCATAAAGATTTACAAGATCCATTCCTTTGATGGTGCCTGAGTTTCTGAGGATAGTAGAGAAGTAATTCCATTCCTCAGGCAGTATGTTCAGAAATTTGTTCACCAAAATTAAGATGTCTTTAGTGATCCTAATAACTTTGAGATCATTTATCAAAGCAGTGAACCTGGTGTAGGTTTTAGTGAGTGACTCCTTTGGCTTTGCAAAGAATAGCTCATATTGTCTAACAAGATTTTTGATCCTGTTATCCAATGTGATAGTGGGACCATCATAGGCGGTACACAAAGTATCCCACATTTCCTTTGCAGTTTTCATTTTCTCAACCTGTTTGAACACATCATCAGGTAGAGAAATAACAAGGTTGTTCCTAGATTTTGCATCCAGAGCAACTAGCCTTTTGTCTTCATTAGACCATTGAGCTTTTGCCTTCTCACTAGTCATGACTTCAGGAACAACTCCTTCAGCAGCAGGAGTTATTGTGGTGACAGAAGTTGACACATTAGGACCTTCCATCACTATCTCTGGCAGTTGTACATCCAAATTCTCTAAGTAGAGCATCATTCTGCACTTCCAGTCAGAGAAATTCTGATGATTGAACTTAGGTAGTTTTGCCATTGACCCATTGTCATATTAAGAAGAGGAACTGGCAGCACTGTTGTCCATGATGGGAAATAGATATCTAGAGTTAACACACACTCTAAGCTGCTCTGATACTAGTTGTAGGTCCTAAAAGGTTTCCCTAGTATGTTGCTGTAAGCTGTAGAGGGGGGTGAATACATCTATTTAAAAATTCAACACACTTTCTCAATGTTTGTATGTATATATCAACAAGTGTTAATTACAAATAAGCTTGAACTACGAAATGGTTCAAGCTGAGATGACAGAAACAACAGATAGACTACTAATCTAAGACACACTCAGACTAGATACAATGAATTCCCACACTAAGATGGACTCACTGATTTTACAAGATAGACGGACAGCTTGAACAAGAACATCTTGGACACACTCAACTGTTTTATTCTAAGCAGACTTTGCATGCATGAAAACACACTTCTTTGCACGTTCTGAATATCTCACTCTTGGTTGTCTCACATTCCTTAAAAGCTTCCTTTTATACTCTCTCAGAGAATATTGATGAACCTTTCTCATTCGATGCAGAGATAGTGGAGTGTCTTTCTAAAAAGACAAAACTGCTTTTCTGCACATTCTAACAAAACAGCATTTGTCCCTATGTAGCATAATTTTATGTCTTTTCCTTTTTGTCTCTGTTGCAGACTGCTTTACCTTAAAGAGGAATGTCAACTTTAATCTTTTCCTCTTCTTGTATAGCTAGTTTGATATAAGAAATGGTCTGTCACCCATTTCAAATATCCACTTTGTCTTCATGTATCAGAACAGCTTGGGCAGTGTAAGCAGCTTCTGATTTTCCACTTTCTCTTTGACTTGCAAACTGATCTTTTAGTCCAAGACAGTACATGCTGACATGGAAACAAATTCCATAAGGTGTATAACCTGTTCACAAAGAACAGAACACTTAGATTTGTCCAAGCTACTCATTAGTCATGAGCAGCGTAGACAATTTATGTCCAGCCTGTCCAACAGAATAGGACAATTTGGGCAATCTGCCTAAGTTACAACTAATGTAATATGGTAAGTAGCTTTGAATTATATTGCAAATCACTTTTTAGGTTTCAATAAGGCATTAACATGGCCTTAAATTATACCCTCAAGTGCATCAAACAGGTTTGATTAATAATCTCCCCCTAACATGTATAACAGGTTTGACTGAGGCCTTTTTGTGCCTAACAAGAAGTTTTCTCCACTCCACACTGTGTTCACACTGTCCCTCGCTCATATTTCTCCTACACCATCAGAGTCTGCACAAGGTGTCATAAATGTTGGTTTTAGCCCACCAACCGATCAACCTTCAATCTATGTTCCTCATGATACTACTGGTACATCCTCACCAATTGTTGAAGGACCAACTCCCTAGTCTGATGAACAACAGGGTACAAACCAGCCCTTTGGTGAAGGCTTCCCCAATCTGCAAATTCCATCACCAGTTTTCACCACTAATGATGTTGAAATGCATCCACTGCCCCATGAAGAGGTGTCTTTAGACCAAGGCACCACAGAGGGTCCTACCCATGAATTCGATGAAGGAATCACAATACTAGTGGTTCTTGAGAAGCCCACCACTTCATCCTCCTCACCCCATGATCCAGGTTTAGCCACTATTGAGGGCATCATTGACCCCTCTAAATTGGGTCATCTTTCATTTGCGCAGGCTATGGAACTTCTTTCTACTATGCCTCTACCATCACCACGTGAACCTTTCTCATCCCCCAAGGTTCAACTCTATCCTCCCTTTCATTCCCTTTTACACAATCCAAATAATCCACCCAGACAACTCCGTCACCAAAGGATCTTTCTTTGAAAGAACAGCTTCATGTGTTGCCTAACAAGGTTGATACTTTGGATAAATTCATGTCCACCCTGTCATCCACCATCGCAGACTCTATGTCTGCACAGCTTGCAGAAATTCTTGATTTGATCAAGTCATCCTTTCCCCAACCCTATCATCAACTAGATTATTCTTCTCAGCTGGTTTCACTTACTGCACAGCTGCATCAACTCTCCTCTTCCCTCTCATCCCTTCTCTCTCATCAGCAGGACTCTGTGTCTCGCTTGACAATTGTTTCTCAACAGCTGTCAAGTATTGCTGAAGCCTATTCTGTATCTATACCCTCCACCTTATCCTCTCTAAATACCTTAGTGGTATCTCTGTCAAATTCAGTGGCCTCTAGCTTTGAAAATGTACAGGAGTCCATAAATCTTACTCTTGCACAGCTAAAAAGCCTCATGTTCAATGATGCTGACAGAACTGCAATTTCCATTCCTTCAACTACCACTACCTCTCAGTCATTCTCTCTAGAGGGGGAGAAAAAATCCGCCTCAAAGGCAAAGAGGGAAAAATTTTCCTCTAAGTCTAAGGGGGAGAAATCTTCGTCTCCTTCCAAGGAAAAATCAACTTCAAATTGGGCAAGCAATAGGCCAACTAACAACTGGTGTTACCGCAGGTACATATCTTGATTCCAGGACTGCTGAGCCTACTCAGGCTAAGTCTCCAAGCCCTGCACTATCTAAGGGGGAGGAACTTATGACTAAGGCCAGGCCAAACAAAAGAAGACAACTAGTCTTGGAATCATCGAAAGAAGAGGAAGAGGTTGAGATTGCTCCATCCACATCAACTAAAGGAAAAGGCAAAGCTATTATAGATGTGGACGTTGAAAGGGAGCTTCAGCTTAAATATGATAAAGCCCAAGCAAAGGAAAAATTCCACTAAAAACATACTATGAGTGGAAACAAGAGCAAGTTGATCTCATGGAAAGAGCAAAAGAGGAAGCAGCCTCTGTGAAAGCTGCTTAGGTTTTGGCTGCCAAATAGGCAAAGAAAGTAAAAATGCCATCTTTGGTAGTGAAAAAGAGGTTGGAGGAAGCTATCAAAGAAACTAACAGTGAAAGAGAATGAATCAAAGGTCTTTGTGACCAAAGAGAAGTCTGTGTCCACCACCACTTCATCAATCAGGACCTAGTTCCATTTTGACAACCTGGCCAAAATGAAAATTTATGATGTTGCTGAAAGAAGGCTAGCCAGGGATACCATTGTCAAAGTTGTTCCCACCTCAAGGAAGAATCAACCTTTGAAGCTACAAATCACAAGATTCGGTGCTGATGGCCCTGAATTGGAGTCATATAAACCAATAGATGTATCCAAGATGGGATGCAGGGAATGGGTTAAGCTTGTAGTTGCTCTAAGTAATTCAAAGTCTGAGACTGGTAAAACTGTTAGAGCATTTGTAAGGAAGTTGATGGAAAAGGTCAATGGGTTAGGTCTTAAACCTGAAGAGATGATTAAAGGTACTTCCAGAATGGAGCCCAAAATCAAGCCAAGAAGACAAAAGAAGGATACAGAACTTGAAGAGATAGTGATGCTAATAGAGTAGGAGTTCTATGTGGATCCTCTTTCTAAGAACATGTGCTTCCAGAGAGCTTCAGATCTTCACAAAGCTGGGGTCAAACAGCTTCTTGCCTTCAAATGCATGCCTGCATATGTAGAACACTTTAAATTAAGAGCTGTCATCCTAACTCAGCTAGCAGCCTGCAATGCTAGGGGTGAACTTGACAGCCAGGAGTTTTTCTACCTCAAACAAGAAGTTGAAAGCTTTGAAGCCAAAATGGAAATGCTAGCTGGTTTGGAACAAGAAAAAAGTATCCAAGCTGCTGCTGAATTGGAGAAGGAGAAGGAAAAGGAAAAGGAGAAGGATCCATCTACAACTGGTGTGTAGATGATGAATGGAAACTGATCATTAGTTAGTCATGCTTACCATTAACTGCTACCAACAAAAACAATCCGTTAGTTGTGCTTGTAATTTTTGTTGTAATGAATATCAGTTATACTTTTATTTTTATAAACATTAGTTGTTTCTAGACAGTTTTCATTGTATATAAGTTGATCATGTACTTACTTCAACATTGTAATTTCTTTTTGCATCTGTATTGTAAAAATATATAGTGAAAGCTGATGTAGTCAGCCTTAGACTGAATAATGCAAATAGCAGGAGATTGTTAGGCACAAAAAGGCCTCAATCAAACATGATCAATATCATAGGGGGACATTTCTACACTTAAGGGAAGATTTTAAGGCTTTTTAATGCATCAATCAAAACTGATAAGTGATTTGCAAAATCAGCCCAAGTCTATGTTACACTGTTACATTAGATTTAACTTGGCAGTTTGTCAAAACTTTCCATATCTGTTGGACAGGTTTGACAGATTATGTCTAAGCTGTCCATATCTGTTGGAGGGTTTAAGCACAGTTAAGTGTTCTGTTCTTTGTGAACAGGACCTGTTCTTTGTGAGCAGGTCTAACACTTCATGGAATATGTTTCCATGTCTTCATACTAAGTTTTGAACGTTGAGATCAGTCTTAGATTCAAGACAATGTGGAAAATCAAAACTGTTGTTTATCTGCCAAAGCTATTTTGATGTGTGAAGACAAAAAGAATATCTGAAATGGGTGACAGACCATTTATTATACCGAAATGGCTTTACAAGGAATAATAAAGGTCTTTAGTTGACATTCCTCCTCGCGGTAAAGCTAACGACGACATAGACAAAAAGGAAAAGACAAAGATTCTGCCAGTAAGAAGACAAAACTACTTTTGTGAGATTTGTCCTGGTGCAGAAAAGCAAATTTGTCCCATTACAAGACATTTTTTCTTTCTCTACAACCAATGAAGAAGCTTCACTGGGATCCTCTGAATGCATATAAACGAGAAGCTTCCAAGGAGAGAGAGTGTGAGAGAGACATACACAAACAGAGAACGTGAGTGCCAAAAGAAAGTGTGTTTTTCATGCATGCACGTTCAGTTCAACTTGAGTGAAAAAGCTAAGTGTGTCTAAGATGTTCAATTTTCGAAAGCTGATCAGTATGTGTCTTGTAAACACTGAGTATGTAAACAGTGAGTGAACCTTAGTAAGTCATATCATTGTAACTAGTTTTAGTGTGTCCTAGACTAGTTAAAATATGTTGTTCACATCTGTCATTTCTGTTTGGATCTTTCAGCAATCCAAACTTGTTTGTAATCTTAACAATTGTTAATATATACTTACAAACATTGAGAAAAATCTTTGTGATAAAGGATAAACTGTATCACCTCCATATATATATATATATATATATATATATTTATATATATATATATATATATATATATATATAGGATCAAATGAGAGGCTAAAGAGACCTGAGAAATGTGATAAGCATTGTGATTCATTAATTTTATACATTGACTCATGAATTTTGTACAATGATTCAATTATTTCTCAATTTGTGATTCATTATTGATAAACCAAAAACTAATGAATTAATGCAAAAATGTAATAAATTGTTGATTTATTTAATTCGGAATTCATGCTTATATATATTTGAAAATTTGTGAATTAATAAGTAAAAAAGTAAATCATTGTGCTTCTCACACTTCTCAAGATATATTTTGCTTTTCATTTGATCACACACACACACACACACACACACACACATATATATATGTATATATATATATATATATACATATATATATGTGTGTGTGTGTGTGTGCGTGTGTGTGTGTGTGCGTGTGTGTGTGTATATATGTATGTATGTCTGTGTGTGTGTGTGTATACATATGTACATATATATATATATATATATATATATATATATATATATATATATATATATATATATATATATATATATATATATATATATATATATATATATATTCAAGATCAATGGGGTACCATGTTAGACTGGGCTACCGGAGAACCATTTATAGTCAATCATTTATCATTAAAATCATTAAATAAAATATAAAATTTGCTTAAAATTCTTTCCCACATTAATTAGTGTTTGGGATAAAATTTGTATTAAAATTTTTTACTTAGAACCGAAGATTCTGTATATCCCATAAAGATCTCATTTCAGTTAGTATCATTTCTTACACCCATACCGAACATGTGCACCGATGACACACCATAAATCTTGGTTTCTCACTAAAATGGAACCTATCGACTACACACACCATAAACCACGATTGAACATGTTCAATACCGTCAATATTGGTTTATCACCAAAATGATCAACAGCGACTAAAAATACAATAAAGCTTGATTGCACATGTTCAATAACGTGTACATGAAATTGAACATTCACGAACGGTTTGATGAAAAGAATAAATATCTTTATTCGACACCCCCGGTTGAACATGTTCAATAAAATCCATTGTTGAATCCGATTGAACATGTTCACTAAAACCCATTGTCGAATCAACCTATTCACTAAAACCTATTTTGAAGTTTATTAAAGATATTGTTATAGAAGTAAATCTCTATAATTAATGGATTTATTAATTCAATAGTTGTCATCTATTAATTAAGATAAACCTAATTGACTATATTACCCATTTTTACTTATAGCCAACCATAGGTGGACTCTGGTTCCCCAGTCTAACATGGTACTCCGTTGATCCCGACTATATATATATATATATATATATATATATATATATATATATATATATATATATATATATATATATATATATATATATATATATATATATATATATATGGGTTCAATAGAGAACCTTTATGCATTGCAGAACCTTGAAGAACCTCCATACACCACCACAAATGCATCACAATTCCCCCGTAATGCATCATTACTTCCACGTGATGCATCAAATTCCCGCGTGATGCATCGATTTATACGTGATGCATTTCAATTTCCTAGCGATGCATTGTGGTTCTCCAAGGTTCTTCGATGCATAAGGTTCTCCATTGAACCCACCCCTATATATATATATATATATATATATATATATATATATATATATATATATATATGTATGTATATATATATCTATATATATATGTATGTATGTATATATATAGACTCAAGTTCCATGGAGTCATATATTAGAGTGGAGTCCCATACTGAATGTACATGTTCACTACGATAAAAATATTATATTTCGTTCAAAACTGCAATACACACATGTTCAAAAATGTATTATTATCGATCCTTTCACATAAATTTAACGTTCATTAGAACAAAAAAGGTTATTTTTCATGCAAAAATACAATATACACATGTTTAAAAGTGCATTATCAGTTGACTTGTGCATATTGTTTAAATGTTGTACTTTTGCATAAATATAATTTTTTTCGTAATGAACATCAAATAATGTGAACTTGTAGATTGTAATGCACTTTTGAACATTTGTATATTGCGTTTTTGCATTAAATAGAACATTGAACATGTGCAATTAATATGGGACTCCAGAACTCCACTCTAATAAGGAACTCCATGGAACTCAACCCTATATATATATATATATATATATATATATATATATATATATATTTGTAACACCCTCACACTACTATCGTGTAATAATCCCTACTGTTCCTAAGATAAACATGTCAAAAACCTCGATAATTTAAAACTTTAATTTACATAAAATGTCACGGTAAACCCTGTTTAAGTAGATAATATCTGAAGTATAAACAACCCACAAAATCATAACTACCTCTAAGAAAGGTAGCTAACTCCTCGAACTCAGAAGATGTAAACCTACTTGGGTCCAGCAAGCCTACTAGAACTCTGATCACCTAAGATACACACATTTAAACACATGGTCAGCTAAAGCTGGTGAAAATGCAAGTGTTAATAATACAATTAGTAAAAAATCAGTAAATGATAGTAAATCTCAGTAGTAAAAAGTTTAACATTCTCTACTGAACAAGTATATGAGATCCCACAAGGTAGCTTAGAATAAGTACTCATCCCGTGTGGAATAATCCACGTACCTAAATCCCTAGACCGCACAAAGCAGTCGTCAGGAACTTAAAAGGGAATCAGGAGCAACCCGAACCCTGCCTAGCCGCACGGTTCAATATCTCGGTAGCTCATGTGTCCCAAATCTCATATAATAAAACACAGTAATACATGAAAGATAAGAACTCAGTAATAAAACTCATAATGATCTTATAAAGAAACTCAGTAAAAGATCATGCATGTATAAACATATTATCGTACAGGTATATCAGAAAAACATGCAAACTCACATGTCCCTGAAAGCTCACTCCTCAAGTCTCGGTCCTTGCCCGTATCCCAACCCTATCAAGTCGAGACCCTAGAATCTCAATATAATAACCTAATATCACAAACACGACTCAGTGACTCATTACACAATTCACTAGTATTCCACACAAGCCCTAATACCTAAACACATGACCCGCGTAGCCTAAAACCCAAACTGTAAACCCTAGCCGGATCGCGGTCGAGCTCCCTCGATCTTTGTCGAGATCTCCATCGTGGTCGTGCTAATCTCAACGTGGCCCGAGCTTGACCCATAACCGTCTGCAACCCATTGCGCCCCGTGCTCGTGGCAACGCGGCTAGAACTCATCTCAAAAACATCGCGGCCCGCGATCACAAGCGAACAGAGGCAATACTGCTCTGTTTCCTTACAGCCTAGGAGAATCATACCCAAATCCAATCTCAACTCGATAATTTCCAACAACGTTATCCCGATTTTGTTAAGTAACATATATGAATTCAATTCCATATTTCAAACACAATTTACATCATCAAATTCACAAGATTAAGTACAAACTCACCTTAACTTAAGGAAAACAAGTTGGTGAAGATAATCAAGGATTACAAAACGAATCTCAGATTGGTGCCTTAATTGCTATGGTTTTCTGCTGCTGGGAGACCATCACACGCACACTTAATTTCTGGAATTGTAATGAAATAAGTGAAGTAAGCAAGCAAGTAGCTTGAATATATATATATATACATATATATATATATATATATATATATATATATATATATATATATATATATATATATATATATATATATATATATATATATATATATATATATACATTTTGGTTATAACTCGATTCGATACCCAATATTCGATCCTGTTATCATAAAACACAAGTTAATATCATCGGGTTCCAAATTAATCAACAATTACCGAGATTGTAATCTTTTATAGAAACTTAATCTCATAACGTGGTTAACTCAAAACCTCGTCATGTGACGGTTCCACGTATAACTCAATAATTAGCCCAACTCAATAATAATATTTAAAACAACCCAATTAAATGATTCCACATACCTCTCCCAAAATTGGGATGTTACAAGTTCTCTCCCCTTATAAAGATTTTGTCCTCAAAATCTAGCTCGGCGTAAATAGGTGAGGATAACGGCTACGCATCTCTGACTGTAGCTCCCATGTGGCACTGGTACCCTTTTGATACTTCCACTGGACTAACACTAACGCCACCTCTTTGTTGCGTAACTTCTTCACCTTCCTGTCTGTCACTGCCTCCGACTGCTCGGCGTACTAGAGTCTATCATCAACCTCGATCTCAGATAAGGGCACTCTTTGATCATCAGGCGATAAGCCTTATCTCCGATCCTCTCGACAACCTCAAACGACCTAATATAGCGTGGATCAAGCTTACCTCGTCTCCGAAACCGTATGACCCCCTTCCAAGGTGAGACCTTCAACATCATAGAGTCTCCAACCTGGAACTCTAATCCTGACATTCGGCAATCAACATAACTCTCTGTCGGCTCTGAGCTATCCTAATCCGCTCCTGAATCATGGCGACCTTGTCGCTAGTCTCCTGTAGAATCTCTGGCCTGCTGATAGGACGCTCCCCAACCTCACCCCAATATACTGGAGGCATGCCAATAGATGCATGGTAGCTGTTATTGTAAAGAAACTCGACAAGCAGTAAATGTAAATCCCAGCTACCCCCAAAATCAATAACACAGGCTCGAAGCATGTCCTCCTCTGACCCGCTATCTGAGGGTGATAAGTCGTACTTAGCTGAACTCGAGTACCCAACTCTCTTTGAAAGATCTGGCAGAATCGCGATACAAACCGACTGTCTCTATCAGAAGTGATCAATCTCGGAACTTCGTGCCTCGCTATAACATCTCTGATGTAAAGGTGCGCTAACTGATCCATCAGTCCACTACTACAAAATGAGCCTATTGCAACCTTTTGAAAGCAACTTTTATATAATTAGTTGCATTTGATTCTAAAGCAAGTTTAAAAAAATAAAGGTTGCATTAGAAGATCTAATGCAACATTTAACTTAAAAGGTTACAAATTTAATTAAATATGGCAACATTTATAAGAAAGGTTGCATTTGTTATAGGTTATAAATAACCTTTATTTTAAAAGGTTACATTTGTCTAAAATAAATGCAACTTTTTTTTAAAAAAGTTACATCTAAAATGTGATTGTGATTTTTTTTATTTTTCTTTAAAATAAAATATATAACTATTTTACATTGTCAACATTTTCATTTGATTAATATTATTTATTGCTAATCTATTTAGTCTAAATATTAATATAAATAGATTCATCATTAAAATATTATAATTATTATATATATATATATATATATATATATATATATATATATATATATATATATATATATATATATATATAACTTTTTATAAATTTAACTTAGTAACCTATTGCATTCTGGAATTTCATCCTCAATAATTTAAAAGGTTTAGGGAATTTTTAAATTTTAAAAAAGATAGTAAAAAAACTATAAGAAAAATAGACTTTATAAAAAATATCAGACATTTCCCCATTCATTTTCCCCAAAAATAAATCTGATTCTCCCTCTCCTAACCTAGCAACCCGCAAACGTTTCCACATCAATTCATCTAGCATCTTTCACGTGCTTCTCCTAAACCCTAGCTGCCTCACCGGTCTAAGACAAGCGACCGATGGTATGTGCTCTGGCGACGCTCTGTCTCACCGTTGGTGGTGATGCTCACTTGCGGTGGCAACACACAGACACACACTCTCATTCGATGCCGAGATCTCCTCCCCTCTCCGGCGCCGCTGCCTCACCACGACCACCAGGAAGACGCCGCTGCTGCTGTGTGATCAATTTCTGGGTTTTCCCACTCTCATGGTGAAATAAGCCTTGCGGTGAACGAATTTCATTTCTCAAAGATGGAACAAGGTAAATCAGTAGTTGACGACTTTGCTTAACATAAATTTCTGGTTTAATTTTTTGCCCACTCTCATATGGTGAAATAGGCCTTGCTGACTTTGCTTAAAATAAATTTCTGGTTTAGTTTGTTGAATTGGATCTTTCCTTCTATCATTACCTATTGCTGGCTATGCAATTTTCCTTTGATGATAGTGTGATCAATTGGATGCCAAACTCGTGTTTAATCCTTATTAGTTGCTGCTGTAAAACAAAATTAAGAAAAATTGAATGAAAATGTGCAGGTGTGTGCGTGCAGTAAGTATGTGTGTGTGTTTGTGTATTGCAAAAAAAAAAAACAAAAAGTTTGTGTAGTGTGTGCAATGTTTCAACTGTCTGTTTGCATTTGGCAGGGAGAAATTCTGTCTTCCGTGAATGGCCAAGAAGGCCATTGGCCTTTGGCCATGGCTTAGTGAACATCATATATGCTTTATTGATCAATTCTATGTATCAATCGCCATTAATCCTTACATTTAGTTGTTGGAAAATTTATAAAAACAAGAAGAAAGTGCAGTCCATGTTTCTGTTTTTAAGTCCGAAAGAAGGCTAAGAATGGCTTTTGGCCTTGGCCTATTCACTTTTATTTGTTTGTATGATGTTTGTAGATTAATTGCTCACATAATTCTCCCTTAATTCTTCTAAAATGCTGCTGGAAATGGACTGAAATAAACAGATAGAAATGAGTCTGGAAATGTGTATTATGCTTCTGTTTTGTCAAGAATAGTTGGCCAAGAAGGCCATTTGGCCTTCGGCCTTGGCGTCATTTCATCTTTGATGATTATTAACCATTTGTATGCAATAAAACGCCCTTAATCCACCTGTTTTGGCTGCTGAAAATGATTGAAAAACAGAAAGATCGCTGCTGGAAAATAAGTAAAAATAGAATGTTTTGTGCAGTGGTTTTGTGCGTGTGTTTGCAAGAAAAACAGAATGACTATGAGACATTAAAATCTCATAGTGTAATAGTACCAACAACACCTCAATCTATGTTTTCATGTTGCATTTGTGTGTGATTGTGGCATTAAAACAGAATGATGATTGGGCTGTCCCGTAACTCAGCAATCGGCTTAGTTACTGGACTATTAAAGTCCCTCATATCACAAATAAAGTCCCTCAACTCACATACATTAGACCTTAACATGTATGCATATAATATAGCTAAGTTTATGTGTGTTTTGTGTTTTGAAAGCAACAACAACGGCAGCCCAACATTCCCTAATTAGAAAGCAAAACAGGAAGATCATGACAGCGCAAAGTACATGTATGATTAGTGTTTGTGTGTTTGATGTGTGCAGTCATGTGTGTGTGTGATCACTTAATAAAAACACAACAGCTATACTTATAAATATACAATCGCAGTATCAAGTTGAGTGTGCATTATAGTGATTGATGTTATGTATAGAAGTGTAATAGACTCCGTGGCTTGGCACATATGCAAGTCTCGGACTTATAGATCGAAGATCAGCAATAAGATAATCACAACAGCAGCCTATGTAGCAAACTTATATACATGTGAGTGTGATTATAGATAATCATTTCTTACTTCATTTTCACTGCTCTTGTATTATCGAGTTTGATGGTGCAGTAAAAGGAAACCGTGGACTAGCTGGTGTTGGTGTTGTGGTACGTGCAGTGGATGGAAGTATGGTACGAGCTAAACAATTAGATATCATACACTCATCCTCTAGTATATGTTGCACCGTTGGTTTTCTGATATTAACTTTTCAAGTTTACCATCTCTGTGAAGATCTAGGCATTGCAACCAATAATGTTGCTGACTATCAAGCTATAATTTTAGGACTGCGATATGCTCTTGAGAAAGGATTTTGACATATTTGTGTGCAAGGAGACTCTAAACTTGTTTGTATGCAGGTATTGGTTCTTCTTTGGTCTGAACTATTCTAACTTTCACTCCATAATTATGTGATCCATGATCTTAGCTTTGTGTGTGTGTGTGTGTATGCATATGTATATATAGTCTCTTGTTTCTCTATGGTTCATTGTTTTCTATATGTTGGTTTGATGTTATCCAGGACTTCTTTAGTTGCTATCCAGGTGTGTTTTTAACATGGATTGATTCTTGTTTTTGTTATGGCCATGCTGGTAGGAGATGGCTTATTGTTCCACTTTTTGTCTATCAATTCGCCCCGTTAACAGTTAATGACAACATATGCAGGTAGGAGATGACTTATGGTTCATTTATTGAGGTATATTTTATATATGTGTCGATGCATCAAAAGAAATACCATCAGGTTAAGGGATTTCTCGTTAATGAGTTGTCCTTCTATGATGCGGTTGTAGCAACACTCAATACGCTAAGGAAAGCGACTATATAGGCACAGGATCTTTCAAACACGGCTCGCCAGGCACGCGATCTTTTGGAGGCCTTTTACAGCTTTGTTTTCTTTCTTTTTTTTTTTAAATTCAAATTCTTTATTTTGGCGTATAGTTGTATTAGTTGGGCTTGCAATATTTTGTGTAATTGATGAAAGATTTTGATACATTTTAACTATTTTAATCGTTTTTGAATTGGTGATGTTTATAAATTGTATTCGTGCATTAAAGATTGTACTTTTTGTAACTAAATTCATAAATGTTGCATTTAAAAATTAAAAAAAGTTGCATTTGAATGTAAAAAAGGTTGTATTTGAAGATAAATAGGTTGCACTTGAGCATAAAAAGGTTGCATTTGAGTTTAAAAATAGTTGCATGTTAATGTGAAAATGTTACATTTTAAAATAAAAAAAGTTGAATTTGACTTTGAAAAAGGTTGCATTTGATGTAAAAAAGGTTGCATTTGAGTGTGAAAAATGTTGCATTTGCTTGTAAAAATGTTGCATTTAAGTATAAAAAGGTTGCACTCTAAAAAGGTTGCATTTCTATGATTCATGCAACTCTTTCAAAAAAGGTTGCATATTCTACCAAAAAGGTTACTTTAGACCTAATGCAAGAGGACATAATGCAACTCTTGCTAAAAGGTTACTTTAGGCATAATGCAACTTTTTACAGGCCTAATGCAACATTTTGCCAAGGTTGCAATAGGCTCGTTTTGTTGTAGTGGTCCCGCGAACAGCTAAGAAGTGAGCGCACTTCATGAGCCGATCAACGATAACCCAAATCATATGATTTCCACGGGCAGTCCGTGGAAGTCTCACAATGATGTCAAAGGTAATATCATACCATTTCCACTCTGGGTCCTCTAATGGCTGAAGTCTGCCATGTGGCTTCTGATGCTCACTCTTGACCCTCAAACATGTCAAACACGGCTAAACATATTGCCCCACGTCTCTCTTCATTCCCGGCCACCAGTAATGAACCCGTAGATCTCTGTACATCTTCGTGCTGCCCGGGTGGATCGATAATCTAGACTTATGAGAATCGTCTAGAATAAGTTGTTGCAAATTCCCTACCTTAGGAACCTATACTCTATCACGGAGGGTCATCAATCTCCTGTCATCACGGCTCAGTAATTGAAGCTGCCCAGCTAATCTCTCCCTCTGCATGTTCCCCTCTCATAACCCTTCCTCCTGAGTTAACCGTAACCGGTCGATCAAAATGGACGTGACCTCTAACACGGAAGCTCGAGACGTGACCGTCTGCTCATAAGACCTCCTGCTCAAAGTGTCTGCCACCACAGTAGCCTTCCCTGGGTGGTATTGAATGTCGCAATCATAGTCCTTCAAGAGTTCCATACTATGCCTATGCCTCATGTTCAGCTCCTTCTGGCTGAATAGATACTGGAGACTCTTATGGTCTGTGTGCACCGTGAATCACGTCCCATAAAGATAATGCCTCCATATCTTCAAGGCGAAGACAATGGCATCAAGCTTCAAATCATGCACTGGCCGGCTCAACATGTAACTCCGCCACTGTCGCGAGGCGTAAGCAATTACCTTACCTCTCTGCATCAGCACGCACCCCAACCCAGTAAACGAGGCGTCTCAATAAACAGCAAAATCCTCAGAAGTCACATCCCTCCGGAAACGCTAGAATCGGATCGTTACACAATCGACTTTTCAACTCTAAAAAGGTACTCTCCTGCTCCTCTGCCTACATAAATGACACAGACTGACGTGTCAGCAACGTCAGGGGTACTGCAATCCATGAAAAGTTCTCTATAAATCATCTATAGTACCCTGCTAAACCCAAGAAACTACAAACCACTGAAACTGACATGGGCTGGCCCTAACTCATAATGGCTCGATCTTTGCAGGATCCACCGTCGCTCCCTCACTCGACACCACGTGCCCCAAAAACTGCACCTCTCTTTTCCAGAACTCGCACTTCAAAAACTTGGCATATATCCTCTCTCGTTGTAATGTGCTCAGAACCTCTCTTAGAAGCTGGCTGTGCTCCTCACTACTCCTCGAGTAGATCAGAATGTCATCGATAAATATTATCACAAATTGATCAAGCATCGGCCTATAGACCCTATTCATCAGGTCCATAAATGATGCTGGGGCGTTAGTCAGTCCAAACGACATGACTAAGAATTCATAGTGACCGTAACGAGTCTTGAATGCCGTCTTCGGCACGTCCTCACCTCTAACTATAGTTGATGATACCTGGAACACATATCAATCTTAGAAAAGTACCTCGCCTCCTGAAGCTGATCAAAGAGATCATCAGTTCACGGCAATGGATACCAGTTCTTCATCGTTACTCTATTAAGCTCCCTATAATCTATACACATATGCATCATCCTGTACTTCTTCTTCACAAACAACACTAAGGCTCCCCACGGAGAAACACTGGGGCGAATAAACCCACGATCCAGCAGATTTAGTAGCTGAGTCTTCATCTCTCGTATCTAAATAGGCAGTAATCGATAAGGCGTGCGAGCAATAGGCACCGCGCTTGGAATTAGGTCGATCTTGAATTCGACTGGTCGATCTTGTGGCAGCCCTGGTAACTCATTCGGAAACACATCTGGGAAATCTCTAACCACTGACACGTCTCCTATAATCCTCTTCTCCTTCTTCGCGTCTACCACGTAAGCTAAGTAAGTGGCACACACCTCGCCACGTATCTATGTGATCGCGCCATCAATACGATATTCATCTCTCCTCTACGCCTCTCCCGTACACTATCACTGGACCCGACTAAGAAGATATCCGAATCATCTTCTTGGAACAGTCAGCCAATCCATGTCTATAATTGCATCAAAACTGCTAATCTCCATAGGCATCAAGTCTATAGTAAATAGATGACCATCTATCTCTAGTGCACAATCCCAATAAACTCGGCTAACTAACACGGTACTCCCATCAACTCTCTCAACAATCACAAGGACAGATAACTCAAACGAAGGCACAGTAAAATAACCACAGAAAGCGGCAGACACATATGATCTATCAGATCCCAAATCAAATAAAATGAAGGCACGTAGTCCGTTAAGGATGAACGTACCGGATACAACATCTGGAGACTTGCTCGCCTCTTCCGCGGTGGGATGAAAAACTCTACCTCTAGCCCTCAGTGCTCCACCTCCACGGGGTGCTGATGGTGACCCCGAACCTCCAGCTCCACTCGAACTCGGCCCTGGAAATCCTACCCCTAGATTCGGACAATCTCGCGACATAGGTCCTGGCTTCACACATCGGAAGTAAAGAGAGTCCTGTGGAGTACACGCAACCGTAATGTGATCATACTGGCCGCATCTGAAACAATATAGATGCCTGGGGCACACGGCCCTGGATGGCAGTGACGGCACCACTGACAATCTCGCTCAACAGCTGTTGAGCTCCCCACTCTACTACTCGACTCTCTGGATCCCCTACTAACACTGCTTTGACTCTGATTCGGCCGCTGGCTCGTACTCTGGCTCAACTGTCACTGTTCCTGACCCTAACTCTGCCCAAACGCACGCTGCCTCTGATCCCTGCCCTGATCCTGACGGGCCCCTGAATTCTGTCCCAGCGGCTCTAAATAGCCTCCCTATCGGCTCTCTAGGTAGAATCTCGAAGACCCCGAACCCTGACTCAACTGCTCAACCCGTTATCTCTGAGGCGTCGGCTGCCCCCTCTACCTCTCAATCTCCCTCTGTCGACGTCTAGCATACTCCATGACGGATGAAAATGTTGGGTCACACAACATCCCTACAAACTCCCTGATATCGGATATCAGCCCCTCAATGAACATACTGACCTTCCGATCCTCTATGGCCACCTGATGTGGCACAAACTGAGCATGTCATTAAAGACATCTATATACTCCTAGAATGACATGGATCCCTGCTGTAGATGTATAACCTCGCGCTCTAACTCACGTCTCATGTCCTGTGGACAATACTGCAGCTCAAACTCAACTCTGAACTCCTCCCAAGTCATCTGATAAGCAACATCAACCCGTATGGCACTCACCACGGAACCCTGCCATCGCAGTCTCCCTTCAGCAGGTAGGAGGCATAACTCACCATATCAGCTCGGTCAACATGGGTGATCTTGAATGCTGCCTCAATCTCTCACATCCTTTCTAGTGCGTTCGAGGCACCAACTCCCCCGGAGAACTCAGAAGGGTGTTAGTCATGAAGTCCTTAATGGACCCTATCATCGGCTGGCTAGAAGAAGCACCAGCCCAAGACCTAGACCCAGTCTTTGGCAGGGGTAAAGTACCCTGGCCCCGACCCGCTCCCTGCGCTGAAAAGCGCTCAACGAAGAACTAGCCTAACATCGAGTAAAGGTCAGACCTATGTACATACTCATGACCCATAGACCCGTCTCGCTGAGGCCCGCTGCCCTCACGGTCCATAATCACATGCACTATATTATAATAACACATATTACTCTACATAACACTACACACTACTCGTTTCACATAAATGATCTACTTTGTATTACAATCCATGGATCTAGAATCTATGGTTTAAGCTTAAGCATCCACTATCTACTTAACCTCTTAAACCTAAGCTCTGATACCAATCTTGTAACACCCTCGAACTACTCCACAATACCACGTAAATAACACGTCATCAGATGTATCATGTAATAATCCCTACTGGTTGCAAGATAAACACATGGAAAACTCCGATAATTTAAAACTTTAATTTACATAATAAGTCACAGTAAACCCTATTTAAGTACATAATATCCGAAGCATAAACAATTCACAAAATCATAACTACCTCTAAGAAAGGTAGCTAGCTCCTAAAATTCAGAAGATGTAAACCTACTTGGGTCCAACAGACCAACTAGAAATCTGATCACCTGAGATACACACATTTGAAACACACAGTCAGCTAAAGCTGGTGAGAATGCAAGTGTTAATAGTACGATTATTAAAAAATCAGTAAAAGATAGTAAACTCAGTAGTAAAGTGTCAGCATTCTCCACTGAACAAGTATATGAGATCACACAAGGTAGCTCAAAATAAGTACTCATCCTGTGTGGAATAATCCACGTACCCAAATCCTAAGACCACACAAAGCAGTCTTCAGGAACTCAAAAGGGAATCGGGAGCGACCCGAACCCTGCCCAGCCACACGGTTTAATATCTCGGTAGCTCATGTGTCCCAAATCTCATATAATAAAACACAGTTATACATGCATGATAAGAACTCAGTAATAAAACTCGTAATGATGTCATAAAGAAATCAAGTATAAATAGATAATCGTACAGTTATTTCAGAAAAACATGCAAACTCACCTGACCCTGAAAGCTCACTTCTCAAGTCTTGGTTCCCTGCCCGTATCCCAATCCTATCAACTCGAGACACTGAGTCACAATATAATAACCAAATATCACAAAAACGGCTCAATGATCCCTTACACAATTCCCTAGTATTCCACACAAGCCCTACTACCCAAACACACGACCAACGTAGCCTAAAACCATAGTCGGATCGCGGCCGCGTTCAAAGAGTCGCGATCGTGCTGACCATCGCGGTCGCGATCCCTCGATCTCAGTCAAGATCTCTATCACGGTCGTGATCATCTCAACGCGGCCCATCGCGCCCCGTGCTCGCGACAACGCGGCCCGAGCTCATGTCAAGGACTGATCGCGGCCGCCCTCATGAGCGAACAAAGGAAATACTGATTTGTTTTCTCACAGCCTAGGGGAATCATCCCCAAATCCAATCTCAGCTTGATAATTTCCAACAATATCATCCCGTATTGTTCGGTAACATATATGAATTCAAGTCCATATATCAAACACAATTTACATCATCGAATTCACAAGATTGAGTACAAACTCACCATAAACTCAAGGGAAACAAGTTGGTGAAGATAACCAACGATTGCAACTCGAATCTCAAATTGGTGTCTCAATTGTTATGGTTTTCTGATGCTGGAGACCTTCACATGCACACATACACTTAATTTCTGGAATTGAATTAAATAAGTGAAGGAAGCAAACAAGTAGCTCGAATATATATACGTTTTGGTTATAATACAGTTCGATACCCAATGTCTGATCCCGTTATCATAAAACACAAGGTAATATCACCGGGTTCCAAATTAATCAACAATTACCGATATTTTAATCTTTATAAAAACTTAATCCCATAACCCGGTTAACTAGTGTAACATCCGACACTAAACCAGATTAGCAACAATGACCTAATCTGTATTTAATAGCCAATTATAACCTATTCAGTGGTCATTAGAAATTAATCAAGTGATTAACAAGGTTTATTAGAAAATTCAACTCAATTGGAATCAAATTCATCGGTGCGATGAATCAGGAAATCAATTAATCCGATCAATTTACGATATGAGGGAATAATTCAACTAAGTACATAATTAAATTATGATTAGTGACACTAATCATACACTAATACAATTACTTAACATTAATTATGCAAGACTAAAACAATTCATTAAAACAATGCATCTAAAAGTATTTATGAAATTACAAGAAAAGGGAAATACAAGAATACACTTCTAAATACTTTTATACAAAAAAAATGTAAAATACATGGAAAATACCTTCACATGGCTAGCCCTCATAGTACACACACACACACACTTGATTTTCAATTAAGAAGACCATGCACCATCTACATCAAATCTCCTTTCTCCATTCCCTTTCATTTCACCATTCTCTTTCAATTCAACCAAGTGTGCACTCAACCTCCATTTGAAAGACCAAGGCTTTTCCTATAAATAGAGAGCTTCCCTTTCATTATTTTCACACCAAAATCCCTCTTTTTTTCTTTCTAAAAACCGGATCTATACACACACACACATCAAAAACCTTTTCATTCAAGTGTTCTTCAAGTGTTCTTCAAGAAATTCAAGTGTTTTGGTGCATATCTTGCAAGGATTTCAAATTCTACTCAAAATCATACTCTAAACACTTTAAAGTAAGTAAATACTAACTTATTTCATCTTACATTTATGTTTTTATAAGTCTTGCATAATATATATAATCACCAACAACAACAAGTTTCATAAAAACTCAAGTTTATAAATTTCTAGTTTTTTGTTTTTAAGTTGTTTCTATAAATGTGTTTATGAATATATGAACACATTATAAAAATGTTAATATTATGAAAACATGTGATATATATGTGTTTTATAACTTTTATAACTTTTATACAAGTATTCTTTGAATAAACAACAAGAATCATAAGTTATTTCAAGTTTATAAACTGCGGATTTTCGGCAGAAAGTTTATATCGACTTTGAAAAATCATAACTAATTCATAACTTATCGAAATGAGTTGATTATTGTCTCAAACGTTAGATCTATGTCTTAACTATAGATCTGGAAGTTTTCATATTTTATTTTGGAGTTTAAGACCTCCAGAAATTATTTGGGAAACCGAAAGTTTGACAGCTCAAAAATGGCCAACATAGGGTTTTTAACAAGCTTTTTCACCAACCTAAAAATCTCGAAAAATGGCCGTTCTTGATTCTAAAAATCCTTTGTATATAGTAGTTTAATGTCCTAGAAAACCAAAGCCTAAAACGTTTTGGAGCTTGGTCAAAAACAGTCTCAAAGTAGGCTGAAAAACCTCCGAAAAAGCTGGAAAATTATATATATATATATATATATATATATATATATATATATATATATATATATATATATATATATATATATATATATATAAACTTGACGTTTAAGCGGGTTTTAATTATAAACTTGTAATGTTGGGTGATTTAAGACATAAAAATCTATAAATATATATATTATCATATATTAGAGATATTAAGTCCCTATTATCATTTAGGGCTCGATTAATCTCGCTCGGTGCACCATCCATCAACTTACGAAAAAAAAAAGCATTTTTCGCTCGTTTTTGCCATCACACGCTCGGTGAGTCTTCATAGCCCCTATTTTCACCATCTTTTGGGGTGGAAATACATGCACTGTTTTCATATGGACATCAAAACTGTTTATTTCTTATATGTATTACATGTTTGGATCCATCAGCCCTCAAATCATGAACCGTTAATTGCATTTATTTGCAAGCGCGAATATATTGTGGACAGATCTATTGGGAGTCATGTCCCCCATTCGTGTTAGTTCGGGTCGGCTAACAGCGAGTGCATATATATTCAACACACGGTATTACAGTCGGGGATACTGCACAGGGCAAACTCATTTTAATTAAGCTTCGGTTGCATGATGGTTTATGTAATACATACACGGAATTTATGCTTTATAAATTCAACTCATCTGATAATGTCCATACAATTGGTCTTTTCGCGTAAACCTATGAGCTCACCAACAATTTGTTGACGTATTTTAGCATGTATTTTCAGGAGACTGAGACATGCACATTTATCGGAAGTATTCCAAGGCTTCCGTTCATTTTGGAGTCGCATCATTTTCAAACTCGGAGATTTACTTGCATCTTTCCGGATAAACTAAATTGTGTATTTAAATCTTGGTATTTTAAGAACTACTTACGTTGTATTTTGGTTATGTAAAACAATATTTATACTTGAAGTTAAATCAATGTATTTTTGAAAACGTCCATATAGTGGTCGTTCGTTATGATTATGGTTACGTTTTCGCGACGTCACGTTTCGTTGCCAACCGGGTGTGACAGTAATGCATTTGTGGTGGTGCATGAAGGTTCTTCGATGCATGGAGATTCTCCATTGAACCTCCGTCTCTCTCTCTCTCTCTCTATATATATATATATATATATATATATATATATATATATATATATATATATATATATATATATATATATATATATATATATATATATATATATATATATATATAGGGGTGGGTTCAATGAAAAACCACTATGCACCGGAAAACTGTGGAAACCTACGCATACCGTCCGATTTGATGCATTTCATGAAAAACGCGGTGGCATGATCGTAAATAAAGTGATGCATCACGCGAGATTTTGTTGCATCACGCGGGAAATTTGATGGATCACGCGGGATTTTGATGCATCATGCAGGAAATTTGATGCATTTGTGGTGGTGCAGTGCGGTTTTCATAAATTTTCAGGTGCATTATGCAGAAAGACGGTGCATCACGCGGGAATTCGATGCATCACGCGGGAATTGTGATGCATTTGTGGTGGTGAATGGAGGTTTTCCAAGGTTTTCTGATGCATGTTGGTTTTCAATTGAACCCCCCTCTCTCTCTATATATATATATATATATATATATATATGTTTGTGAGATCCATGGAGTACCATCTTTGACTAGAGCTCTGGAAAACGAGTTAGATCCAATCATTCTTATCTAATTCGTGTATAAAAATAAATCTGAAAAAGAAATTTATTATTACGTGTTAACATACAATTAGGGGTATTTTAGATATTGATTTATTTGAATCATAAACAGAAATCACATCCCAGATTTTTCTCACTTCCGTATCATGCAATCGATGTATATTGTTTCCTGTCTTTTGTCATTCTCAATTGCACCCAAGGCTGAATTGATTCCTTGTAATTTTCGTCCATTTCCAGTGAACCAAACAAACATTTAGAGTTCTTGTTGATCATCAATACAACATAGAAAAGGGTAGTTTCTAAATCCTTGAATATTAGGAATCAATGTTCTTTTTTCACATGGTAGGGTTTATTTATTCTTAAACGTATTTCTCATTTTTTTTTCATTTGGTTATTTAACTTTTCCAAATGATGTTTTGGTTGTTTATCTTTGATCAATGTGTTCCGATTTGGGTATTAGGGCATATTAGGATTAATATGTTTCATAACCCTTTTTTCATTTTATCATACATTCGACAATCGACAATTAAGGAAAAAGGGTAGAGATAAAAGCATATTTCAAACATGTTTTAAAGGATTTTGGTGTTTTTTTAATGTATTTTGTACAAGTTTATTAACCGAGTAATGTACTAGTTTGACATGTTGATTCTATTGTTTTTTGTGTTTAGTGTTATACCTCATAGTAATGTAATGTTTTAAGGATATCGGAACCCTGGTTTTTGCAAAAAAATACAGGGATGATTACAAATGAACATGTTCAACTATTATGTCTTGAAATCGAATAGGGATTTTTTATACATGTTCACTATAAAATAGATTTAATTTGTTTGAGTATATAATTTGAACATGTTTTTTATCATAGTAATTTACTATTTGTCTTGAAAAGGATCTGTATATTGTAAATTAGTATACAACTGATTTAATAGTGCTCACCCTAGATATATTAACATCTATGATACAGCAAGAATGAACGAGACACGTGAGGATGAAATAGTTGTCAGAGATGAGCGAGCTTAACAATGCACCATTAACAGGTGTCGTGCTTATAATATTTTTATTTTAGAATTTTAATTTATTCATTTGTATTTTATATATATAATATAGAGTCAGGTTCAAAAAAGTACCTCTCGAAATCAAGTGCACCCGAAGGTACCAACCTTAAAAAACTTTTTTTAATTTTTTTTCTCATAATCATGTTTGATTTAATGTTATACACATGATATATAAATTTCACATACATTCACACTTTCTGTGTCTTTAAAAATTATGTGAATGCTCAATGCATATTTATGTGAATGGTCATTCATGTGAATCGTCATTTCTCACAATGTGAATGGTGTGAATGACCAGTCACATGATCTTTTTTTACAATTCACAAGATTTATGATGTTGTTTTTTTTGAAAGAAAGTCTTATAATGTTGTCTTATACATGTCTATTCAAAAAAAATATATGTGAATGATCATTCACATTAGGGTACGCTGGGTACGCTGGAATCTCATAGGTACGCTGATGAACCTGATTCTATATATATATACATATATATATATATATATATATGTATATATATATATATATGTATATACATATATATATGTATATACATATATATATATGTATATACATATATATATATATATATATATATATATATATATATACATATATATGTATTACTCTCTCGAACCATATTCTATATATATATATATATATATATATATATATATATATATATATATATATATATATATATATATATATATATATATATATATATATATATATATATATATAATATTGTTGTTATATTATAGTCAAAGGAAGGAAGGTAGTTTTCACCAAACCCGCATTAGTTTCGAAAAAGTTTGATACTTCATTGAATGGTATATCATAACTCTAATTATGCTATTTAGAGTATTGTAAACATTGATTGTTTTTAAATGTTAAAATTACATATACAATAAATTTAGTCATTGTTGTTTGAACATATATATATACGTAGCGTAAATTAAAAAAAAAACATAGCATATAATTTAAAGATGGTTTAATTTACGTACATGTTTTACAACACACATCATAATTTCGAATGTGGTTCCTAAAGCTCTAACCTGTTATATAACTCATCAATTCAGCTAAGGTGAAGGGGAGAAAAATACAATGTTCAAGACAATGTTCAACTCAGTCCCTGATACCATACCATCTTCTGGTATATTAAGTTTGTATAAAACATATACATCTATGATTGTTTTCATACACGAAAACCGTATACCAATGATAGTTAAAAATTAATAGTTATTGCAGCACAAAAGAAAGGAAAGGAAGTTAGCTTTACTGTTGAATTAGCAGTTGAATTAGCAGAAGGATGATTTCGTTAGTTACACCACCAGTTGCATGGCAAAAGATAATTACACATGCACAAAGAGCAAAATCAGTTACACCTGCATTAAAGTCTCCGTACATTACGCGTGATGTAAATATATCAAACGAGCCTTCAATGGCTAAGCGAAAGATAGTGTATACTATTTTTGCACCAAGGAAAAAACCATCATATGAAATCCCTAATGATATACATACACTACTCATTATGTTAAATCATATACATCCATTACATTACATGATATTATATATTGTATGATATTATGCAGGCATTTCTTGTTTCATGATGATGAATTTAACAAGTTCCAAAGGGTAACATTTGAGTCTATGATGCCTTGATCCATCTGTTGTTGATGTTTGGACGGTCGTCTTGAACAAGGATGAAGAATATCGGAGCAGTTGTTCACATTTTCATCTCTTTCTTGAGACCAACATCATTGTATGTGGCAACATTTCAAATTGAACAAGTTATGCACATCCATGATTTTAGTGTCTAACTCCATTTTATTTTTTTAACAAATAGTCTAATGCTTTGATAAAAGGCAATGAAGTAAGCATACCAAGAATTCACAGAGAATATGCAGGATTGTCAAACGTCACTTTGATATATGGGATATGAAAGTAGTGGACAAGGTACAAATTCTTTACTTATTTTTGTAATGTTATGCACTGAAAATTGTTAAATGTATGTCAATGTTAGTATTTCGTTGATACGTATGGTAGCTCTTTTTTCCTATCATAACCAACGGTCTCTCTTTCGTGTTGTTTTAATTTAAAAGGAAGGATGTATCAAATACTTGACCACAACAGGTGGACTTTACCCGATATATTATTGTGGTATCCCACACTTACTAGTATTCCTAATGTTCCTTTTTGTAATGATTTACTTTATTAATTATTGCTTAATTTGTTTGTCTATGTACTAACCACGAATTAATTTCCAAAAAACTTTTTGCAATCGATGTTTGCACGATACCTCGATGAATGGGAGCATTCGAAAGCTAAAACATTTAAAAACATCGAAGTAGCATTGCTTCAGCCACCTTCGATGACAGGTTTGAATGACACGGACTCCCTAGTTTTTATGATGCTTCATTTGGAGACCTACAAAGGTTCATCCATTAGAGAATGACACACAGGTCTATTTACGAAAGGCATCTGACACAGTAAACAATTGTACGCTTTGCACATCATGTACCTCTTGAAGATTCTTCTCCATGATATGAACAAGATGAAGAAAGATTATTTGGACGAGTTCACCCACTATGACATGATGTAGACAAGGAACAAAGTATGAAAGGATGGAATCGAACATAAAATTGATGGGCAGAAAATAGTAACCGAATATTGCCTTATGTTTGAAAGAACAATATTATGTTTAAACTATGATACAATTGTCTTTTTGTTTTGTTATTGTTTGTTTTTTCAAAAACAAAGTAATGTTTTGGAAATTTTTTGATGGTTTACTGGTTCATTATTTAAATTGTTGAATTTTTAGTTCTTCAGTGACAATTAGAAAATGTTTTAAGTACAATGGATGAACTTATCGCCTGCACGAGTGTCATTATACTTGTTCAATATCAAAGGAATTGTCTTTTTTAGTAATTATAGTTATTCATTATGAATATGGTCATAATGAAATCCATATTCGAAATGTATTTGATGTTTTGTTAATGTACATGATTTACATATACTTTATTACACAAGTGCAATTGATGAACGCATCTCATGTGCACAAGTGTCGTTATAATTGTTCAATACTAATGGAATTATGGTTTTTAGTCCTTGTAGTTGTTTGGTTATGCATAGGTTCATAATGAAATCCTATGTCGAAATGTATTTGATGTTTGTTAATTTGCACCTATTTCATATACTTTATTTAGTTTGGTTGAAAGTGTTAATTAACATACTGGTGTAAAAGTTTTAGTTTGTTACTCGTTCATGAATGTTATAATACAATCAATTGAAATGATACTCAATAGCATTAATGTTTTATTATCAATACTAATTGTATTCAAACACTCTAAAACTTCAAAATTTCATAACTTTATCAATGCGACAAATTGCAAAACCTACCAATATTGATAAAATCTAACCTTTTGCTATCGGTCGAAGTTAATTTGTTGAACAAACATCAATCAATTTGTGATGCACATTTCAGGATTCTGAATTGACAAACTATTGCAAAATCAAGAAAGTGATAATTTTTATTATTCTATTGTAAAATAATGAACATTAAAATGTCTATTAAACTTTTTTTTTTGGGACAATTCCTGGCGTCATGGAATGACTGCTCGTTACACACCTTACAAGTTCTCATCTGTCTTGACGAATTCTTAAACCGTTTCTCGCACTCTCCAACAAGTCATCTTTTGTGTTCCACACCCTTTGTTTCGAATTTCACCTGGAACATGTACATTTAGCTCTAACGAGTTTTTGCTGCCGAGAATTGACTCGATCATCTGCTCTTCGCCCAACGGGGGTTTGTCTGAATTAAGTTCGAATGTGTTACCGGCCTCATCTCACGTGTCGCTAAGCAATTCCAGTTTTTCCGGGTCGTTACCAAGTCGATGCACCAAAGAGCTGATCGAAAGTGAAAACCACATCATGATTTGTTGTGATGCATTTCGTGGTGCAGATTTCTGGTTCATTTGGCCCAAAAGAAATTGGAATGCACTCTTGTCCATCGACATAGTTGGTACTTCAGATATGCATGTCGGCAAAGGATTCCAGTCCGCTCAAACAATTTACATGTACATAGTAACTCACGAGTCGTGGTCGTAAACAACACCTGCAATAAAAAGACAACCACAAATATGATTTTGATAGTATTCATTCATTATTATTAAACCCTATGGTTATATTTAAATTACCTTATGTATACCAGCATTGCTTCTGTCTTGTACTAGACACACCTTTGTTTCGTCTTCGTCCACGATGCTTGTGGATGAAAAATCAAATGCGAATGCAACACTTTCATCTTGCACCAACATAAAATTTTCATTTGTGTAAACCTCCAACGCTTTTTTTTTTCACACAACAAGGGCATTTTCAATGCTGGATTTTTTTTCCTTTAGAGTTGTACTCCATTTGACATTAATTGCCACATTGTTTGTAAATCGCAGAATCTTACCACTCGCAAAGTGGCTAAAGAAGTTGTTTTCACTTTCTGCATAGACATTGTACGCATGAGTCGGCTAGGATGACATCATTGAAGAAAGATGGAATCCATGAATCTCTGATATCGAACATGTGCTTTAGCCATTTATCCTCTTCGAGACCATAGTCTTTTATCATACTATTCCATTTTATTTCAGACTCTGATACATTCGGCAGGTTGGCCCAAACAGATGTGTTGGATCGAACCTTGAATTCATAGCCGTTGCTCAATGCATATCCATGGTAATCAAGAATGAAAAAGTATAGAATTACAAAAAAATGCAGACTTATAAGTTATATGATCAAGTAAATTTACATAAAATTCGAGTAACCTTTATGGGTATTTTTTGTGTTATGTGTCACATGCATAATCGATGTCGCTCGTGTTTGAATACTTGTTCTATGCCTTTATTCATAGATGGGTCCTGGTCATAACTATAACCGTAGGTTCTCAACCAAATGTCTTTAAAAATGCATTCAATAGCCATACGTAAGTCACAATTTCCTCATTTGCTAACAATCCCGCACCGAATGTAACACAACTTTTGTGGTTGTTTATCCCAATGAATGGGACAAAAACTATGTTATACGTGCATATTTAAATAGCCATCAATAATAATCTAATCATGGGATAAACAACCACAAAAGTTGGGTTACATTAGGTGCAGGATTGTCCACAAATGAGAAAATTGTAACTTACGCATGGATATTGAATGCATTTTTAAAAATATTTGGTTGAGAACCTACGGTTATAGTTACGGACCAGGACCCATCTTTGAATAAAGCCATGGAACAAGTATTCAAACATGCACGACATTGATTATGCATGTGGCATATAACACAAAAAATACTCATAAAAGTTACTCGAATGTTATGTAAATTACTTGATCATGTCATCATCACTTATAAGTCTGCATTTTTTGTGATTCTATACTTTTTCATTCTTGATTAGCATGGACATGCATTGAGCAACGACTATGAATTCAAGGTTCGATTTAAAATTCGAGTAACCTTTATGGGTATTTTTTGTGTTATATGTCACATGCATAATCGATGTTGCGCATGTATGAATACTTGTTTAATGGCTTTATTCATAGATGGGTCCTCGTGTGTAACCATCACCGTATGTTCTCAACCAAATGTATTTAAAGATGCATTCAATAGACATACGTTAGTCATAGTTTCCTCATTTGCTAACAATCTCACATCGAATGTAACACAATTTTTGTGGTTGTTTATCCCAATGAATGAGACAAAAATCATGTTATACCTGCATATTTAAATTGCCATCAATAATAATCTAATCATAATGTGCTGAAATATATAATACTAAAGTGGTTTACATGTTAGTACGGTATATTGCATCAAACGATACATGTCGCAAAATGCATCATAATTATTCTTTCGTGTTTCATCTGCCCAGAACATCCCTAACGTTGACATATCTGGTGCTGTTTACAGATCCAGCTTTTTACCATTCTTCATTTTATCAACCATGATCTGTATATCATCCTCACCTATGAAACACTTTGTCTCGCATGCTAAGTTCTTAAAATCTGTTATAGTTACTCCCACTTTGTCATTTCCCCCCTGATACTTGTGATAGTATTTTGGGACCGCTATACTTGTGATAGTATTTTGGGACCGCTATATAACAACCTGAACTTTAATTAACGACAATTAGAAAGTTTAACATTAATAAGTACGTTAAAAGAAATTGTAATCAATAATCAATAATGTAATTTCAAATTAAGTCTTATGTTTTCGAATAAATAGTTTGTTAAGTCAGATAGAAAGAAACTCAATTTAACTAAGTTTAGGGGTGTAAATGAATAAATAACCAAACTTAAGTAAATGAATCCCTAAAATTGTGTGTGCTCACATTTCTACAAACAAAAAAAAAAAGAGTAGAAAACTCTCTCAACTCTCTCAAAAGAAAGCATGGTTCATCAAAATTTCTCACAAATCCTCATCACAAATCAAGAAATCAAGTGGGGAATCATCAAATCAGTTTCAAGCATCAAATATACAACAAGATTTAAGGTAATGTCATCATTTATTTGTTCTTGTGTGTATGTATGGGAACCTACAGTTCCATGAACAGAATAGTAATACAAATTTCAAATTAATCTTCAATTAGCTTACAAAAAGTGTATAAAACATCAAAATAAATACATGCATGTTTAAGTATGGTTAATTAAGGTTTCATGTAAAATATAAAAAGGAAAAATTTAAGTTGAATGGCGAATAGCCCTTAGCCTTGGCTTGAATTTCAATCTTATTGTGTGTGTTTACTCGCCATTAATCCTTGTCATTCATTCATTTATTTGCTGCTGAAATATGTATGTAAAACAGAAAGCTTAAGTGTGTGTGTGTGTGTGCAGTGTTGCGATGTCTATTTGTTGCTGTTTTGTGTCTGTGAACGAGGCCAAGAAGGCCTATGGCCTTCGGCCTTGGCTTCCTAATAATGTTGATGTTTTGTTGATCATCAAGATGCATATAAATCGTCCGTAAACCTTCTAAATTGCTGCTGGAAATGAAATTAAAACAGAAAAGTAGGTGCAGTATTTTGTTCTTGGGAGAATTTCATATATATCCTTCTAAAACTTTATAATATCATATATATCCTACTCAAAAAAGTATTTCATATATATCCTTCTAAAACTTCATAATATCATATTTTCCCAATTTAAAATTTTAATATCATATATAATATATCCAAATTATTTATTTATTCTTTTTTATTACTTTAAAACTCATAATAAATATTCATTATTAAAGAAATGACCAATCTACCCTTTTTATTTCTTAAACTTCATAATATTGTATTTACCCAATTTAAAACTTTAATATCATATGTACCCTTTGAAACTTCTAAATATATCAAATATACCCAAATTATTTATTTATTCTTTTTTATTACTTTGAAACTCTAAATAAACATCCATTATTTATGATTACAACATTCTTTTATATTTTTCCTTACTATACTAATTTTAATAATATCATAAAAGCCAATAATATGTCTATCATTTCGGAAGAAATTGACAATCCAATATCCATGAACGAGTTCCATCACAACAAAACTATTACCAAAACACCAACTCAAGAACATGTCCAAAATCCATGAACGATTGTAGCACAACAAAATTATCAAATCACAAACTCAAGAACATGATCGATCTAGACACCAAAAACTTGGAATGTGTATCATTCCGACCTTGGTACTTCGGAAGTCTTTGTATTCTTTCTGCTTCCCCTAAAATAAGGAACAATCATCAACGTTTTTATAAGTACTGAGATTGTTTTTTCAAGAAAGTAGAATAGATGAAATGAGTTTATACCTTTTATTGGTGGATGCATGAGAATCTTGGGATGCAGAGTTTTTGATGTCTTCTCATGCTGTCCATATTGACTACATCGTGGACATTTTATGTCATTTTTTTGGCTCGTAGGGTGCTACAATCCTGGTTCTTTCTTAGACGTCAAAAAGGAACATATATACAAGTTATAGTGCTGTTATTGCACTCATCAATAGTGCTGTTACACACACACACAGAGGTTATAGTGCTGTTATTGTTGTTTATGTAACATCAAGTGTAACATCCGGCACCAAACCAGGTTAGCAACAATGACGTAATATGTATTTAATAGACAATTATAACCTAATCAGTGGCCATTAGAAATTAATCAAGTGATTAACAAGGTTTATTAGAAAATTCAACTCAATTAGAATCAAATTCATCGGTGCGATGAATTGAGAAATCAATTAATCCGATCAATTTACGATATGAGGGATTAATTCAACTAAGTACATAATTAAATTATGATTAGTGACATTAATCATACACTAATACAATTACTTAGCATTAATTATGCAAGACTAAAACAATTCGTTAAAAGAATGCATTCAAAAGTATTTATGAATTTACAAGAAAAAGGGAAATACATAAATACATTCTAAATACATTTATACAAAAAAAATGGAAATACACCCTAATTAAGGCTCTATGGCCGGCCACCCCCCCATAGTACACCACCCCAATATTATATTTCACAAACCATGCACCATCAACATCAAAAGTCTTCATCACTTCACCACTCTTTGCAAGATCTTTACTCCACCTCCATTACCTCCATCATTTCAAGATCAAAATTTCTCTATAAATAGAGGGCTCAACTTCAATTCATTTCCACACTTTCAATAACTCAAAACCTCTCTTTCTCTCCCTATTAAATCCGGCCACCTCCCTTCAAAGAAAACCAAGTTTTCTTCTTTCTTTGTTCTTGAAATATTCAAGTGTTCTTGGTGCATAGCTTGCAAGGATTTCAATCTCTTCTCATTTTCATTCTCCTAAAACATCAAAGTAAGTAAATTCTAGCTTATATCATCTTATATTTATGTTTATATAAGTCTTGCATAATATATATAATCACCTACAACAACAAGTTTCATAAAAACTAAAGTTTATAAGTTTCTAGTTTTTATTTTTAAGTTGTTTCTTTAAATGTGTTTATGAATATATGAACACATTATAAAAGTGTTAATATTATGAAAACATGTGATATATATGTGTTTTATAACTTTTATAACTTTTATACAAGTAGTCTTTGAATAAACAACAAGAATCATAAGTTGTTTCAAGTTTATAAACTGCGGATTTTCGGCAGAAAATTTATATCGACTTTGAAAAATCATAACTAATTCATAACTTAACGAAATGAGTTGATTCTTGTCTCAAAAGTTAGATCTATGTCTTAACTATAGATCTGGAAGTTTTCATAATTTATTTTGGAGTGTAAGACCTCCAGAAATGATTTGGGAAACCGAAAGTTTGACAGCTCAAAAATGGCCAACATAGGGTTTTTAACGAGCTATTTCACCAACCTAAACATCTCGAAAAATCGCCGTTCTTGATTCTAAAAATCCTTTGTATATAGTAGTTTAATGTCCTAGAAAACCAAAGCCTAAAACGTTTTGGAGCTTGGTCAAAAACAGCCTCAAAGTAGGCCGAAAAACCTTCGAAAAAGCTGGAAAATTATATATATATATATAAACTTGACCTTTTAAGCGGATTTTATTTATAAACTTGTAATGTTGGGTGATTTAAGACATAAAAATCTATAAAAATATATATATCATCATATATTAGAGATATTAAGTCCTTATTATCATTTAGGACTCGTTTAAACTCACGCGACGCATCATCCATCCATTCACGCTAAATAGCTTTTTACGCTAGTTTTTACCATCGCAATCTCGGTGAGTTCTCATAGCCCCTATTTTCACACTGTTATGTTTTGGGGATGAAATACATGCTTCGTTTTTATATGGACACGAAAACATCTTCATTTCTATTATGTATTACACATGTGGTTCCATCAGCCCTTATATCATGAACCGTTAATTGCATTTATTTGTAAGCGCGAATATATTGTGGATAGATCTATCAGGAGTCATGTCCCCCATTCGGGTTAGTTCGGGTCGGCTAACAGCGAGTGCATATATATTCAACACACAGTATTACAGTCGGGGATAGCAAACTCATTTTAATTAAGCTTCGGTTGCATGATGGTTTATATGTAATACATAACATGATATTTATGATTTTATAATTTCAATCTCTATTATTGTTGTCCATACAAGTCAGATTTACGTGTAAACCTATGAGCTCACCAATATTTTTTTTTGACGTATTTTAGCATGTATTTTCAGGAAATTAAGGCAAGTCCATCACATCGGTATTATTTTCAAGCTTCCGCACTTAAGGAGTCGCACTAAATTTCAAACCGTCGGAGATTTACTTGCATTATTTTGGATGATTTAATTATGTATTTAAATCTATGTATCTTGCGAACTACTCATTATCCTTTTCGGGTTATGTAAAACATTTCTATCCTTTAAAGTTATATCGATGTATTCTTTTTGAAAACGTCCATATAGTGGTCGTTCATTATGATTATGGTTACGCTTTCGCGACGTCACGCTTCGTTGCCAACCGGGGTAACGGGGTGTGACTGATTGGTATTAGAGCCATAGTTATAGTGAACTAGGTTGCATTAGTACCCTAGACTATAACTGCACTTAAGTTTTACTGGTTTTGAAAATATCTTGTAACTAACTAAAAGACTATGCCTGGACCTTGATAGCAGAAAACATGTCCCACCCAGAGACCATCATCTTGTCAGATTCAGAGGATGAGTACACCCTATGAGCCCCGAAGTCACTGAGGTTTTCACTGAAGGAGAACCATCACTGAAGGAGAACCATCTGAAGAAGAAGACCCCTCCTAAGAACCAATGGAGGAGTCAGAAGAGGAACCTATGGAAGGAGATGACGACGGAGAGGATCCACCGCCCCCAGCAGTCCCCGCCCGCATTCCATACCACCCGGCAGAGCCATCATTCAAGCTGTACCGCCCTTACCCAAACGGCCCTAAGATGTTGTACACACCCCGAAAAAGGGTGATCATGCCGAGACGGGAGTCTATTCCCATCTCGACTCCCCAACCCAATCCCCCACCACAGCACCGACGGGTAGACGCCCGAAGATGGGGATGGATGCCTGAGACCCTCCGTGAGTGGAGGCAAGAGGAAGGAATCCCTTCCCACTTTGAGATCGGAGGACCATCCTCCGCACCTATTCCGTCAATCACCCAAGAACCCGCCGAACAGACCATACCACTCTTGGTAGCACGGTCTTCAAGGCATGATCTCCAACTTCGGTTGCTTAACCAAGACATCGGAGAAATGACCGCTCATTTAGAGCGGGAGGAGTTATAAAACTCCAACTTATAATGGGCCAACCAGCACGCCCTCGCCCATCCAGCAGGACGGACTAGATGAGCTTCGGCAACGATTAGCCGAGAGCGAGGCCCGTAATGAGGAGCTAACACAGCACCTCAATGCTTTGGAAAAGGGAGAGACCCCTGATCACTCCCGCACCTAGTACCCCCCTCCTCTATCTTTGTAATATTAGCAAATTATTATGTAATAGTGTAGGACTAAAAATTTTCGGGTAATAACCCGCCCCAATGTAAGAAAGTTATGAATGATTAATGAAAATTGCAAGTTATTTATGAAATTGTGTTTGATGATTATAGTGTTGTGCCTTAAGAAAAATTACATCTTTAAGATTTAACTTCTTGCACTATGCTCTTTTCTTTAAACTTTAAAATAATGTCGCCAAGACGAGCTATGAACGCTGCTGAAATTGAGGAACTAGTTGCACAAAGAGTGGCTGCTGCTATAGCCACTTATGAGACAAACACAAATAGTTCAGCTAATGGAGATGGTGATGCTAGCCGCACCACGGGAGGAACTGAAACCCACCCAAAGGGTTGTGGAATTAAGGGGTTTTTGAGTTGCAAGCCCCGATACTTCAATAGAACTGAAGGAGTCGTCAGATTAGTACGATGGTTCAAAAAGTTGGAGTCTGTCTTCCGTGTTAGCGGATGCATTGAAGGAGACAAGGTGAAGTTCGCCACCCACACTCTACAAGACAGCGCCTTGACATGGTGGAACTCGTATACCCAGTCTGTGGGGATTGATGCAGCTTACCAACTCGCCTGGACCGAGTTAAAGCAGATGATGACCGATGAGTATTGCCCGAGGAATGAGCTACAGAAAACGGAGTCAGAGTTTCGGAATCTGGCTATGAAGGGAACGGATGTAGCTGGGTACATCAACCGATTCCATGAACTAAGTATTCTGTGCCCTCAGATGGTGACTCCTGAGTACAAGAAAATCGAGCGTTACATTTGGGGACTCGCTCCTCAAATTCAAGGAAATGTCACTGCCTCCAACCCATCCACCATACAGGATGCCATCAGAATGGCCAACAATCTTATGGATCAAGTGTCCCGGAGAAATGAAGCCAAGGCTGGGGAAAACAAGAGGAAGTGGGAGGACAAATCCGGGAGGAATACGGGCTCGCAATCCAAGAAGCCCGAGACCATCAAGGCGTATGTAGCAGGAGCTGAGTCAAGGAAGGGCTACACAGGTACCAAGCCTTTCTGCACCCAATGCACCTTTCATCACAACCAGGGTCCCTGCCCAACCCCTTGTGGAAAATGCAAACGTATTGGTCATGTGACCAAGGACTGTAAATTTGGAACCCCGGGTGTCAATGGCGGCAATCAGAGAGGCTGCTATGAATGTGGAGCTGTTGGGAACTTCAGGAGTGAGTGCTCGAAGTTGAGAAATGGTGGAGGAGCTCAGGGGAGAGCTTTTGTGTTAGGAGCAGGTGACGCTCGTCAGGATCCCCATGTGGTATCAGGTACGTTTCTTTTAAATGACATTTACGCTTACGTACTCTTTGATACTGGGGCTGATAGGAGCTTTATATCTGATAAGTTTAGTAAGCAATTGAATGCCACTCCTTTTCCCTTAGACAACTCTTATACTATAGAACTGGCTGACGGCAAAATAATAGAGGCAAGTAGTATTATTAAGGAATGCACACTAAAACTGGCAGATCATCCCTTTAAGATAGACTTGATGCCTATAGAACTCGGAAGTTTTGATGTAGTAATTGGTATGGATTAGTTGTCACACAATCAGGCCAAGATTTTGTGCGGTAAGAAAGTGGTACGGATACCAATCCACAAGAAGAAGGTCCTAACAGTCCAAGGGGAAAGAAAGAACCGACAGTTGAATGTCATATAGGGCCTAAGAACATTAAAGTGCCTTAGGAAAGGTTGCCATGCAGTACTGGTACAAATTGCAGAAAAAGAGTCGGAGGAGAAACGACTCGAGGATATTCCAGTGGTTTGTGACTATCCGAAGGTTTTCCCGGAAGATTTGCCTGGGCTTCCGCCAGCTAGGCAAGTGGAGTTTCAAATCGATTTGGTGCCGGGAGCTGCACCAGTCGCAAGAGCCCCATACAGACTCGCTCCTTCTGAAATGCAAGAGCTATCCAATCAATTACAAGAGTTGATGGATAAAGGATTCATTCGACCAAGTTCCTCACCTTGGGGAGCTCCGGTTTTGTTCGTGAAAAAGAAAGACGGATCCTTCAGGATGTGCATACACTACCGAGAGCTAAACAAGTTGACAGTAAAGAACCACTACCCCCTTCCCAGAATTGACGACCTGTTTGACCAACTACAGGGATCTAGCTTCTACTCTAAGATTGATCTGCGATCCGGTTATCATCAAGTAAAGGTTCGGGAAGAAGACATTCCCAAGACAACATTCAGAACTCATTATGGACATTACGAATTCCAGGTGATGCCCTTCGGTTTGACCAACGCACCAGCCGTATTCATGGACCTCATGAATCGAGTGTGTAAACCGTATCTGGACAAATTTGTAATAGTGTTCATAGACGATATCCTCATCTATTCCAGAAATAAGGAGGAGCACGAACAACATCTCAAGTTGATCTTGGAGTTGTTAGAGAAGGAGCAGTTATACGCCAAATTTTCAAAATGTGAATTTTGGTTGCGAGAAGTTAAATTCCTTGGACACGTGATCAACAGCCAGGGAATCCAAGTTGATCCATCAAAAATCGAGGCCATAAAGAACTAGGCGACTCCTAGAACTCCCACGGAAATCTGCCAATTTCTAGGACTTGCCGGTTATTATAGGCGATTTATTGAAAACTTCTCAAAGATAGCAGGTTCCCTAACAGAGTTGACTCGGAAGGATGTAAAATATATCTGGGGTGAAGAGCAGGATAAGGCGTTTCAGCAGTTAAAGCAAAGATTGTGTAGTGCACCAATTCTGTCCTTACCTGAAGGAACTGAAAATTTTGTGGTCTACTGTGATGCCTCACACAATGGATTAGGTTGTGTGCTCATGCAAAGGGATAAAGTCATTGCTTACGCATCACGGCAGCTCAAAATTCACGAGGTGACCTATACGACTCATGACTTGGAGCTTGGAGCAGTGGTGTTTGCTCTCAAAATATGGAGGCACTACCTATACATAACTAAGTGCACGGTGTTCACAGACCATAAAAGCCTTCAGCATATCCTGAATCAGAAAGACTTAAATATGAGGCAACGTCGTTGGGTTGAACTGCTTAGCGATTATGACTGCGAAATTCATTATCATCCGGGGAAGGCGAATATCGTAGCTGATGCCCTGAGCCGAAAGGAACGGGTTAAGCCATTGAGAGTCTGAGCTTTGGTCATGACTATACAGTCAAACCTAAACTCTCAAGTCCGCGAGGCACAAGAAGAAGCAGTCAAGGAGGGTAATCTACTGGATGAAGCCTTGAAAGGTATGGATAAGCAGTTTGAAATCAAGTCAGATAGATGTCGGTACTTCATGGGCAGAATTTGGCTACCAAAATTTGGAGGAGTAAGGAAACTGATCATGGATTAAGGGCATAAAACAAGATATGCTACTGGTGGCCAAACATGAAGGCTGACATTGCTACCTATGTCAGCAAGTGCTTAACATGTTTGAAGGTTAAGGCTGAGCACCAGAAACCATCGGGATTGCTAGTTCAACCAGAAATACCCCAGTGGAAGTGGGAAAACATCACCATCAATTTCATCACCAAGTTGCCGAAGACTTCTGGAGGTTATGACACCATTTGGGTGATTGTGGATCGACTTACCAAGACCGCACACTTCCTGCCAATCAAGGAGACTGATAAGATGGATAAGTTAACACGAATCTATCTTAAAGAAGTCGTCTCAAGGCATGGAGTGCCAGTATCAATTATATCAGACAGGGACAACTGGTTCACATCAAGATTTTGGCATCCATTGCAAGAAGCACTGGGCACACGTCTAGATATGAGCACAGCCTACCACCCGCAAACGGATGGTCAGAGTGAAAGGACAATTCAGACTTTGGAAGACATGCTAAGGGCATGCGTTATCGACTTTGGCAAAAGTTGGGACAGACACCTGCCATTAGTTGAGTTTTCCTATAACAACAACTATCACTCAAGTATTAAGACCGCCCCATTCGAGGCACTCTACGGGCGAAAGTGTCGATCACCACTTTGTTGGGCTGAAGTAGGAAATAGTCAGATTACTGGACCCGAGATCATCCAGGAGACTACAGAAAAGATAGCCCAGATTCGTAACCGATTAAAGATCGCGCGGGATCGACAGAAAAGTTATGTAGATGTTCGACGGAAGGATTTGGAATATCAAGAGGGAGATCAAGTAATGTTGAAAGTCTCACCTTGGAAGGGCGTAATCCGTTTTGGGAAACGAGGAAAACTCAATCCTCGTTATATCGGACGTTCAAGATCACCAAAAGAATTGGCCCGTTAGCTTACCCACTCGATCTGCCCCCAGAGCTCAGTAACGTTCATAATACCTTCCACGTGTCCAATCTTAATAAGTGTCTGGCTGATGAATCACTCGTTATACCCATGGACGAGCTGGAGTTAGACGATAAGTTGAACTTCATTGAAAAACCCGTGGAAATAATGGACCGAGAAGTCAAGAAACTAAAGCACAGCCGGATCCTGATAATAAAAGTCAGATGGAACTCTAAGCGAGGTCCTGAGTTTACAAGGGAACGCGAAGACCAGTTTCGAGAAAAATACCCTCATCTGTTCTCAAATACTCAAGAAGTGGAGAACACGAGCTAATTTCGGGACGAAATTCCCTTAACAGGGGAGACTGTAACATCCGGCACTAAACCAGGTTAACAACAATAACCTAATCTGTATTTAATAGCTAATTATAACCTAATCAGTGGCCATTAGAAATTAATCAAGTGATTAACAAGGTTTATTAGAAAATTCAACTCAATTAGAATCAAATTCATCGGTGCGATGAATCGAGAAATCAATTAATCCGATCAATTTACGATATGAGGGATTAATTCAATTAAGTACATAATTAAATTATGATTAGTGACACTAATCATACACTAATACAATTACTTAACATTAATTATGCAAGACTAAAACAATTCATTAAAACAATGCATTCAAAAGTATTTATGAATTTACAAGAATAGGTAAATACAAGAATACATTCTAAATAGATTTATACAAAAAAAATGGAAATACACCCTAATTAAGGCCCTATGGCCGGCCACCCCCGCATAGTACACCACCCCAATATTATATTTCACAAACCATGCACCATCAACATCAAAAGTTTTCATCACTTCACCACTCTTTGCAAGATCTTTACTCCATCTCCATTACCTCCATCATTTCAAGATCAAAATTTCTATATAAATAGAGGGCTCAACTTCAATTCATTTCCACACTTTCAATAACTCAAAAACTCTATTTCTCTCCCTATTAAATCCGGCCACCCCCCCCTTCAAAGAAAACAAAGTTTTCTTCTTTCTTTGTTCTTGAAATATTCAAGTGTTCTTGGTGCATAGCTTGCAATTATATCAACCTCTTCTCATTTTCATTCTCCTAACACATCAAAGTAAGTAAATACTAACTTATTTCATCATACATTTATGTTTATATAAGTCTTGCATAATATATATAATCACCAACAACAACAAGTTTCATAAAAACTGAAGTTTATAAGTTTCTAGTTTTTATTTTTAAGTTGTTTCTTTAAATGTGTTTATAAATATATGAACACATTATAAAAGTGTTAATATTATGAAAACATGTGATATATATGTGTTTTATAACTTTTATAACTTTTATACAAGTAGTCTTTGGATAAACAACAAGAATCATAAGTTGTTTCAAGTTTATAAACTGCGGATTTTCGGCAGAAAATTTATATCGACTTTGAAAAATCATAACTAATTCATAAGTTAACGAAATGAGTTGATTCTTATCTCAAAAGTTAGATCTATGTCTTAACTATAGATCTGGAAGTTTTCATAATTTATTTTGGAGTTTAAGACCTCCAGAAATTATTTGGGAGACCGAAAGTTTGACAGCTCAAAAATGGCCAACATAGGGTTTTTAACGAGCTATTTCACCAACCTAAACATCTCGAAAAATGGCTGTTCTTGATTCTAAAAATCCTTTGTATATAGTAGTTTAATGTCCTAGAAAACCAAAGCCTAAAACATTTTGGAGCTTGGTCAAAAACAGCCTCAAAGTAGGCCGAAAAACCTCCGAAAAAGCTGGAAAATTATATATATATATATATATATATATATATATATATATATATATATATATATATATATATATATATATATATATATATATATATATATATATATATATATATATATATATATATATATATATATATATATATAGAGGGAGGTTCAATTGAGAACTTTTATGCATCGAGGTACAAAAGAACCTATATCATCCATTAGATCAAAAAATTGTATGGATTAGATTAATGGCAAAAGGGTAAATAGTTGGACAATTTTATGCATATTGTGCATTATAGAAACCAAGAAATAAGGGTATTTTGGGGAATGTGCATACCTCATTAAATTTAATATTTCAACAAATAATCAAATAATAAATGCTAAATAAATTCAATTGATACATTTCCAAATTTAAAAAAATTACACAAATTCAAAAAAGATGATGGAGATCGATGCATTTCATCGTTTATCTATGCATTGTGTTAAAAAACGCATTTAACAAAAAAAATACACAAATTCATTTATGCATCGTGTTCAACTTGTTCATCATTCTTTTATACATCGTGTTTGTCGTTCATATTCTTCATTCAACTATGCATCATGTTCAACTTGTTCATCATTCATCTATGCATCGTCATTGTTCATCATCCATTTATGCATCATCATTTTTCGTTGTTTATCGTTCATCATCCATCTATGCATTGTCATTGTTCATCATTCATCTATGCATTATCATTATTCATCGTTCATCATCCATCTATGCATCATGTTCTTCATAATTATCATCGGTTACCTCTCTTGTTCATGTTCATCATCATCGTTGTTCATCGTTAATCTTCGTCTTCAAATCATCATCACTATGAAAATCATGAAGAACACGATTAAAGAGAGAGAGAGAGAGAGAGAGAGAGAGAGAAATGAGGAGGAAAATGAGGAATGTAGTTAATATGAGATTTTAATTCAAAATGTAACTCCTAATTATCATTTAATGATTTTTAGAAATAAATTAATTATCATGTCTTTAGTTTTCCCTAAATGCCCTTTGTGCGCCCTTGGTGGATTATCCGATGCACAAAAGTGCCTCGAGGTGCCCCGATGCATAAAAGTTCTCAATTGAACCTCAATCTATATATATATATATATATATATATATATATATATATATATATATATATATATATATATATATATATATATATATATATATATATATATATATATATATATATATATATATATATATATATATATATATATATATATATATTAGAGATATTAAGTCATTATTATCATTTAGGACTCGATTAAACTCACGCGACGCATCATCCATCCATTCACGCTAAATAGCTTTTTACGCTAGTTTTTGCCATCGCAATCTTGGTGAGTTCTCATAGCCCCTATTTTCACACTGTTATGTTTTGGGGATGAAATACATGCTTCGTTTTTATATGGACACAAAAACATCTTCATTTCTATTATGTATTACACATGTGGTTCCATCAGCCCTCATATCATGAACCGTTAATTGCATTTTTTTGTAAGCGCGAATATATTGTGGATAGATCTATCGGGAGTCATGTCCCCCATTCGGGTTAGTTCGGGTCGGCTAACAGCGAGTGCATATATATTCAACACACGGTATTATAGTCGGGGATACTGCACAGGGCAAACTCATTTTAATTAAGCTTTGGTTGCATGATGGTTTATATGTAATACATAACATGGAATTTATGATTTTATAATTTCAATCTCTATTATTGTTGTCCATACAAGTCAGATTTACGTGTAAACCTATGAGCTCACCAACAATTTTTGTTGACGTATTTTAACATGTATTTTCAGGAAATTAAGGCAAGTCCATTACATCGGTAGTATTTTCAAGCTTCCGCACTTAAGGAGTCGCACTAAATTTCAAACCGTCGGAGATTTACTTGCATTATTTTGGATGATTTAATTATGTATTAAATCTCTGTATCTTGCGAACTACTCATTATCCTTTTCGTGTTATGTAAAACATTTCTATCTTTTAAAGTTATATCGATGTATTTTTTTTTTGAAAACGTCCATATAGTGGTCGTTCATTATGATTATGGTTACGCTTCCGCGACGTCACGCTTCATTGCCAACCGGGGTAACGGGGTGTGACATCAAGATTGAAACATTTTGTCATCAATAGTTCTGTTACACACACACAGGTTATACAATTGTACTTATAGAAATAAAATTTTAGAAAATTATTTCAAAATTGAAACATTCTGTTATGTTCACCAACTAGCTACTTATATAGATATTCTATAACAGTGTACATAATAGCTACTTATATAGATGATGAATTAAACCTTGTTCTATAACAGTGTACATAACGAATTAAACCTTGTTCTAGACCGTCTATGTAACATCAAGATAACTACTTATATAGATGATATAACGTCACTTTGCAGGTTACTAAAGATTATAAGTGGAACTATAAGTCTCTTATAATCTTGATCGGCTATGGACACCGAGATCTTAATAAATAGAGAGAGCATAACCAAGACCTAGAAAAGCTCTGTGAATTGATTGAATCGACTTGGGTCAAACAAGATTTGACTGAACCATCCCGGCCCAAATTGCTAGAGATTGCTTGAGCTATAAAATTAAAAGGCTTGATTTGATTAACAGCAAGGTGTAGAGTATTTAATTTTACACACACTTATACTTCAAGTATCAAATACACACCCTTGCATCAAAACACGAGGACACAAACATTATATATAACCTTAAATGCCATGCCATGCAATTAGTTATTGTATATTCGATAAAAATCTCGTGATGGAAACATTCTGTCAGATTCTCTTCAACCCTCAAAATTGCAAAACAAAATGTCACCTGATTTATTACTCACAAAACCCCCCTATTTAAGCATCCAAAATAATCAAATAAATCAGAATCATAAATTACATTCTCTTAAACCCTCAAATTAGGGTAGCGTAAAAAGCTACAAGACATTCGAAAGTGCAGCACCAGAAAGAAATCGTGTAACAGAGTAAGAAAAATCCAAAATCCTTTACCTTGAACAAACCATAGTTGATTAGAAACCCGGAAGAAATCGAGACACAGAACATAAACACGATACATACGTGCGATGTCAGGACGATCGTGTGCTTGTGCTGCTTACGATCGATGCAAAGTGACAATCCAGGATTTATATTTCTTGTGCTGCTTACAATCGTGTGCTTCCTTTCTTGTGCTGACTAAAGACGATCGTGATGTTTCATCTTCCATTTGTGTTGCCGTGTTCCTGATTGATGCAAAGGCCAAAGGGTTATTGGAAAGGAGAGGACTATATGTCATTAATAAAAGGGTTTATTATGAAAAAAAACAACATGTTTTCATGTTTTTTGTGTTTTCGTCCCTCCATGTTAATTTTTTCCATAAAAGTCCTCAAGTTATTCTTTTCTTTTTGGTTTAGTGAAATTTGGACATTAGAACCCGGTTTTTCAAGTTTTTAAAACCCGGTTCACAAATTATAACCGGGGTCTAATGTCCAAAATTTCACTAGCCAATAAGAAAAGAATAACTTGAGGTTTCTTATGGATAAAAATAACATGGAGGGACGAAAACGCAAAAAACGTGAAAACATGTTGGTTTTTTTCATAATAAACCCTTAACAAAATAATAATAATTTTCAGGATTTAAATTTTTTTAGATTGATTGGATTCTTAACTAAAATATTTGATATATTAAAAAGTTTGAAAGGGTATATATGATATTAAAATTTGAAATTGGGTAAATATGATACTATGATGTTTTAGAAGGAGGTATATGAAATTCTCTTTTTGAGTCGGGTATATATGATATTATGAAGTTTTAGAGGGATATATATGAAATTCTCCCTTTGTTCTTTTAGGATGTTGGTTCTATTTCTGGTTCGTAAAATGCATGCCAAGAATGTCCCTTGGCCTTTGGCCTTACCTTTATATGCTTATATAATGTTTGCATGATCATGTATGTGTGTTTGTTGAACATTTAGAAGTGGGAATCACCCTTAATCCTTTTATTTTGGTGCTGAAAGCAACGAAAACAGAATGATTATGAGCAATGTTTCTGTCTTGTGTTTGCGTCAGAATGTGTATGTTTTATATTTCTGTTTTTGGTCCGTAAATGAGATGGTCAAGAAGGTCGATTGGTCTCGGCCTTGGCATCAATTTATCCTTGATGATTATTGATCATTTGTATGCATCAAAATGCCTTTAATCCACCTGTTTTGCTTATGAACTTATTCAAAAACAGAAGGTATAACCTGCGATGTGTATGTGATGTAGCCCAAGGGGTCCGAGACTTGGACTGGACTTGGCCAAGTTGCAAGTCTCGGAATGTCAAGAACTGGGCAGCAGCAGCAGAAACAAATACAAACATACATGCATGCATAATAAGTTCAAGTATAGTGTTGCATGTGTCAGTTGCATAAAAGTTCCAAGACTCGCAAAGTCTCGGATGTATGTGTTTGGACAGAATGAAGCAACAAACAGCAGCCCTTTTTATTCATATAAATCAAGTGTGTGTGTGTGTGTGTGTGATGTTATGCATAAAGATCCAAGATTTTGTAGAATTAAGAACAACACTCTATATATATGAACATATGTAGCAACAGGGTGTGTGTTATGAAAGCAATGTATATACAGTCATATGTGAATAAGTCAAGTACATGTATGTGTGTAATATTGATTGTGGACAGCAGCCCCCTTAACACCTTATTTAAGTCATTATGTTACATTTGTGTATATGTTTTATAAGTTTTAAAACAGAAAGTATGCTACAAGTCTTATGTATAAATTGTTGTTTCTTTGATGTCCCAGGGTAGATAAAACTCTTGTGGCATATGGATCATTACATTCAGATGCATATGATCTGTTGAAACTATCTTGAACTTTGCTGATATGATTCATGTTTGCGGATAAGAAATGCAGGAACAGAAGTGAAAGAAAACACGAAATGGGAATACAGAAATTCTCCTAATAATCACTTGTATTTCTGATACACACATATATTTACATACCAATACATTTACACATATATATAGGCTTGGATTGTGTCCAAAAGACACATCTGTTCGGATGAGATGCAACTGTCCTAATGACAGTTGCAGAATAACTACTATGAACCGGTTTAGTATATTACCGGTACTTCAACTTAGGCTAATAATTATTTACATTATTAATGTCACACATAATAATCTTGACTAAAGTTTCAATAATATTTATGTTTCTAACATAAATGTGTGTTTAATTATAATATGCCCATGTATTGAACACATAAAGTGTGTACTTTGGTGTGTGATTAAATTGGTCCAGCAATCTTTTATATACATATAGATCAACAACTTGCATCAAAGTGAAATGAATGAACATGTGTATGTGTATGATCAATTAATAAAACAAACAGTTGCATTTATATATCAATATTAACAAATGGTATCAAGTTAGAAAGTGTAGAAACTTATGTATGTGATCCCATATACTCAAATATCAAATGAAACAATAATATATATGTTTGTGTGCATTCAAGTGAGTGTCTCATTATATAAAATCTTAGTACTAAATATTAAGCCATGGTAATTATATGGTCATGAAGCATACATGTGTGTGAAATATGAGCATTTCAATAAGTATATGTTAAAATGTTCATATTTTTCATTGCCATTAGAAACAAAGCAAAGCATAAAGGGATGTCTTATAATGAGTTATGCGTTAAAGGTCATGAACATGTGTAAATTGATTATATGAATCATTCAAATGAATTTGTAGCATATATAGCATGTTTATGCATATAAGTCAATAAATGTAATAAGTCTATACATAAGCTACAGAAACTCCAAGAATCAACTGAAATGCACAAATATGTTGTGTAAAGTCATAAAAGCGTATGTAAAGTGATTGCCAAACACTGAAGAGGTTCAGCTAATCTGAACTATGTTATAAAGCCAAAGACTATAAAGCCAAGTCAGAAAAGTCAAGCCAAAGTCTATAAAGCAAGTCAAAATCAGTAAAGCCAAGGCAAAATACTATATCCTTGGATAACTCAAGTGGTGGATATAATCCGCTTGCCAAAGTCAACAGCCATGCCTTAAAACAATAACTATGAGTTATAGATATAACTGTATACATGTTTGTCTTCATGTGAGACATATTGTTGTTCTAGCTTTATTTGAAAGTCTTATATGCTCAGCTAGAATGTGACCTGTGCACACTTTGGTATGGTGATGTCTTGTGGATCATTGATAGCTTTTAATATATCATCCTGCACACATATTGAACTCAGCTTTGGATATATATTGTTGTTGCTATCTTGATTCATTACTTTGAATGCTTTCACTCATTTGCCTTCTTATCAATATTTCATATGCTCCCGCATAAATTCAAGTCCGAATAAGTCTATGCAGTCTATGATTAAGTCTACTCTGATGTCCGCCCACGTTGATTTACTGGTAACTAGCCCAGTACGTGGCTGATCCCCACATTTAAAAGCGTGTGTGTGGGAATAAACATCATCCGATCTTAAGTCTTATGTCTCACAATATCCGGCTGATAGCGGTAGCCTTGCTAAAATCGCACTTAAAATCAAAGTCAAAGCTTACAGTCAAAAGGCCTAAAGTCAAAAGTCAAGTATCCGCTTTAAATTTCTTTGCATGTTAACTATTAAATCTATAATCTCACTAAGTCAACCGCTTACAGTTGTTGTTGAATCTTTTTAAAGGAAAAGACAAAGGAAAAAGTCAAGTCCAACCAAGTCCTTAGGATCTGCATGCCCGAATTTTAAGTCATTAGACCACTACTTTATTTGCAATTGGTACCGATTGAAGTCAATTATAGTGGTGATTTGGGTAGATGCAGGATTATGTATTGTAGCTATGTAATAGATTAGTGTTCTTGTGCCTTTTGTAGTTTGGTTTTAAACTTGTTGTAACATAATTCTAACTTATGTAATGATTTAATTCCGCACTTTAATATAATCTATCTTAGTTGTGGTTGATACTATATAGCTCCTTGGGACCTGGTCGTTAAGACTCCTCCGTAAGGGCGGGTCTTCACACACCAACTGCGCCTATTTTGATATTTGACACATCTTAAATAAAACATTTCTGCCCGTAGTCCAACTTCATGTTCGTCTTCATTAGATACATGTCTTCTCTAGATACCATTTGGTGGTTATGTTCTTCTACAAACTTGACAACCTCATACCTTCCTCCATGCACCGGACAACATTGTATTCTACATGATGGCCTGGTACGTTTGTTTGCTCTTGATTTTCCTTCGTGTGAAGTGTAGGATCCTGTATAGCTTTTACCTGAACTACATACTACTGTCTTTAGGGTTGTAGTGTCATCCCTTTCTTCTTCTTTTTTCAGTCCTCGAGCGTGTGGTGAATCATGCATAGTTTTCATACCTCTCTTAAACATTTATCCCATGTTCCAGATTCTCATACACCCACCCATACCCATGCATAGGCACCTCCACGTCTTGTGTTATTGGAATCCAATAAATTCATAAATTCTTCCTCCTGGTGATTTAACCCATATATAATTACTAAATTAAACCTGATAAATACTTATATTAAATGTCTAGCATAGGTTTCCAATATGATCTGTACTCCATACATACATGCTCATGTGTATATGCACACTATTTGTTATTCTCGTGCCACCAAGATTTTGGGTTCTTCATGTTGATTGATACATTTTCACAATATGCTACAAGGTATATATGTGAATTATCATGTGAAGCAGCATGGAAGCACATAGAGGTTGCCACCTTTTCTATAGATGTGAGGTTCGTCTTGTATAAAGGCATATGAAGCAAGTACTAGTCTACTGCAAACAGTTGACAAATGTGGTAACAAGGAGATAAGAGGAGTCCTTCGTGATAATCTTATACGTTGGTCTCGTTGTGACAAGATTCCACGCCCAATAGCTCTCGTTGAACGATAGATGGAGAAAATTACAAAGTATTGTTTTTCTTTTTTATATTTTTTAAATCTCCTTTGACATGTGGTTCTTTTGCTTTGTACATATGCAATATGAACAAGTCCAAAAATGTGTAGCTGGGTCGGGGGTTCCAATTATCTATTCTCCGATGTCGATTTTTCTGGATGTATCAAAAGACCAACATGTTATCTTATTATTGCAGGTACCTATATATATTTATTTATGTGTGTATCTCCACACCTTATACGGTTTTTTAGAATCTCATTAAATTATTCTTAACGATACTTGTAATTGAGACTCATTTCTCACGTGTTTAGGAACTTCTAGCATATAAAGAAAAGGATTGTTGTACTCGAGAATTATGTAAGATAATGCAAAGTATTACCGTAAGAAATCCCTAAGGAAATTTATAGTAAAAATGGATATTTTATTGAGAGGGTAAGAAAATTAAGAGAAGATGGAGTTGAACGTCTAGAAGATTGCATTACAGAATTGTCTGACGCAATATCTATAATGGTGAGCTCAGTTTGGTTTCATTTTTTTCACCTCTTTTATATTGCTTGTTTAATTCAATAATTTCTTGTGCATCTTTTTCCCTCAACGTTTGTTTCCTTTTGGAATGATATACTTAATTACTTATTTACCCAGTCTATACAAAGAAACCATGAGCGACCATGATTTAATTTGGCATTTCCTTGCCGAGGCTTATTGCTTGCAGGCATTATGCATACAAGAGAAAAATGCACAATCGAGGTAGTCTTGATAGAAGACTAAGGAGTTTTTGTTACTTCTTAAAAGAATCATTAAAAGATAAAATATACTCTTAATGATTCTATTAAGAGGTAAATAAACAATCTTTATGTATTCGGAATGATTCTTTTAAGAAGTAAAAAAAAAAACCCTTAGTCATCTATCAAGACTATCTCGATTGTGCATTTTTCTCTTGTATGTATAGTGCCTGCAAACAATAAGCATCGCCAAGGAAACGACAAATTGAATCATGGTCGATCATGGTTTCCTTGTAGAGACTCTAGTCGAAAAGTAAATAAGTACATCATTCCACAAGGAAACAAACGTCGAGAGAAAAAGGTGCCCAAGAAATTATTGAATTAAACAAACAATATGAAAAGAGGTGATAAAATAAAGTGAAACCAAACTGAACTCACGATTATATATATTGCGTCACACATTTCTGTAATGCAATCTTCTAGACCTTCAACTCCATCTTCTCTTAATTTTCTTACCTTATCAATAAGATGTCCATTTATAAATTACTTAGGGATTTCTTATGATAATACTTTGCATTATCTTACGTAATTCTATAGTACAACAATCCTTTTCTTTATATGCTAGAAGTTCCTAAACACTGGAGCAGTGGGTCTCAATTACAAGTATCATTAAGAATAATTTAATGAGATTCTAAAGAACCGTATAGGGAGATATACACATAAATAAATATAGGTACCTGCAATAATAAGATAACATGTTGGTCTTTTGATACATCCGGAAAATTCGACATCAGAGAATAGATAATTGGAACTTCCGAACCAGCTACACGTTTTTGGACCTGTTCATACTGCATTTGTATAAAGCAAAAGAACCACAAAGGAGATTTACAGAATATCAAAAATAAGAACAATATTATGTACTTTCCTCCATCCATCGTTCAACGAGAGCTATAGGGCGTTGAATCTTGTCACGTGACTTGTCACGAGACCAACGTATAAGATTATCATAGAGGACCCTTGTTATCTCCTTATTACCACATTTGTCTACTGTTTGCAGCAGACTAGACTAGAACTTGTTTCATATGCCTTTTTTACAAGACAACCTCACATGTATAGAAAAGGTGGCAACATGTATGTGATTTCATAGTGCTTCACATGATAATTCACATACCTTGTAGCATATTATCAAAATGCATCAATCAACACGGAGAACCCAAAATCTTGGTGGCACGAGATAACAAATAGTGTGCATACACAAATCAGCAGGTACTCAGCAGGTATGTAGTACAGATCCTATTGGAAGCAAAAGGGATTATTTTAGTGCTGGCTACTTGTTAATTTAGATATGTTTTCTGGACTTGAATTTTGTTTCCACAATATATGAATTATTGAATAACACCATATGAAGGGTTAGTACTCTAGCCAACCCATGTAATACTTCATAATGAAATCCTTGATATCCTTATAATTCATTTGAAATGATCCATTGGATCACCGCGCGCTGAAAATAATTAATTAACTATCTAGGTTAGGTGCAAAAAATGATTCTGTTGTACATCTTCTAATCTAGAAGCTTTTGCTAAAACATTGCTAAAATACAACAGAAATGTTGAAAGATATTCCAAAACTTTAGCATTTGACCAAATTGGTAGGAATACACCTCAGACAGCTGCATACCACCGATATTTTTTTTCACAATGATCAATAAGAAGTAGAAATTTCTTTTCCGAACTAATCATCTTCAAAGCATAATTTTAACCCATCAAACAAATTCCTATTTCAAAGTATAAATCTTAACCATAATGTAATTTTATAAGAATTTTCTAAAACCGAAAGCAACAAATATGGTTTTAGATAAGTACCTTCCAATGGATACGAAAGAATACAAACTTAACCGGTCTAAACACATGTGTATACCGTTTTAAGCTTTTTGCTATGTACAAACTTTGATTTTGTTGTATGGAACACCTCTCTATTACCACCTTACTACTTATGAAGCTAAACGACGACGACTTAAAATGATAGTATGTTTGATGGAACGGAAGTAACACAAAGTTTCTCAAAATGAAGGGTTTTTGTTGATCAGTTCTACTGGGGATTTACATGGTCTATAAAAGTAAACACCATGTGAACACGTGATAGATTCACATGTTACATACAACAATATTAGCGACTACGAGATGATAGTTGCTAGTATGAGAGAACTACAACCATGGTTCACATATCGCATTTTTTACCAATCTTTTACTTAAGTTAAAAGTTGTTGTAAAAAATATAAAACGTGTAAACGCAAATCCTTGTACTTATGTGCATTTACTACTAGAATTTTGTTTGTGACAGTTTCGTTAACGACGATCGAGAATCCATGACGTATCTCACATTAATTGACAAACATTTGGGCGATTGCACATTGTTCTAAGTTAAGGAATGTGCAAACTTAGATACAAATTTCGTTGTTGAGTTTTGCACTGACGTATTTTCAAATTAGGAAAAAAAAATCCATTGTTAATGAAATTGAAAAGGTTAGAATTCACCACACTAATTATCTTGAGAATGGCAGAATATTTTCATTCTTACATTCTTTTTGTGTAGTTGGATATAAAACAAGCAACTTATTTTGTTGTGAACTAGACAAGTGTGGTAATGCAGTACACCTAAACATACTTAGTTTCGTGTTAGATGGTATGGCTCGATGCAAAGTACTCATCTAAGACCAAAATTGTTGCTTTTGGTTCGAGAAATCCTGATAAAATCACATTATGGAAGGCTTCCATCGAGCCATACCATCGTAACACACAACTAAGTAAGTTTATGTCTGCTGCAGTATCACACTTGTCTAGTTCACGACAAACTAATTTACTTGTTTTACATCCCAGCTGCAGCAAAAGAAAATATGAAAGAAAATTTTCTACTCTTCACAAGGTCATTAGTGAGGTGAGTTCTAACATTTTCAATTTCATTAACCATGAATTTTTGTTCCCAAGTTGAAAATACGTCCGAGCAAAACTCAAGGACGAGATTTGTATAAAAGTTTGCACATTCCTTTGCTATGAACAATGTACAATCGCCCAAATGTTTAGCAATTAATGTGAGATACGTCATGGATTCTTGATCGTTGTTAAGGAAACTGTCAAAAATAAAATTCCAGTAATAAATGCACATAAGTAGAAGGATTTACATTTACACATTCTAGACTTCCTATAACTTTTAAATTTTAGGTAAAACATTGTTAAAAAATGCAGTACCTAAACCATGGTTGTAGTTCTCACAATAAAAACAATCAACTTGTAGTCTTCAATATTGTTGGTAGTAACATGTGAAGAACATTTGACAATATAATAAATGCTCTCTACATGCAACGGTTCGAAATCATTATCAGAACAACATGTTCACATGGAGTTTCATTTTCTAGACCGTGTAAGTCGCCAATAGAACTGATCAATAAAAACAAAAATTTTTTAGAAATAATCAGTTTTTTCAAAAAACTTTTAAAAATGATCGGTTTTTTTTTATTTCAAAAGTAATCACGCCGGGGTGCCCGGCTCAATCAAATTTCTGCCAACGTATGTGTGTGTGAGGTGACATTAGGCCGGGGTCGGGACCCCCGGCTTGATGAGTTAATTTCTTTTTTTACTACTTCAATGGGAGACAGATTGTGAGGTGACATGAGGCCGTGATTAAATTTTTATATTTTTTTTACATTTTCAAATGTATTGTATTTACTAATATTTTTTTCGGTTTATGTTTCGGTTACAATTCACGTTATTAGTAAACCAACAGTTAACCGAAAAACAGAAATTAAATTTATATAATTTAGTTTTTAGACATATCAATATTATTAACATTTATTCGAATAATAATATATTATTATTACTAAGAAATTCAATGTATATCATTTTTGTAACCCAATTTAATTAATATTGTGCGTTTATATTTCAAGTGCGATAAATATACGAAACAATTCTTATATTCATACTAAATTTTATAAAATATATTCAGTCATACTAATAAGTTAAATTAAAACATAATATGGACGTAAAATCATAATATCTAAAGTTACAGTGGTACAAAGTTACAAGAATTATATATTACTAAATAAAGAACAATTTTATTTTTACGCTTCAAAGTGGGAGATGTGTCTCAAATTTATTTTAACTTGTCGGTGAACGACAAGTTCTAACAGTGTTTGATGTGTTCCTTCTCGTTTTCCGATGGTTTGTGTCACGTGCTTGACGTTCGTTGATTGGAATGTTTGGCGGGTTATTCGAGGTTGGTTCATCAACCCATCTGAGGAAGTCAGAGTTAGATGTTCAGGCACGTTCACAAAGTCATTCGCCGCGCAACAGTAATAGTGCTGTCGGCCAGCATGCATCGATGAGTTCGAAGTTTGTATGACAGCCGCATCCCCACACTTGCAGGTAATGGTGGTTTTGCTAGGAAGTTGGTTACGTGTAACAGAACGAGTTGACATTGAAGTAGTATGCTTTACTATTTTTTTCATTCAAAATGAAATTGTAAGACTATATATAAACAAGAGTCCGGACCACGACCTGACACAACTCGCAAAGATAAGCAACTTGTAATGATAATTGCATAAATAGATAAGAAATTAAATTCAATACATATTTTAGTTAGCGAATAAAACAACTCTTAAAATTCAAGCCTCCTACTACTACTACCGCTTACAAATTGATTATTATTCCGACGATATTCAGGAGATATCTTTTCACGCAATTCTTGATTTGTTACATAAAAATGAAACTCCTCAGAAGAACCAACATATTTTATAAACTCTTTAACATCGTCCTCATAGTTAAAATTAAGCAAACCCGTAGATAAATCAGAATTTGGTAATTTCCAGTAATACCATAATCCCCATGTTGCTTCGTATCCCAACTCAGTCATTACTTCTTCCATAAACTCAATTGATATTACGGATACGTCAACGCAGTCGACGTATACTACATGACCATTTTCGTAGGTTCTATTAAGGGAATCTGTGAAAAACCAGCTGTGTGGAGTTTAATTGTAAACAACTCAGGTAGGTGGCCTGATCAGTAGAATATTGTTAGTAGCGAATTTTAGTAAACATATAATAAAATTAATAGAAAAATTTACCGAATTGTTCCTTTGTTAGAGTTGGATCTTCATTTGTAGAACGAATTTGCCATAAATGGTTACTCATATTCGTTTTTAGATGTTATGTGTAAAGCTTAAAAAGTGATTTTTTTCGTTTGTTTGTTGAATGAAATTTGTGTATTTATAAACATTAATTCGTTACGCTCTGCACAACCACGTTCTGACGTGCTACAGTGTCACGCACTGCACAACCACGGTCTGACATGCAAAAAATTCTTATTATTTTCCCAATACGACATACATACATACAAAAAATTAAATTGGGCACGGAACTTTATAACATCCAAAATTCATATTATTTTCCCAATACGACATACATAAAAAGAATTAAATTGGGCACAGAATTTTAATAAAAGATTTATATTCATATTATTTTCTCAATACGACATACATACAAAAAATTATCAACTTATAATACATCTAATTGTAGATTTGTTGACCGTTTGGACATCTTGTGTGGTTGTGACCCGGTTGGTGGCAAATTCAGCACTTTCTGATACGTGGTTCATTAGGGGGCGAACATCCATTTCGTTACGTATTCTGCGGCCGCGTCTTCTGCCTCTTGAACTCGTAAGCCTAGACCGATCTGCATGTATCCGCCATTCAGGATCTATCCATTGTGCTTTATGTGGCAGGGGTGAAAAGCCAATTCTATACTGTCGTCGATATGTCTCTGTCCAGTAAACCTTGTGAATGCAAGTAGTGACATCATCTCCCCTATGGTGACTAACAGCAATCGCATGGGAGCACGGAAATCTTGTCATTTGCCATTTCCCACAACTGCATTCACGCTTTAGGTAATTGACAGTGTAGTCGTTTCTGCCCTTGTCATTTGTGCTCGACCTGGATAGAACATTGTATGTGCCCTTAATGTGGTGAAACTCTTCAACAGTGTGTTCTAGTGCATGTCCCTCACGCATTGTGAATAGTTTCCACATTCTTGGGGGCAACGGTGTCTGACAGTTCATCGCAATCTCTGAGTGCTTTCTAAAATGCTCAACGGCCTTGTGAAATGTATAACCGATACATGCTTCGATTAGTACAAGCCTTGCATGCCGTAAAGCATTATTCATGCACTCAGCAATGTTTGTCGTAAGGTTACCCCAACGACGATGACCGTTATCTTGTAGCAGAGACCACTTGCTTGTGCCAATTGCTTTCAAGTAGTCCCATGCTTGAACATCTATGGCTTTCATTTGTTGGACGTAGTATGCATATTTTCTTCTTTGTGTAGTGCTTCCCATACCCCAACAAAGCTTTTTAAGCCTAGAGTTTTGAATTTTGCCATCAGATTGCTTCGAACATGACGTAAACAAAAACGGTGATAGCCGAATGGCTCCTTCCACTGGTCCAACGTCGCCATTGCTTGTATAATTCCTTTATGTCTGTCTGAAATTACACACAATGAACGTTATGAGTCAAAAACATAATGTCTGAATACCTGAAGAAACCAAGACCAGCTTTCGTTTGTTTCTTCGTCCACTATGGCATATGCTAGTGGAAGGACGTGATTGTTTGCGACCTTTGTCACTGCCGTTAACAATTTCCCCCTGTAAGAACCCCGCAGATGGGTTCTATCTACACACACAACCCGATGGCACCATTTGAACGCTTCAATAGTAGGTCCAAACGCCCAAAATACATACTTAAATGTACAGCTATTGGAGGACCCACTAGGATGATGCAACCATTCAACAATTGTGTCAGAGTTAGAGGTCTGTAACGCAGCAATGTATTTAGGCAGCTCCTCAAAGTTTGACTCCCAACTGCCATAGACAGTTTCAATAGCTTTTCTTCTTCCAAACCAGGCCTTCTGATAGGTGATATCAACAGCAAGCGATGACTTTATATGTGTCCGCACCTGCTTCACTGGAAATGCTACGTCTTGTGTCACAAACTGTGTGACATGAGAAGCCATGTCACGGACTTCAGGCTCTTGTTGTTGTTTCGAACGACAGACCCGTAACAATTGTGTCCATCAACCATTTGTAAATATGCCACAATTGAGTCTTTCTGTCCTTCGAAGCACGAACCAACCATTTGCATTCCGGTTCGTTAGGATGTCTTCTGTAATCCTCATTCGTTGTGTAACACTTTGCTTTGAAGAGTTTGGTTGTACTATCCACCACTATTATTTCTCTTCCCCGTGCTACGTTCCATAATCTAACAGCACGATCCAGCTCTTTTTTACCTTTGAAGTACATCCCGCATCGTATAAAGTTACTGGCAGGGCTTCACATATCGAGATCCTCATCTTCAGCCCACTCAGGAAGGGATTCAGAAGTTGAATTGTGACCACCAATAGAGGATGCGGTACCTGCCATCATAGAGAAATTGTATCCTTCTGGAACGTCATCATCGACATCGTTGTCATCTTCATCGCTATCAACGGCAGGTGATTCTTCTTCCTCTGGAGATTGCTCTAAGCTACAAACTTACCCGATTACATACAACTTTCCATTCAAGAGCTGAAAGACTTAAATCAAAGAGATCGTTGCTTGCTTTTCGATATGGTCGGAATACGTAAAGACTGGCAACACTCGATTAATGAGAAGAGGGACAACATGAAACTTCTTCGAGCCGAATGCCAGCAAAAGGTAAATCAGCTAGAAGAGGAAAACTACAATAATTTTACAGGAAGGAATAAATTACTTGATGAATATGAAGTATTAGAGGCTAGAAGAAATGAAAGACTAGCATGGATTGAGAGAGCGAATACTGATTTTCATGGGCGGAACATGCCAACACATATGAAACAAACAATTCAGCATCTCGAAACTGAAAACAATGTTGATTGGAGGACATCAGTTGAATTATGCCGACAAACTCGCCGTTTTCAACTAATGATGATGGAAAGGAAGGAAACTATTACCCAACTGAAGCAAGATTATCAACAAAATGTGAAACAGGTTTTGGATGCTCAGATAAATGATTATAAAAAATTACAAGAATAGAAGACGAAGTTAAAGTTACGAATCAAACATTCAACAAAGAACTAGCTGGATTGAAAAAATGAAAAAATAGTATCACTAGTTCTTTGTTGAATTTCCTACATCTTGTTATTGTATTTTGTTTAAATAATGAAATAATTTTAACTTATTAATTTCAATTTATTAATTTAAAAATTATTAAATGTAATATATTAAATGAAATAATTTCAACTTATTAATTTAAAAATTATTAAATGTAATAATTTTAACTTATTAATTGAATATAATTTAAATGGAATAATTTTTTAGCAATAATTTTAGGCAACAATGTTTGAGCAATTATTTTAGGCAATAATGTTTGAGCAATAATTTGAACTTATAAGTTAAATAATTACGTGTGTGTGACATATTAAGTTGTTGAATAGTTAATCAAACAATGTAAATAAACATGATGATATCAAATACTTGCAACAGTTAACTCAAGTAATAATAATCAATTAATTTATACAACTTGTTACATATAGGTTACAATATTTGATGGGGGTGCTGGTAATAATGTTCAATCCCACATCGTCGTTGCCTTCTTTGCCTATTGCCTCGACGCGGGGCAACGTCATCCTCCTGTGGTGCACCATCTGTTGATAGAGAGCCTTGTTGAGACATTTGATGTTGTTCTAAAGGGAGGATACCATGTGAGTCATTGGAATATATTGGCGAATCCCTCATATACGGAACAACGTCATTGGCTCTCGTTGGTGGATGCATTAAAGGAGAATAAAAAGGGTTTTCAATTAAATATGGACTGAACATATTTGTTTGGATTGGAGGTTGGGAGCCTACTGGGGTATACATATGCTGAGACTGTATTGCATCTGGCATTGGTGGTTGATAGTAATCTTCGTTCATTCGCACCAGTCTGTAACTCGACGACGACGATGAAGATGGCATGTCTAGTCCAAATCCCAAGTGTAGGGAGCTTGATGTAGTATCTTCATGATAGCTAGCACCACCCCCTTCATGATAATTCAATGAACCACTTGGTGCAGCAAAGTTAGACGGACCACCTTGTTCAAACACAGATGCAAAATCTCGTTCAGCATAGTTAGATGGGCCAGCTTCATCAAATGTGGCCTGACCACCAGTAGGCTGACCTTGTCTTCGACCCCGACACGTAGAAGTTTCAGTAAAGTAATGAGGACCATTAGGGACATGCGCAGGCAATTTCAAAAAATGCCTCGGTACTATGGAAAAATGATCAGTAGCATTGATTAGTTCCATATACTATTGAGGAATTTGCTGGAATGCCTCGTTTCCAACACCCCACTGTCCTTGTCCTTGTTGTAATCGCGTCATCCCCTCCATCTGAAAATAATGATTATTTAATGTTATTATTTTTATTAAATCATTTGGCGGTTTATGAAACATAAATTTACTTACCAGCATCTCCATATGTCCAGCTATGTTTTGAAACCCCTGTCGTTGTGGTCTATATGGGTGAACGATATGTATGACGGTGCGCTCCCAATACCAGTTCATATACTCGGTGGTGGCAATGAAACTATCTGTGATCTCCCCGTTCACAACTCTATTATCACGATTGTGTCACTCATCGATATATTTTTGATGTCTCGCGTGCCAGTTGGTGGGGCGTCTACCACCCTTTTTACAACCATGTAAACTTTTATGCTCTTGCGGTGTGATTAAAAGGTTTGTTGGGATTGGCTGATACATTCTAAACTGTCTCATCACCCGACTGGGTAAATGAGGCTCAACAATTTCCCAAAAAACAAAAAACGTTTCACACCATCACGAGTTGTGTCCAATCTTACATGAATCGGGAAGAAGATCCATGACATGGTCGTAAGGGGCCCACGAGAACTGTAAATTATGAAAATAATTAAAAACCTGTTGTTTAAGTTGTGTATTGTAATACGTTTGACTACCAAAAACAGTGGCCAGTCATGTCAGTTGGGGGGGGGGGGGTGGGAGGATCCTTTCGATTTATAATCTTTCGGAAAATCCAACAACCCCAACCCGAACGTGACTATCCTAGACACCACCGTTATGGTTATATCGACTAGTATTACAAATGCAACAACAATAATAATAACTAAACAATTGCATCGAAATTTAATGTTTACAACATAATTTTGTATGTACTTACCAAATCGTTTGTTAAGCTGGCCAATTGTTGTCGGGCTGCATCAAGACAGTGGGTTGTCGGGCTAATAAAACTCAAATCAACTCGCCACCTGATTCATATATAGTACAAATAGTCAAATTACTCCAACGTAAATCATTACATATACAATTCTTAAAGTATATTTCAATACATACCTTGCACCGTACGGTTCTGAGTAATCATACATTGTTCTTACAATTCGAGGGGAGGTAGTTTTAATTCTCTCCCAGCACCATAATTGCAATAACACAAGCGGACCATAAATCTCCGCTGTTCCGGGCACTGTCGCTCTGCATAAGTTTCGATAAAGAGATGCGAGAATGGCACTGCCCCAAGAATATAAACCGCACGTTTGAAGGTTTGTAAGATGTGTTAAGTACAACAACGAAACCCTACTACCAGAATAATCAGGAAAAATGGTTCCCACGATAAGATGGAGAATGACACACCGAGCCCTTTGTTCGACTTGTAGTTGTGTCGGATTCACCAATGGGGTCATTATTTCATCTAAAACTCTAGCTAACTTTATTTGAAAACCTTTTAAACACCCGGGATCGGGCGTAAAACCTAAACAATCTGCACAAATTATATTTAATTATTCTCGAGAAAAAGTATCTACACTAGTAAGAATCATACCATCGACCGGCAAACCCGACAAGACTTGTAGCCTCGCCGATCGGAATATGAAATGTGTGTGTCTCGGGACGCCACCTTTCTACCAATGCGGTGATCAAATGATGATCAACCTTTAGGTATCCCAAGGCCAACACTCCACCAAATCCGGCGGCTTTTATTTGGACCAATACATCCTCACAGATTGGGTGGTCGTTGATATAGTTCCAAAATGTTTGGTCCGACCTCCTGGTATTCAACTCTTTATTATTATTTGGATCAGCGTTATTAAAATTTTGTCAAGCTCGATGTTGATCCCATAAAAATAATAATTCAGGGTTGTTCGGACCGGGAAATAGTTGTTGAGACATTTTTATTAAAAATTTAAAAGTTAAAATATAATAACTTTAAAATATTTGAAATACCGATATCGTAAAATTATAAAAGTTTTAAAAAAAACTAGAATATTTATATCCTATTTTTTGAAAGTGGAAACTTTAGAATACAAAATCTATTAAAAGTGGAAAATTTAGAATACTAAATTCACAAAATTTAGACTATTTTTAAAAAAACTAGAATATTTGGGAGTTGAAAGAAAGATATTTTAGAGTAGAATTTTTCTTATATAGTAAAATGTTTGTATTTGTTATGAAAAGTTGGAGAAAGAAGTGCAGTATATATAGGGAAGGAGAGACCGGGTTTCGAACGGGTTGGGTCGGGTCTGATCAGGCCGCGTGACAACCGCGGGCTTCATCAGAGCGGTCTGATGACCGGGTCTTGTCACATCACCACTTTTTGGGTCAAGTCACAATCAATTTTGGTGTATTATGTTACATGTGATAAGCTTTTGTCGTTTTGTTATCAACCCGTGAACTCCTCTCCTGCGATGATGTTGATTGAGTCGGGGTACCCAACCTCGACGTGATTACTTTTGAAATAAAAAAAAAACCGAGCATTTTTAAAAGTTTTTTTGAAAAAACTGATTATTTCTAAAAAAATTTCCAATAAAAACTCTTCCTTTTGAGCAACTTTGTAAACCTTCCATTCCACATACTTTCATTTTAAGTCGATGTCGTTGAGCTTCATAAGTGGTAACGTGGGAATAGATGATCCATACAACAAATGCAAAGTTTGTACATATAAAAAGCTTAGAAGGGTATACACATGTGTGTTTACGCTGGATGCACATGATGCGGCTGTGAAGGATCCTTGTAGCATTTTTAAGAAAACTAACGACCGGAACACGATTGGTTGGTATATTGTTTTCAAGGATGGACCAACGATAATTGCTAAAATTTTGTAAGATGATGATTTCATCAAAGGATTTGAGTGAGGAGTGTAAGTCATCCATAATGGAAAATTTTAATCAGCAAAAGTCAACACAGGAAGATGCACTAGATACGAGAAGAAACATAAAACAATGGAAAAACAGAGAAAATCACGGAAAACAAATAGAACTATGTATTAAACTCGTAAGAGTTGCAATCTATCATGAACATCGACAGTTGGATATCGACATTTTGTTGCACGATGATCATTAAGAAATAGAAATTCCATTTTCCGACTAATCGTCTACAAAGCATAATTTAACCCATCAAACAAATTTTTATTTTAAAGTATAAAACTTAACAATAACGTTATTTTATTATTATTTTTCAAACCGAAAGCAACAAATCTGGTTTTAGATGAGTACCTTCCAATGGATTTGAAGGATTACAAACTTAAACCAGCCCAAACACACATGTGTATACCCTTTTAAGCTTTTTAATATGTACAAACTTTGCCTTTGTTGCATGGATCGCCTCTATTACCACCTTACCACCATTTGTTCAAACTTTAGTCTATAAAAAGACTGATAATGATTCAACGCATTTGCTTGTGTAATCGTTTATCATATTGTCAAATGTGTTTCACATATTACATACAACAATATAAAAAACTAAAAGGTGACACTTTCTATTGTCAGAGAACTACAACCATGGTTCAGGTATTGTATTTTTTACCAATGTTTTACTCAAGTTAAAAGTAATTGTAAAAAATCTAAATGTGCAAATGCAAATCCTTGTACTTATCTTATTAATTACTGGAACTTTGTTTGTGACAGTTTCCTTTACGACGATCGAGAATCCATGACGGATCTCACAATAATTGCCAAACATTTGGTCGATTGTGTTGGGAATAAATAATAGAGATGAAACAATTATAGTGTATATGTTTGTAAATACTCAATAGTATAGGGGTTGTTTGTGTAAATACTTAATACTTGTGTATTAAGTATAAATAGAAGTGTATGTGTACTGTTGATAGAGAAAGAATACAATTATCAAATCTTAGATTACACATACGGTTAGAAAACAGTAAAGAGAGAAGAAGATTGCTTTGCAAGAAAGCCGAGAATCTCCAATGTAATATTTTCTCTCTTAATCGTTCAATAGATTGTGTATGATTGATAATTGTTCATGTGAATTGTTTAATGTTGTATGAATTGCATGAAAATTGAATTCACAATTGGTATCAGAGACAAATATGGCTGAATTTGAGTGATTTTTGAATTTGAATTTTGAAAGTTTTCGAACACCGTTACATTCCATTTTTTTCAAAAATTAGAAAATCATGAAGGGTTTTTATTGGGTGGATGATATGGATTGATATTGTGATCGAAGGTGGAGTTTTTAAATTCGATTAGGATGATATAAGCCTCAAATCATATCTCCAAACACACAAATTTTAATTTTGATTTTTCTAAATTTTTGAAAAAGTTTGTGTTCTTGAGTTTTTTGGTCGATTTTTGATTTTTAATCGAGAATTAGCCAAAGTGATTTCATAAAAGTTGTTTATGCTATTAAAACAAACCTTCGACTTCAATTTGAGGTCAATTCATGAATTTTTGTTGAAAAAGTTTGAATCTGAACTTGTTTTTGTTAAAAAATGATAAAACTCGGGTAATACTACATTCATAGCTTTAATCGAGTTTTACAAAGAAGTCATTCAAGTTGGATCAAGAGTTGATCGAGTTGTATAAAGAATTGATCGATTTTGGTTCATTTGATATTCGAGTTGTATACTTCTTTGATCAAGTTGATCAAAGAGTTAATCGAGAAACTTCATATTTCATTCGAGTTGATCAAAGAGTTAATCGAGAAACTTTATGTTTCATTCGAGTTGATCACAGAGTAATTCGAGTTGGACTACAAGTTCATTCGAGTTTCATTCTTGTTCATTCGAGTTTCATTCAACTCACATTCGAGTTGAATCAAGCTTATTCGAGTTTCATTCTCTTTCAATCGAGTTTGTTAGTGTTTCAATATAGTTTTACACTTAACCATCCAAGTTTAATCCTTTATCATTCGAGTTTCATTACTCTTCATTCGAGTTGAGTCCTTATTCATTCGAGTTTCATCATTCATTTGACTGTTTGACCTTAGCTGCTTAAATTGGTCATAACTTTTGACTGGAACATCGTAAGAAGGCCTACCATACGTTAAATCAAAGCTTGAACAGAGATCTACGATTTCTAGAACTGGGGTAAATTTTCGAGACCCAGTTCCACTCTAGAAAAAAGTTACGGGCAGTTTTATGCAGATAAGCTGAAATTTTAACGTCAAAAAGTCATTTCAGAGCTGATTTTTCACAAGTTATCATTTACTGAAATAATTTTTCAAAGTTGTATCAGAATTCACTCAGTTTTTCCATAAAGATCTTGGAATATTCTATTTCAAGCAATTCATAATGGAATATGAAAAATTCTCAAAGTCTGAGCTGATTGAAAAACTTACTGAATCTGAAAAGATTCGTAAGAACAATTACGACATTATTGTTCAGATAAATACAGATAAAGCTTTGGCTTTACGTGATGTATCAAATTTGAAAGAATAAATTCAGAGCTTAAAAGTCAAACAAAATTCTGAGAGTACTGCTCTTAAATTGAAATATTTGAATTATCAAAAGAACTTGACGATTCAAAACGAGCAAATTTTCAGAATGCAACTCAACTGAAATATCTTTTGCCTGAAAGGATCTGATCTTTACAATAAAGTAAAAGATCTTGAAGAATTACTTTCCAAGACAAATCATACCGATCAAAATTGTGTTTTAAACAAATCTGAAGAATTTTTTGCTCTTGAAAAAGAGTTGTCTTTAACTAAAGATTCACTTGAGAAGGAAAGACATGCGTTCTTACTGAAAGAAAAGGATTTTAAAGCTAAATCTAAATTGTTTGAAGATGAAAGAAAGATGTTTTTAATCAAAGAACAATCTTTTAACTGACTACCAATCATTTGATAATGACAGAAATTCTTATTTGGTCATTATCAAAGGATTAGAAGAACAGATACTTCATCTTTCTAAACAATTCAATGAATTTCCTTCTTCAAAAGAATCAGAGGTTATAGATCCTTCAGTTTGTTCAAAATCTAAACTTGATCAATTTGATTTTTCTGCAGAAAGTGAAAAGAATCCAACTGAATTTTCAAAATTTGATTCTTCTTCAGATCTTAAACTTAAGTATCTGTTAAAGATACACAGAGACAAAGATAAAATTGTTGAACAACTTCCGGTCAAGATTTACACTGGTGAATCTTCGAAGTCAAATTTTCCTAAAGTTTCTGACAATACTGGTCATTCTAATCAGAAAACGTTTTCACAGAAAAATACCAAGTATTATCAGAAACAGGCAAGAACCGGACAGTTTTTCAAAAAGAAGAGTTCGCAAAAGTCTGATCATTCAAATTCAAGTTTCTTTAGAATTTCAGATATTCAATTTTCTCATACTCAAAGAAATTTGTTTTCTGCTTTTGAAAGAGAAGCTAGTAGTTATAACTTGCAACGAGTACCTAAATCCAAGTACAAGTGGGTACCTAAACCCAAGTACAAGTGGGTACCAAAATCCTTTTTGAAATGGGTACCCAAAAGTTATAACAAGTCTGGATCCAAATCTGGTTGGATACCAAAGACATCTTAAATTTTGCAGGTTTTAGGGATACATTGACACGATATGGTGGTGCATCAGATCATGCTTTTCTTATAAAGTTGACTGAATTTAAAGAAAAAGTGTGCCGAAGGGAACTTAGTTGAAAAATGCTGAGATCTGAGGGTTGATAAAGGATTAAAAGAAAAGAAAATCCTACCTAAACTGTGTCGGCTGGGTAATCCACATAATCTATCAAGCCCTAGGCGACTTGATATTGAAAAAGACGTCATGGACCCAGTGACACATGCACTTAACCCCACCAACTACTCAGTTATCTCTCAAAAGATTTCTGTTTCAATAATCACGGAGTTATAGCACATTTCTATCGATATATCATTTGGATATTATTGATATTGAAACAAGGAAGACATTTGCTCCAGTCTCCGACTTCGTTTGATGCACTTTGTGCCTAGAGCTGATTATGTACACTTTTAAGACACATCGAGTCAAACAGTTTGCGTGACTATCAACTGCTAGTCCAAAGTGACTAAGTCGGAACAAATAAGAGTGATTCTTTCATGATAAAGGATTTCACGATGACTATTTGAAAATCCTACCAGTGTTAACATCATGCTAGCACTGAATGTAGGTCACATAGATTTTGTCAATTGTGCAAACAAGATTCCTATGTGGACCTGCACTCGTTATTTCACAAAATGAATGTGATTCATTTTTCCCAAAGTTGAAAAGCTTTATTTTTGTTTTCAATTTGAGGGGGGTGAGATAAATCTATTTTGTATAGGGGGAGAGATATCAGTTAAAGGGGGAGAAAAATAATTTGTAACACTTTCTGAGTTGTAATTGTTGTTGTATTTCTACTACTATATATTCAATGCTTTAATGTCTCTGAAGACTTTTGCATGATGTTCATACTTCTTATGATCATTGTGAAGGGGAGTAAAGCTATAGTTTAGAGACAACGGTTGAGTAGATTGAAGACAACTGAAGACAATTGCAACCACTTTTCAAGACAATTGATAAAGGGAGAGAATCGAAAGCTATTCACGATTCAAGGGGGAGTGTGCTTTCAAGAAAAGAGAAGATCAGAGAAGAAGAGATGTGAAGATCTGAGAGAGACAAATAAAGAAAAAAAGAAGATTCAGAGATCAAAGAAAAGAAGAAGATTCACGAAAAACTCCCTGAAATGATCTTTCGTCGGAAAATTAATTTCATCTCTAAGGGGGAGATTGCTAGGGTCAACGTTTGTAGAGTTGAAGTGAATTTTACTTTTAATAATTGTGTTCATCTCTAAGGGGGAGAATGTTGGGAATAAATAATAGAGATGAAACAATTATAGTGTATATGTTTGTAAATACTCAATAGTATAGGGGTTGTTTGTGTAAATACTTAATACTTGTGTATTAAGTATAAATAAAGTGTATGTGTACTGTTGATAGAGAGAGAATACAATTAACAAATCTCATATTACACATACGGTTAGAAAACAGTAAAGAGAGAAGAAGATTGCTTTGCAAGAAAGCCGAGAATCTCCAATGTAATATTTTCTCTCTTAATCATTTAATAGATTGTGTTTGATTGATAATTGTTCATGTGAATTGTTTAATGTTGTATGAATTGCATGAAAACTGAATTCACAGATTGCACATTGTTCCAAGTTAAGGAGTGTGCCAACTTTGATACAAATTTCGTTGTTGAGTTTTGCACGGACGTATTTTTAAATTGGGAACAACAATCCATGGTTAATAAAATTGAAAAGGTTAGAATTAACCACTTATATACTTTATTGTGTAGTTGGGATATAAAAGAAGAAATTTACTTTGTCGTGAACTAGAAAAAGGTGACACTGCAATAGACATAGACATAATTAGTTTTGTGTTCGATGGTATGCCTCGATGCAATGTACCCATCTAAAACCATTTGTTGCTTTTGGGTTGTGAAATCCTAATAAAATCACATTAAAGAATGCTTCCTTCGAGCCATACCATCTAACACACTACTAAGTATATGGATGAGCAAAAATCCCATTTTTCTCATCCCGTACCGGTACCGTCCCGGTACCGATTAGCCGAAGATGGTACGCTACTCGGGATCCATATATGACTTAAATCGAGAGTCAAGAAATCGGGAGTCGGGACTAGTTTAATTCGGGAATTCCCGGTACCGAATTGAAGATACAAATAGTCATGTTTTTTAAAATTTTTAATTTAGTCCATATGATTACCTAACTACTAAAGTACTACTTATATACAAAACCCATTTTAAATTCTAATTTCTCATTCATCATTATTAGCAATCAATTATTTAACACTTATGAAACTGTCATGAGTTAGATAAAACCGTTGCTAATTTTTTAGTTTGGGTTTTTTGTGTTTTATTTTTAATTTCAACATTTATAACACTATAAAAATTGTTACTAATTGGTATAAAAACCATTACCAATTTTTTTAGTATTGTACGTCACGCATTATATATTGTATATCGAACAATGGTACCAAACGGGACTAGTACCGGTTTCCCGGTACCGAATACGGTACTAGTACCAATCCCGAATTTCACAACTTGGTACGTTACTTGGTATCGTATTTTCGTCTAATTCGGGAGTCGGGAAATGGGGATTCCGGACGGGTCGGTATGGTACTAGTCCCAAACTCATCCCTAACTAAGTATGTCTATGTCTGTTGCAGTACCACACTTGTCTAGTTCACGAAAACTAAGTTAATTATTTTACATCTCAACTGCAGAAAAAGAACATACGAAAAAAAAATTTTACCATTCACAAGGACATTAGTGTGGTGAATTCCAACCTTTTCGATTTCATAAACCATGGATTTCTGTTCCCAATTTGAAAATGCATCTGTTTAAAAATCAAGGATGAGATTTGTATCAAAGTTTGCACATTCCTTTGTTGGAAACAATGTGCAATCGCCCAAATGTTTAGCAGTTAATGTGAGACACGTCATGGATTCTTGATCGTCGTTAAGAAAACTATCACAAATAAAATTCCAGTAATTAATGCACATAAGTAGAAGGATGTATATTTGCACATTCTAGACTTTCTACAACTTTTAAATTTCAAGTAAAGCATTGTTAAAAAATACAATACCTAAACCATGGTTGTAGTTCACACAATAGATACTATCGAGTTGTAGTTTTAATATTCTTGGTAGTAACATGTGAAAAACATTTGACAATATAATGAATGCTCTCCACTAGCACCTCTCAGCCTTTATATAGATCAAAGTTTGAACAACTTGTTCACATGATGTTCCTTTTCTTAGACCATGTAAGTCGCCAATAGAATTGATCAACAAAAACTATCCCTTCTGAGCAGCTTTTCAAACCTTCCATTCCATCAACATACTATCATTTTAAGTTGATGTCGTTGAGCTTCATAAGTGGTAAGGTGGGAAGATGATCCATACAACAAAGGCAAAATTTGTACATATTAAAACGCTTAGAAGGGTATACACATGTGTGCGTTTGTGAAAGATCCTTATAGAATTTTTTTGAATACTGACGACCGGAACAGGATTGGTTGGTAAATCAATTTCAAGGATGGACCCAAGATAATTACTAAAATCTTGGAAGATAATGATTTCATCAGAAGCTTTGAGTGAGAGGTCGAGTGAGGAGTGTAAGTCATCTCCATGACGAAAAAATTTAGTCAGCAAAAGTCAACACCAGAAGATGCACCAGATACGGAAGAAACAAAAAACAAGCAAAAAACAAAAAAAAAAAATCAAGGAAAACAAATAGAACTATGTACTAGACTCATAAGAGTTGCAACTCTATACCAACATTGACAGTTGCATACCGACATTTTTTTGCACATTTTTTTGCACATTTTTTTGCACAATGATCAGTAATAAGTAGAACTTAAATTTCCGAACGGATCATCTACAAAGCATAATTTTTCCTTCAAACAAATTCCTATGTTAACGTATAAAACTTAACCATAATGTGATTTTATAAGAATTTCTCAAACCAAAAGCAAGAAATCTGGTTTTAGATTAGTACCTTCCAATGGAATTGAAAAATACAAACTTAACCAGCCTAAACACACATGTGTATACCTTTTTAAGCTTTTTAATATGTACAAACGTTGCATTTGTTGAATGGATCAACTCTATTACAACCTTACCACTTATGAAGCTCAACGAAGTCGACTTAAAATGATAGTATGTTTGATAAAACAGAAGGATTACAAAGTTTCTCAAAATGAAGGGTTTTTGTTGTTTTGCATGGTCCAAAAAGAGAACACCATCTGAATAGGTTGTTCAGACTTTAATCTATAAAAAGAGTGATAATGATACAACGCAGTTGCTTGTGGAAAGCATTTATCATATTGTCAAATGTACTTCACACGTTACTCACAACAATATTAAAGACTACAAAATGATAGTTTCTATTGTGAGAGAACTAAAACCATGGTTCAAGTATTGCATTTTACCAATGTTTTACTTAAGATAAGAGTCGGTACAAAAATTATGGAATGTGCAAAATCCTTGTACCTATGTGCATTAACTACTGAAATTTTGTTTGTGACAGTTTCGTTAACAACGATTGCGAATCCATGACGTATCTCACATTAATTGCCAACCATTTGGGTGATTGCACATTGTTTTAAGTTAAAAAATGTGCAAACTTTGATAAAAATTCCGCTATTGAGTTTTGCACGATTGTATTTTCAAATTGGGAACAACACATAGTTTATGAAACTGAAAAGGTTAGAATTCACTGTATTAATGCCCTTGTGAATGGTATAATATTTTCTTTCTTCTATTCATTTTGTGTAGTTGGGATGACAAGCAACTTAGTTTGTCGTGAACTAGACAAGTGTGGTACTGAAGTAGACATAGACATACTTAGTTTTGTGTTAGATGGTTGACTCGATGCAAGATGCTCCTCCAAAACTAGATTTGTTGCTTTTTGTTTGAGAAATTCAAATAAAATCACATTATCGATGGCTTCCATCGAGCCAAACCATCTAACACACAAATAAGTATTTCTATGTCTGTTGCAGTTTCACACTTGTCTAGTTCACGACAAACTAAGTTGCATGTTTTCGATCCTAGTTGCACAAAAAGAACATATGAAAGAAAATTTTCTACTCTTCACAAGTTAATTAGTGTGGTGAATTCTAACATTATCGATTTCATTAGCCATGAATTTTTTTTCCCAATTTGAAAATACGTCCATGCAAAAATCAAGGACAAGTTTTGTATCAAACTTTGCACATTCCTTTGCTAGGAACAATGTGCAATCGACCAAATGTTTGGCAATTAATGTGAGATACGTCATCGATTCTTAATCGTCGATGAGGAAACTGTCACAAATAAAATTTCAGTAATTAATGCACATAAATAGAAGAATTTACATTTGCACATTCTAGACTTCCTACAACTTTTAAATTTTAAGTAAAACATTGTTAAAACAATACCTAACCATGATTGTAGTTCTCACAATAGAAACTATCAACTTGTAGTGTTTAATATTGTTGGTATTAACATGTTAAGAACATTTGACAATATAATAAATGTTCTCTACAAGCAATTGTTCGAAATCATTATCAGCCTTTCAATAGATCAAAGTTTGAGCAACATGCGCACATGGTGTCCCTATTCTAGACCATGTAAGTCACCAATAGAACTGATTAACAAAAACCCTTCCTCTTGAGCAACGTTGTAAACCTTCCATTCCATCAAACATACTATAAATTTTAGTCGATGTCGTTGAGCTTTATAAGTGATAAGGTGGGAATAGAGGTGATTCATACGATAAAGGCAAATTTTGTACATATTAAATAGCTTAGAAGAGCATACACATGTGTGCTTAGGCTGGATACACTTGTGAAACATCCTTGTTGAATTTTTTAGAAAACTGACGACAGGAACAGAATTGGTTGGTATATCATGTTCAAGGATGGGCCCAAGATAATTGCTAAAATCTTGAAAGATGATTTCATCAGAGGATTTGAGTGAGGTTTCGAGTGAGGAGTGTAAGTCATTCATGACGGAGAAATTTAGTTAGCAATAGTCATGTGAATTCATATTTCATGCAATTCATATCAACATTAAACAATTCATATGAACAATTATCATTAACACATAAAATCGAATGCTTAGATTGAGATAAGAGAATATTACATTGATGTTCTTGGTGACTTGCACAACACTTTTTCTCTCTCAATCAGATCCGTGTATGTGTATTCCTCAATCCCCTTATAACAGTACACATACACTCCTATTTATACACAATACAAAGTATTGAGTATTTACACAAACAACCCCTGAACTTTTACAATAAAATTGATTACAACTCTATATAAATTTGTACCCAACAACCTCCCCCTTAGAGATGAAATCAATTTTCAAATTAAAGTACATTGCAGGGAACTTGAACATTCTTTCTTGAAACTTTTCTTTCGATCTCTGAATCTTCTGATAAAATCTTCTTCTTTATTGTCTCACTCTGATCTTCACATCTCTTCTATTCTGATCTTCTCTTTTCTTGTAAGCACACTCTCCCTTGGATCATGAATAGCTTTTAAATCTCTTCCTTGATCAATTGTCTTGAGATGATGTAGCAATTGCCTTCAGTTGATTTCAAACTACTCAACAGTTGTTTCTGAAATTGAGATTTTCTCCCCCTCATGATGATCATAAAAAATTACGAACATCATGCAAAAACTTCAGAAACATTAATTCAATGAAATTACAGTAGAAGAAATACAAATTGATTTTCTCCCCCTTAAACTGATATCTCTCCCCCTATACAAAACAGATTTATCTCACCCCCTCAAAAAGTTCACTCCCCCTCGAATTGATATTATATCTTTTTAGAACAAAAACAAAGCTTTACAACTTTGGGGGAAAATGAAACACATTCATTTTACGAGAAAACAAGTCCAGGCTCACATAGGATTCCTGTTTGCACAATAGACAAAATCTATGTGACCTACTTTCAGCGCTGGCGTGATGTTAACACTGGTAGGATTTCCAAATAGTAAACGTGAAATCCTTTATCATGAAAATATCACTCATATTTGTTCCAGCTTAGTCACTTTGGACTAGCAGTTTATAGTCACGCAGACTGTTAGACTCGATGTGTCCTAAAAGTGTATATAATCAGCTCTAGACACAATATGCAACAAATGAAATTGGAGACCGGAGCAACTGTCTTCCTTGTTTCAATATCAATAATATCCAAATGATATATCGATAGAAATGTGTTATATCTCCATGATTATTGAAACAGAAATCTTTTGAGAGATAACTGAGTAGTTGGTTGGGTTAAGTGCATGCGTCACTGGGTCCATGACGTCTTTTTCAATATCAAGTCACCTAGGGCTTGATAGATTATGTGGTTTACCCAGCAGACACAGTGTAGGATAAGATTATCTTTTCTTCAAATCCTTTCTCAACTCTCAGCTCTCAGCATTTTTCAACCTAGCTCCCTCCGACTCACTTTTCATAATTAAATTCAGTCAGCTTTATAAGAAAAGCATGATCTGATGCACCACCATCTCCTTTTAACATCCCTTTCATTTACATTTTACCTCTGCTCGACCCTGTCAGTATCCCGTGATAACTGACACTTCTCAACTAATAAACCTAAAGAACCCTCACCCACACAAACTATAGATGGTTTGCTCCTTGGGTAGGTCTTCCGGTTCTGGTTAGACCATAGAAGCGAAATTTATGCCTATCACTCAGATTGGTGCATAATCGAAGTCAGCAGAAAGATTTTCAGCTTTGAAGCTCAAGGGATATCAGAGAGATTATATTCAAAGAATATGGGAGATATCATAATAAAATAGAAAATCTGATATATGAAATGAAAAGAACCAGATTTTCTTGAAAGAATTAGCACTTGGGAGATAACACAGAGAATCCATTATAAATTGGAAGCATTGTAACAAAGAGAATCTCAGAAGAAATGAGATAATGAACATTAAAGAGATTAGATCAATTAATCTCAATGAGAGATTCAGAGAATCAGAAAAAAAATGAAAATATTTTGCTTTTCAGCTCAAAAACTCTTTTTATGTGTGTATCAAATATTTTCGTGAAAAATCACACACAATTTTGAAAAATGTCATCGTCAAAGTGCGTCTGAAACTCCCCCTAGAAATAAGCACACAAAGTTAGTCAACTCAGAAAAATTAAATCAGGAGCAAAAAATTATAAAAATAAAAACTCCCTCTTTGTCAATTTCAGCTTCAGAGTTGAATTCAGGGCAGTAATTCCAGTAAAATTTGTCTCTCAGACTCGGGTTCTAATCTAAAATGATTAGAAGCGATATGTCGCGGAAGCTCGGGTTTCAGTCTGGAGTAACAGAAAACCATTAGCTTGGGTTCTGTACTGAAAAGTACAAAATCCAATTTCAGTGAAGATCGGGTTCTACTCTGTTGTGAGTAGAAGCCTCTTAAGATGAAGTCCGGGTTCTAGTCTGATATGACTAAAAACCATCTTGATTTGAAACACGGGTCTTGATCTAATGTAATCAAGAGCCTATAGAAATGAAGAACGGGTCCTTATCTGAAATGATAAGAAACCTAAAACCTGCAAAATTTAAGATGTCTTTGGTATCCAAATAAATAGATTTGGATCCACACTTGTTAGATCTCTTGGGTACCCATTTCAAAATGGGTTTTGGTACCCACTGGTACTTTGGTTTATGTCACACCCTGCTACCTTGGTTGGCAGCGAGACGTGACGAGTGCGGAAGCGTAACCATAATTATAACGAACGACCACTATATGGACGTTTTCGAAATATTACGACATTAAAATTTAAAAATGTATTAATGTTTTACAAAATGAAAGGAATGAAGTTCGCGTAATACAGAGATTCTGAAACATAATTAATGCGTCCAAAAATAATGCAGTCAAATCTCCGTTAGTTTTCGAAATATGCATGCGACTCCATGAAATGCGGAAGCTTGAAAGTTGGTGTATCCGAAGGCACACTTGCCTTAATTACCTGAAAATACATACTAAAATACGTCAACAAAAATTGTTGGTGAGCTCATAGGTTTACGCGAAAAGACCAGTTGTATGGACATTATCAGATGAGTTGAATTTATAAAATCATAAATTCCGTGTATGTATTACATAAACCATCATGCAACCGAAGCTTAATTAGAATGAGTTTGCCCTGTGCAGTATTCCCATACGTAATACCGTGTGTTGAATATATATGCACTCGCTGTTAGCCGAACCGAGCTAACACGAATGGGGGACATGACTCCCAATAGATCTATCCACAATATACTCGCGCTTACAAATAAATGCAATTAACGGTTCATGATATAAGGGCTGATGGAATCCGAACATGTAATACATATAAGAAATAAACAGTTTTGATGTCCATATGAAAAACAGTGCATGTATTTCCACCCCAATAGATAGTGAAAAATAGGGGCTATGAAGACTCACCGAACTTGTGATGGCAAAACGACGCGCAAAAATGCAAAAGTGCGTTGTTTGATGGGTGATGAAACCGGAGGTGTTTAACCGAGTCCTAAATGATGATAAGGACTTAATATCACTAATATATGATAATATGTATATTTATGGATTTTTATGTCTTAAATCACCCAACATTACAAGTTTATAAATAAGATTTGCTTAAAACGTCAAGTTTATATATATATAATTTTCCAGCTTTTTCGGAGGTTTTTCGGCCTACTTTGAGGCTGTTTTTGACCAAGCTCCAAAATGTTTTAGACTTTGGTTTTCTAGGACATTAAACTACTATATACAAAGGATTTTTAGAATCAAGAACGGCCATTTTTCGAGTTGTTTAGGTTGGTGAAAAATCTCGTTAAAAACGCTATGTTGGCCATTTTTGAGCTGTCAAACTTTCGGTTTCTCAAATAATTTCTGGAGGTCTTAAACTTCAAAATAAATTATGAAAAATTTCAGATCTATAGTTAAGACATAGATCTAACTTTTGAGACAAGAATCAACTCATTTCGTTGAGTTATGAATTAGTTATGATTTTTCAAAGTCGATACAAATATTCTGCCGAAATTCCGTAGTTTATAAATTTAAAACAACTTATGATTCTTGTTGTTTATTTAAAGACAACTTGTTTAAAAGCCATAATAGTTATAAAACCACATATATAACACATGTTTTCATAATATTAACATGCTTATAATGTGTTCATATATTCATAAACACATTTAAAGAAACAACTTAAAAATAACAACTAGAAACTTATAAACTTGAGTTTTTATGAAACTTGTTGTTGTAGGTGATTATATATATTATGCAAGACTTATATAAACTTAAATATATGATGAAATAAGTTAGTATTTACTTACTTTGATGTATTTGGAGTATGAAATTGAGAAGAAGTTGGAACTCTTGCAAGATTTGAACCAAGAACACTAGAAGTTCACCAAGAACACTTGAATTTCACCAAGAACACTTGAATGAAAAGGTTTGTAGTGTGTGTGTGTGTTGGATCCGGTTTTGAGAGGAGAGAAAGAGATATTTTGGTGTGAAAATAATGAAAAGGAAGCCCTCTATTTATAGGCAAAGTCTTGGTCTTTCAAATTGAGGTGGAGTGTAAGATCATGTTGAAATGAAAGGAGAATGGGGTGTGAAAGATTTGATTATGAAAGGTTATGGAGTTGGGAATTAAAAAAATTGAAATCAAATCTTGGGTAGTACTACCCTATGACCAGATTTTTATGGATTATTTTCATGTTATTATATATTTTTTTTTGTATAAAAGTATTTAGAATGTATTCTTGTATTTCCCTTTTCTTGTAAATTCATAAATACTTTTGAATGCATTGTTTTAATGAATTGTTTTAGTCTTGCATAATTAATGTTAAGTAATTGTATTAGTGTATGATTAGTGTCACTAATCATAATTTAATTATGTACTTAGTTGAATTAATCCCTCATATCGTAAATTGATCGGATTAATTGATTTCCCGATTCATCGCACCGATGAATTTGATTCTAATTGAGTTGAATTTTCTAATAAACCTTGTTAATCACTTGATTAATTTCTAATGACCACTGATTAGGCTATAATTGACTATTAAATACATATTAGGTCATTGTTGCTATCATGGTTTAGTGCCGGATGTTACAGTCTCCCCCTGTTAAGGGAATTTCGTCCCGAAATTAGCTCGTGTTCTCCACTTCTTGAGTACTTGAGAACAGGTGTGGGTATTTTTCTCGGAACTGATCCTCGCGTTCCCACGTAAACTCAGGACCTCGCTTAGAGTTCCATCTGACTTTTATTATCGGGATCCGGCTGTGCTTTAGTTTCTTGACTTCGCGGTCCATTATTTCTACAGGTTGCTCAATGAAGTTCAACTTATCGTCTAACTCCAGCTCGTCCATGGGTATAACGAGTGATTCATCAGCCAGACACTTCTTAAGATTGGACACGTGGAAGGTATTATGAACGTTATTAAGCTCTGGGGGCAGGTCGAGTCGGTAAGCTACCGGGCCAATTCTTTTGGTGATCTTGAATGGTCCGATATAACGAGGATTGAGTTTTCCTCGTTTCCCAAAACGGATTACGCCCTTCCAAGGCGAGAGTTTCATTGGTACTCGTTCTCCTAATTAGAATTCAAGGGATTTTCTTCCTACATCTGCATAACTTTCTGACAATTGCGGGCAACTTTTAGTCAGTTCCGCAATCGTACTATCCTTTCGGTAATTTTGTGAATGATCTTAACGCCAATGATTTGGCCGTTTCCCACTTCTTCCCAATAAATTGGTGATCGACACTTTTGCCCGTAGAGGGCCTCAAACGGAGCAGCTTTAGTACTTGAGTGATAGCTATTGTAGTACGATAATTCCACTAAGGCAAATAAGTATCCATTACACAGGCTCTTAATGTACGTTCTAGGGTTTGGATCGTTCTATTATTCTGACCATTGGTCTGAGAGTGATATGTGGTACTCAGGTCCAGGTTTTTATCCACAGTTGGCTATAATAATTGCCAAAAGCTTAGCTGTAGATCTGCTATCCATATCAAAATGATTATAATAGGCACTCCGTGTCCGGAGACGACTTCCTTGAGGTACGTTTGGACTAGCTTATTCATCCTGATGTTCTTCTTGATTGGTAGGAACGCGCGGATTTTGTTAGGTTGTCGACTATTACCCAAATGGTTTCTGATGGTTTATCTTAACTTTGGAGCGTGTTAGGAATTTTCTGACCGATTTGGCAAGTCATTCTTCATGATAGGCCACCCGTATAGTTTCTTAAGGTCATGATACATTTTATTGGATCCGGGGTGAACGACATATCTTAATTTGTGTCCTTCATCCATAGCCAGCTTTCTTATTCCACCAAACAGAGTAATCAGATTCTATTCATGAATTATCGATTTTTATTAGCCCTTATTCTAAACTATTTATCCACTTGTACTCTTAACGGCTTAGCTCCTTAGTTTTCCTCAGGTGATAACGAATTTTCACGGTTGCCATTACATATTAGTTCCATCCAACGGTACTACTTCGTATTCGACTCTTTCTGGTTCAAGATGTGTTGGAGGCTCTTATGGTCTGTGAATACAATACACTTCATACCGTACAACTATTGTCTCCAAGGATTAAGACTACTGCTTCAAGATCCAGATCATGTGTTGTGTAAATCACCTAGTGAACCTTAAGTTTTCATAAAGTATAAGCTATGTCCCTATTTTTCTATATAAGCCCATTGTGTGAAGCGTCACAGTAATCTATAAATTTCTCGTTCCTCTTAAGTATGGACAAAATAGGCGCGCTGCACAGTTTGTGCTTTAATAACTGGAATGATGTCTCCTGATCCTTGCTCCAATCATACTTAATGTCTTTTCGGGTCAGTTTTGTTAGAGTTCTGGTGGTCTTTGAGAAAATTGCTTATAATAAGTGGCAAGTCTTAAGGACTGTCGTATCTCTATGGGGGTTCTAAGAGTTGACCAATTCCTGATAGCCTTGATCTTTGCGGGGTCGACTTGGATTCCTTTACTATTGTTCACGTGACCGAGGGATTTCACCTCTCCTAACCAAAAGTCAAATTTAGAAAGCTTAGCATATAGTTGTTCTTTCTCCGATAATTCCAGAATCAGTCTTAAATGTTGCTCATGCTCCTTCTCGTTTCGTGAGTAGATTAAAAGTCATTCATGAATACAATCACGAATTTGTCTAAATAAGGTTTGCACACCCGATGAGGTCCATGAGTACCGTTGGGGACACTGGTTAATCCAAACGGCATTAATAGGAATTTATGATGACCGAAACGGAATCTGAAAGCTGTCTTTGGAATATCTTTCTTGTGAACTCTAACCTGATGATAACCAGACCTAAGGACGATCTTCGAATAGAAGCTTAATTCTTGGAGTTTTGTCAAACAAGTCATTGATCCTTGGAAGTGGGTATTGGTTCTTTTAGCTTATTTAATTTCTCGGTAATTGATGCACATCCCGAAAGTTCCATCCTTCTCCATTATGAACAAAACTGGAGCTCCTCCAAAGCCAGGAACTCGGTTTGATAGGCCCTTTTGCTAAGAGCTCCTATAGTTGGTTGGACGATTCTTACACTATTGATGGGGCTAATCGGCATGGTGCTCGAGCCACTGGTACCGCACCTGATACTAGGCCTATTTTTGAATTTGACTTGCCTCGATGTTGGGAGTTCAGGTAAGTGTTCTGGAAAAACTTTGGGGTAACCATAAATAATAAGAATATTTTCGAGCCGCTTTCCCTTTGGCTCCCTCTCTATCAACACTTCAGGGTCCTAATGCTAGAGATGATGCTTACTTTGGTATTTCTTGCTTTGCGTTGGACGGTAAGGACCTTCTTATTGGCTAAAGGTATATGAACTATGTTCTTGTTGCATACTATTTCCTCACGATTTTCGATAGCCAATCCATGCCTATGACCACGTAAACACTTCCCAGTTTGATGGGTATCATGTCTGTTTCAAAGAGTCGGCCTACTAATTCTAAGGAGCATCCTCGACTTATATTATTTGTCTTAAGCGTCTCACTGTCATCAACCTCAATAGCATAAGTAGCACTTAATGGAATTTATCAGCTTCGTGAACTTAGTGGATATAAAGCTCTTATCAGCACCAGTATCAAATAGTAGAAATGCATAAGTGGTATCTAATGGGGTAAGAGGATAAGTCTACGGGTTTGAAATTTCTTAGGCAGATAGTCACAGCTTTATCTATTCCTACGCAGAGTTGTAGTTAAAACTTAATTCCTCATAAAAGTTCTTGATACTTAATCTTTGTATGTGATATGGTCAAAATTTTTTTGATAAATTCTTAAGCCTTATTTACCCTAAGATATATCAGATAGTAAAGCCTAGATAAATACTATAAAATGGTAGAAGGGTACTAGGTATGAGATGCCTCTGGGGTTTCCTCGTACTCCAGAGTGTTAAGTCGTTGGGTTAGTTCTGCATTGCGGGTTTTGTGCTCCGCTAGGCGTTGTCACAATTTGTTGATTCCGTCTGGTTGAATCGCCTGTTTATTCTGGTTGGCCTAAGGTTTATTGGTGGTTTGCATTGCCTCCTGCTTAATCCTTGCAAAGATCTCACTGACCTCTTGGTGGATTTTGTCGAAATTGGAGGTCAGGTCTGGCGGCCCTTGCCACCAACAGAGACATTGTTTGTTACGTAGGTTTCTGGGTAAGTGTCGGCACTTGAGAGGAAGATGGTGTTCTGACTTCAAACTGGATTTGGATCCCCTCTTCGTTTCTCCACTCTTGGAGAGTGTGAGGCATCCATCCCCACTGTCCTATGCTTGCCCGTTACTACTGCGGCGGGCTTGGCTGATGGGCAGGTACCGGGATAGACTCCCGTTGTGCTAGTCACACCCTTTCCCTAGGGGTGAATTTCGATATGTTATTGTCATCAGGGTCCATATATGTGTTCACAGTTCTTGAAGAAAGTTTAGTTTTTGTAACAGTTATAGTCTAGGTACTAATGCAACCTAGTTCACTATAACTATGGCTCTGATACCAATCTGTCACACCCTGCTACCTTGGTTGGCAGCGAGACGTGACGAGTGCGGAAGCGTAACCATAATTATAACGAACGACCACTATATGGACGTTTTCGAAATATTACGACATTAAAATTTAAAAATGTATTAATGTTTTACAAAATGAAAGGAATGAAGTTCGCGTAATACAGAGATTCTGAAACATAATTAATGCGTCCAAAAATAATGCAGTCAAATCTCCGTTAGTTTTCGAAATATGCATGCGACTCCATGAAATGCGGAAGCTTGAAAGTTGGTGTATCCGAAGGCACACTTGCCTTAATTACCTGAAAATACATACTAAAATACGTCAACAAAAATTGTTGGTGAGCTCATAGGTTTACGCGAAAAGACCAGTTGTATGGACATTATCAGATGAGTTGAATTTATAAAATCATAAATTCCGTGTATGTATTACATAAACCATCATGCAACCGAAGCTTAATTAGAATGAGTTTGCCCTGTGCAGTATTCCCATACGTAATACCGTGTGTTGAATATATATGCACTCGCTGTTAGCCGAACCGAGCTAACACGAATGGGGGACATGACTCCCAATAGATCTATCCACAATATACTCGCGCTTACAAATAAATGCAATTAACGGTTCATGATATAAGGGCTGATGGAATCCGAACATGTAATACATATAAGAAATAAACAGTTTTGATGTCCATATGAAAAACAGTGCATGTATTTCCACCCCAATAGATAGTGAAAAATAGGGGCTATGAAGACTCACCGAACTTGTGATGGCAAAACGACGCGCAAAAATGCAAAAGTGCGTTGTTTGATGGGTGATGAAACCGGAGGTGTTTAACCGAGTCCTAAATGATGATAAGGACTTAATATCACTAATATATGATAATATGTATATTTATAGATTTTTATGTCTTAAATCACCCAACATTACAAGTTTATAAATAAGATTTGCTTAAAACGTCAAGTTTATATATATATAATTTTCCAGCTTTTTCGGAGGTTTTTCGGCCTACTTTGAGGCTGTTTTTGACCAAGCTCCAAAATGTTTTAGACTTTGGTTTTCTAGGACATTAAACTACTATATACAAAGGATTTTTAGAATCAAGAACGGCCATTTTTCGAGTTGTTTAGGTTGGTGAAAAATCTCGTTAAAAACGCTATGTTGGCCATTTTTGAGCTGTCAAACTTTCGGTTTCTCAAATAATTTCTGGAGGTCTTAAACTTCAAAATAAATTATGAAAAATTGCAGATCTATAGTTAAGACATAGATCTAACTTTTGAGACAAGAATCAACTCATTTCGTTGAGTTATGAATTAGTTATGATTTTTCAAAGTCGATACAAATATTCTGCCGAAATTCCGTAGTTTATAAATTTAAAACAACTTATGATTCTTGTTGTTTATTTAAAGACAACTTGTTTAAAAGCCATAATAGTTATAAAACCACATATATAACACATGTTTTCATAATATTAACATGCTTATAATGTGTTCATATATTCATAAACACATTTAAAGAAACAACTTAAAAATAACAACTAGAAACTTATAAACTTGAGTTTTTATGAAACTTGTTGTTGTAGGTGATTATATATATTATGCAAGACTTATATAAACTTAAATATATGATGAAATAAGTTAGTATTTACTTACTTTGATGTATTTGGAGTATGAAATTGAGAAGAAGTTGGAACTCTTGCAAGATTTGAACCAAGAACACTAGAAGTTCACCAAGAACACTTGAATTTCACCAAGAACACTTGAATGAAAAGGTTTGTAGTGTGTGTGTGTGTGTTGGATCCGGTTTTGAGAGGAGAGAAAGAGATATTTTGGTGTGAAAATAATGAAAAGGAAGCCCTCTATTTATAGGCAAAGTCTTGGTCTTTCAAATTGAGGTGGAGTGTAAGATCATGTTGAAATGAAAGGAGAATGGGGTGTGAAAGATTTGATTATGAAAGGTTATGGAGTTGGGAATTAAAAAATTGAAATCAAATCTTGGGTAGTACTACCCTATGACCAGATTTTTATGGATTATTTTCATGTTATTATATATTTTTTTTTGTATAAAAGTATTTAGAATGTATTCTTGTATTTCCCTTTTCTTGTAAATTCATAAATACTTTTGAATGCATTGTTTTAATGAATTGTTTTAGTCTTGCATAATTAATGTTAAGTAATTGTATTAGTGTATGATTAGTGTCACTAATCATAATTTAATTATGTACTTAGTTGAATTAATCCCTCATATCGTAAATTGATCGGATTAATTGATTTCCCGATTCATCGCACCGATGAATTTGATTCTAATTGAGTTGAATTTTCTAATAAACCTTGTTAATCACTTCATTAATTTCTAATGACCACTGATTAGGCTATAATTGACTATTAAATACATATTAGGTCATTGTTGCTATCATGGTTTAGTGCCGGATGTTACAGTTTAGGTACCCATTGCAGATTATAACTATTAGCTTCTCTTTCAAAAGCAGAAAACAAATTTCTTTGAGTATGAGAAAATTGAATATCTGAATTTCTAAAGAAACTTGAATTTGAATGATCAGACTTCTGCGAACTCTTCTTTTTGAAACACTGTCCGGTTTTTGCATGTTTCTGATAATACTTGGTATTTTTCTGTGAAAATGTTTTCTGATTATAATGACCAGTATTTTCAGAAACTTTAAGAAAATTTGACTTTGAAGATTCACCAGTGTAAATCTTTACCGGAAGTTGTTCAATGATTTTGTCTTTGCCTTTATGTATCTTGAGAAGATACTTAAGTTTCAGATCTGAAGATGAATCAAACTTAGCAGAGTTAGTTAGATTCACTTCACTTTCAGAAGACAAACCAGAGTGATCAACATTGGATTTTAAACACACTGAAGAAGGGGTCTTAACCTTTGACTCAGTTGATGAAGAAAACACATGTAATTGTTTTGTAAGATGATGTATTTGATCTTCCAAACTTTTGATAATGACTAAATTTGAATTTCTGTCATGATCAAATGATTGGTAATCAGATTTAAAAGATTGTTCTTTGATTAAGAACATTTGTCTTTCATCTTCAAACAATTCAGATTTTGATTTAAAATCTTGTTCTTTAAGTAAGAACTCATGTCTTTCCTTCTCAATCAAATCTTTAGTTAAAGACAACTCTTGTTGAAGAGCAAAAATTTCTTCATTTTCGTTTAAGATACAATTCTGATCAGATTTTTTTGTCTTAGAAAGTGTATCTTCAAGATCCTTAACTTTCTTGTACAGATCAGATCTTTCAGGCAAAAGATATTTAAGTTGAGTTGCATTCTGAAAATTTTCTTGTTTCAGCTCATCAAGTTCTTTAAGTAATTCAGATATTTTCAACTGATGAGCACAACTCTCAGAGTTTTGTTTTTCTTTTAAGCTTTGAATTTCTTCCTTCAGTATTTGTACGTCACGTAACGCTAAATGTTTATCAGTATTTAACTGAATGAGAATGTCGTAATTGTTCTTACGAATCTTTCAGATTCAGTAAGTTTGGCCATCAGCTCAGATTTTGAAAGTTGTTCATATGCCATTTTGAATTGCTTGAAAGTGAATCTTCCAAGATCTTTTATGGAAAAAAAAACTGAGTGAATTCTGATAAAACTTTGAAAAGCTATTTCAGTTAATGATAACTTGTGAAAAACCAGCTCTGAAATGAATTTTTGACGTTGAAATTTCAGCTTTTCTGCAGAAAATGCCCATAACTTTTTTCTGGAGTGGAATTGGGTCTCGAAAATTTACCGAACCGGCTATGCCTATTTTAGAAATGTAGATCTCTTTTCAAGCTTCGATTTGACGTATTGTAGGCCTTCCAACGATGTTCCAGTCATTATGACCAATTTAAGTATAATAGGTCATATAGTCAAACTCAAATGATAAAAGATGAAACTCGAATGAATAAGAATCAAACTCGAATGATGAATAATTAAACTCGACTGAAGTAGCTTGAAACTCGATGAACTAAGTATGAAACTCGGTTAAAAAGGCAATAAACTCGATTGATTAATCACTAAACTCGAATAACAAGGAATCAAACTCGAATGTAGAGTAATGAAACTCGAATGAAACTCTTGACAAACTCGAATGGACAGTTTGAAAAACAAACTCGAAAGAATAAATCAAACTCGAATGTTTCCTTTTGCAACTCGAATAAAGCTGAAGTGCAACTCGATAAATGCATATGTCAAACTCGAATGAAGCATGCATCAAACTCGATTGAATGTCTTATGCAACTCGAATATGCCTATATCAAACTCGACTAAAACTAAAATTTTAGTTTTATCCGAGTTTAACCAGTTTTTCAAAAATCCAAGTTTAAAATCCGTATTTTCAACTAAAATACATCCAATTGATTTCAAAATGAACTCGAGAGTTCGGTTTTTGATTACAAACACATTTTGAGAGACAATTTTGTCTAAAATCAGATCAAACTCCCAAATTAATGCAAGAACAGTGAAGAACACATAAAGTTTCGAAAAATTAGAAAATTTCAAATTACTTTTGATACTTATACCATTGAAATCGCCTTTTAAATCTTCACCTTCGATCCAATTGTCAATCTATTTCATCCACAGAATCAAAAACCATTTTGATTTTTCTGATTCTCGAAAAAAAAATTTGTTCGAAAAATGAATTTTCAGATTTCAAAATTCAATCAATTTCAGCCTTATTAGGCTCTGATACCAATTGTGAATTCATATTTCATGCAATTCATATCAACATTAAACAATTCATATGAACAATTATCATTAACACATAAAATCGAATGCTTAGATTGAGATAAGAGAATATTACATTGATGTTCTTGGTGACTTGCACAACACTTTTTCTCTCTCATTCAGATCCGTGTATGTGTATTCCTCAATCCCCTTATAACAGTACACATACACTCCTATTTATACACAATACAAAGTATTGAGTATTTACACAAACAACCCCTGAACTTTTACAATAAAATTGATTACAACTCTATATAAATTTGTACCCAACAAGTCAACACAAGAAGATGCACCAGGTACGAGAAGAAACAAAAACAGATAAAATCACTAGAAAACAAGTGGGAAATGCTCTGGCTTCTGTTATACAAACATTAGTTATCGTCGACATGCAAATATTACTTCAAGAATTAATTTACGGCCATTGATATTTTGAAATACAAAGTATCATGTTAACATCATTCATTCCATATTGACATGATTAAAAGCAAGTTAAAGAAGTCAATTTCTATTAGACAATGCATGACGGTGTGGGATGATGAAACAACACAACTTTGCAAAAGCTAAAATCTATCTATATTGTTAAAAGAGTAACTATACTCATTTGTGGTGAAGCCACGTGTCGTCACCATGAATCGACACGTGGCAGTTATAGATTTTAAAAAGAATAAAGAAATTTAAATCAAATCTATCCAAATCTAATATAATCCACTTTTAAATTCAAATCAAATCAAATCAAACAAAATCTAATACTCTACTAACTTATTAATTAAATCTATCCAAATCTAATATAATCCACTTTTAAATTCAAATCAAATCAAACAAAATCTAATAATCTACTAATTAATTATAAAATAATATAATAAAAGTTTAAAAAAATATATAAGAAAATAATTACTCTTCATATATATTTAGAAATATACAAAATTAATAGGTCGTAATAAATAATAATATCACCTTATATACTTTTATTTAAAAAATAATATTTATATCTTTATCTTTTTATTTATTATATTTTATATATATTAAAAATATCCGCGTAATACGCGAGTAATAAACTAGCGTATAGTACACTACAAATGAAAAGCCTTTTAGTGACTGAAATGTGCGTCACGAAAAACTCAAAAATCAATCCTAATGCCATTTAGACTCTCTCCTTATGAAAAAAAATCAATCACAAACGCAACCATGCTTAAAGTTTCTACAAACACAATATCTTAATCGGTAAAAAGGCAAGAGTTTTAGTGACCGAAGTTTAAATAGATACAAGGTGTTAGCATAATTTGACATTTAGCGACTAAAGAAAACTTTAGTCACTAAATGTATCAATCAAAAAAGGTAGATATCTTGTAGTGGTGGTATAACTTCTAACTCATTTATTTTGGAACGAAAAATACACCTCTTTAACTTAGAGTATTGAAGATTTTGCATATTTACGAGTCAACCACACGGATTTGAATCTATTATCTAGATCCTAGAGGCATTTAATCAAGAGTTGGTTTGACGATCCCCAAAGTCATATTGTGGTGATAAGTTTCAGAAACTGAAATTGATACTAGATAAAAAGAAAACTTATAGTTAACGGATTGGAAGTTGGTTGTTTAATTAATATGTTAATATTACTTGGTGTTTAAAAACACGTCTCCAAAAAGATACTAAAACATTAAAAGAAAAATCAAATTAACCTTTTACAAAAGTCAAACTATTTTGCCTAACATTAGCTTAATGTTATTTTATGTAAAGCTAAAAGTTAAATTTGAAGGAGTGTTCATAAAGTTTGGTAATAATTATAATGAGTCATTCTTGCCCCCGTGTTGGGGGTAGAGTGTGCAGCATGTGAACCAGAAGCGAAAAAAATTAGCATCGACAATGGGAAGATTATATAGGTATCATAAATCATAAGCCTATATGATATATTATTTGAAAATGGATCCACTTTATTATCCTTTAAATGTATTATGATTGAGAAGAGTGTTATAAATGAAGAGTATTATGAATTGATGTGGCATGTTTATGATACCTTAAAGGGGATTATTGTTATGGATGTCCTCACAAACATAAACCAGACGTGAAAAGTTAAAAAAAAAAAAAAAAAAGTGTAAACTAGCGGTATAATATTGGTACCAAATCTCAAATTTTAAATCTTATAAAAATAAAAGATTATGCAGATCGAAGTTTTAAAAAAGAATTTACATATGACTGATCATGATCTTTCATTCAAATTTATCATATGAGAAGGTTGTGAAAACTTGACATTTCTAAATAGATTCACAATATGACAATAATTATGATATTCTTGTGTGCCTAACGATGAAAAGCCTGATACTAAATTTCAAGTCTAGACTCTAGACTGAAACACGAGATTGATAGACGAAAACCAAAACAATTTGAATCAAGAAAATTAGAATTTGAAACTGAGAATATCTAAAATGCCTGAAAAACTTGCAAGTTTAGAAAGCGAGAGTTGCAAAAAACTTGCAAGTTTAGAAAGCGAGAGTTGCAAAAACCTTACAATATATAATTCTATTTTTGTTGTGAAGTCAGCTTTCAAAGAAAATAAAAGACCTTGAGGATAATTTTTCAAAGTATCATTCTTTGTCTCATTCAAATAAGCCTAAAGATTTTAAAATCTACAATCCTCAATAAGTTGGATCTAATAATCCTATGAATTTGACAAAAGATATTTTACAACCTCTAACCATGTATGAGTATGACGTATAGTATATGGGATTTGGACTTAAAATGATTTTACTGAGAGCATTTGATGAAGTATAAGCTCAAGAGCATCTGAATAGAAAACGAACCGATAGGATGCAAGTTCCTTTTTGTAACACCTTGCATTTTAATTATGTCTTTTACGTCGCAAATTAGCTTTTTATGATATAAATGAGAGTTTAGTGAAATTAATTCCCAAATGATGTAATTAAGCTACTTGTAATTGATACGGTGTTCAATTTATGAATTTGTAATAATCCAAGTTATGTTTAAAATAAATAAATAAAAGACCAAGCAAGTTATAATTTATAACTTGTTAAGTTATAAAAATAATAAATAAAACCTAAGAGTTATAATTGGATAAGAAATGAAAGATAACAAGTTAAAAGGGGTTAAATATGCAATTGTGTCAAAGTTTAATAAATAAAACCTGCTTCATCTTTTACAATTCATTTTCATCAATCCAATTCTCTCTATAACTTCTCTCTAATAAATGAGTTTGAAGCCAAATTTCTTGGAGAAATTTCTTGGAAATCATCTAGCAAGCAAGAGTGAACAAGATTCTACAAAATTTACATGATAAATTCATCCTACAAGCTCAAATCTTTGTGTGACTGTGTGTGTTCAGCTCTGCTGGCACAGAAACGTGAGGAACAACTCACTAATTCATCAAATTGATATTTGTAGGTCGGGTCAAATGTTAAATAAACCATCTACCATGATTTGTCTTATGTTTAATTCACGTGTTTGTTGCAAAATCACTGCTGGAATGTGTGAAATTGGCTGCTGGAATTTGTGCACAAGGGGCAGCAGGTCCGAGACAATAGTCTCGGACTCAGCTTGGCCTTGGTCTTGTTGTTTTACTACGTCCCTGAGTTGTAACTTCTTTCCCTTCTCAAAGTCTCGAAGTGTAAGGCCATTTAAGTCCCTGAGTGTGTGTGCTTTCTTTCTTTTAAATCTCGGACTGCACAAGTCATAAAATCCCTTCCCCAACCAAGTCACGTAGTGAGAGTGTGTGTGGGAGTAAAGTCTCCGAGACTTAGGGCTGGGGGGTGGGGGGAGGGGGGATGTGTTGAGTCCGTAACTTAGGCATCAGTGGGTGTGATGAGTGGTCTGAAACTCAGCCCTTTTGCTGAGTATATGCAGGGTGCAGCAGCCCTGTTCTTGTGGGGAGGGAGTAATCATGGTGCAGCAACTTTGTTTCAGGACTTATACATACACACATTCACTTCTAAGCTCCAAGATATGCTCCTTTTTAGCTTATATTTCCTCTGTTTTGGCTGTCCATGAGTCCGAGACTTGCATCGACTTAGGCTGTGAATGTGTTGCTTGTGCAGACTCCGAAACTCATTAAATGGGTGGAGTTTCCATGGTGGTGCAGCCTTATTTCTTCTTTGTACACACATCGCTTGGACTCCTAAACATCTACCATGAACTCAATACATTTCTACCTTCAATCTATTGTCAAATATGATCATATAGCATGAATTTATAGTTGAAATATGAATTGGACAGCAGCCTTTTATGGTTGTTTTTGGTGCTGGAACTCCATTTTTTTAGCCTTCATTCTAGCATCTAATGAACTCCTAAGCTTGCAAATTAATCCTTAAAAATCACCCATTGATTCTATTTGCACATAGTCCTTAAAACCATCATATAACTTTGCTTATATTTTTACACTTCTTCTACACTTATTTGATCATTCACAACACTTATTTGATCATTCACAATAATTATTTGATCATTCACACTTTGTCTAAACTTGTTATAAATGGTCAAATAATTAATGTGAATGATCAAATAAATATTATGAATGGTTAAATAATTCTTGTGAGTGATCAAATAAGTGTTGTGAATGATCAAATAAGTATAGAAGAATTGTGAATGATCAAATAAGTGTTGTGAATGATCATAAAAGTGTTGTGAATGATCAAATAAGTGTAGAAGAAGTGTGAATGGTCAAGTAATTATTGTGAATGGTAAATAAGTGTAGAAGAACTGTAAATAGTCAAATATTTATTGTGAATGGTCAAATAATTCATATGACGATTAAATAAGTGTTGTGAATGATCAATTAAGTAATGTGAATGATAAATTAAGTAATGTGAATGATCAAATAATTATAAAAGAAGTGTAAATAGTTAAACAATTATTGTGAATGATCAAATAAATGTTGTGAATGATCGAATAAGTGTAATAAAATTGTAATGAACAATTAAGTAATGTGAATGATCAAATAAGTAATGTGAATGGTCAATTAAGTAATGTGAATGGTCAATTAAGTAATGTGAATGATCATTTTATATGTATGTGAATGATCGCTGTAATTACGAAAATACCCTCCCAGCTAAAAAAAAGGACGCGCTTGGAGTTTCATTTTTTTGATCACAACCATTGATTTATTTAATCTTGTGGCTTTGGATGGGTACCCTTGGTACACTGGATTTTTAAAGGGACTCTTTTGAACATATATATATATATATATATATATATATATATATATATATATATATATATATATATATTTAGGTTCAAGTGAGTACCACCTCTAATGCAGCGCACCAGAAGGTACCACCCTTAAAAATAATTTTTTTGAAATTTTTTTTCATGAACATGTTCTAATTAACATTACACAGATCATATGTGAATTTCACGCAAATCCGAACACTCTAAGTGCATGAAAACACACATCACATAAATGCATGTTCACATGTCTTCAAAATTATGTAAGTGTGTGTTCACATCATTTTTTAGAAGCTAGGAGATGTGAATGTATGTGAAATTTACATACGATCTTCATAATGTTTATTAAAACATGTTTATGAAAAAAAATTTTAAAAAAGTTTTTTTAAAGGTGGTACCTTCTGGTGCGCTGCATTTGGATGGTACTCTCTCGAACCATATTCTATATATATATAGATCCATGGAAAACCATATTTGACTGGAATACTGGAAAACTATTTTGAGCCAGTCATTTTCATTAAATTCATATATAAAAAAACAGAAAATTTGATTATTATTTGTTAGAATATAATTAGGGGTAATTTGGGTATTGAATTATTTGAATCTATTAGAGAATAATATCCTGATTTTTCTCCCTTCCATTTCTCCCCAATCGTTGATTTCTCTTTCCTATTTTCATCCCAATTAGGTAACAGTGTGCAGTATAGCTTGAGAGTAAGTTCAGTGTTCAGAACAATTGGGTAACAGAACATGTTCAGACGTAAATGTGCAGTGTTCATTGTGTTGATGCACAAGTTCAGCAGTGTTCATTATGTATGTCACTCATATTGTCGTGGATTGAACATGTGCATTCGAATACAATCAACAATTTCATGAAATTATGAACAGACTCTGCTTGTGGAACTGACCGCAAAAAGATGGTTCAGTGTTCAGACGTACATGTGAAGTGTTCAGAACATGTGCAACGTGAGAACAAGAACATGTGCTTTTCTAACACATATACCAAGTTTCTAACTTCTCATTTCTAACACCAAAATTTTCATTCATCACAATTCAGATCTTAACAAAATATGACAATGTACTTTAAACTACTTTACATGTTACAAAATATGGGATTTTTCTGTTCCATAATTCCAAGGGAAATATGTGCAACAGAAATAAAAGAATCACCACACCAATATCAATCTTATTACCACAAAAACACACTGATTACACCTTGATGTTACGACTATACGCCATTGAACGTCTAGCAACGGTTGCAACTTGCAAGTATGTATTGTCCTCAAAATTTACAAACACGAAACCATAACACAAACAAAACTTTATAGAGCAAATGCTCGCTTTCCAATCCGAATGCAACTTTACGAACAAAACTGTACGACTAGGAAGAATTACTACTATGATATCTGAATCCAGCAGCCCATATGTTTTCAGGCAGCCACTTTATATATATAGGGCTAATTGCACAAAAAAGATAATGTACATATAACTGGTTTTTTTTGCTTCAGGTAACGAACTATGGTTGCTCTCATAAAATGGTAACATACTTTTTAAATATTTTAAAAAGGAGTAACAATTGATAATTTTTAATGGTAAATTGTCACTAAAAACTATTGGTAAAAGTGTCAAAAGCTTAACTAAAAATAATAAAATTACCCTTTTTATACTTTTAAAAAAGTACATCACCTTTTTTATGATGCAAAATTCAGTTCGTTACCTGAAATAAAAATCAGACAAAAACACTTTACCTTGTTTATATAGTTAACACACACACACACACAGATATATATATATATATATATATATATATATATATATATATATAAGAATGAACAAATGGTAGCATCTCTAACCATGTCCTTTGAATGCATCATTGGATGATACCCGAGTGAAGTGAGTCAACTCGGCAAAATTCACTGAAGAACACAAGAGTACGGGCAAAAACGCTATCGGTGCCTCTCGTCTTCCGAAGATGGAGAAGCTTTTGACGTTAATTCATGAATTGCAGATTGAGTGATAGCCAACTTTTCTCGAAGCATCACGTTGTATTCATAGAGGTTTTCGAGATTTTTCTGGATTTCCGAAATGTTAAGTTTTGAACCAGGCCTGATTTCTGCCAACAGAAAGGAACAAAACACGCAAAATCAGTACGTAATGCTATCTTAAGGTTCTCGGTCATCGGTTGTTAGTTGTTACCTAACGATGGCGGCAAAGGAATGTCAGGCGCTGCCAATACTTGTTGTTGAGGCGTATCCACGTTACTCGAATTCATGCTACGATTTCCGTTCTTTTCTACTCCACATTTCACAATCCGTAGCCCCTGCAGATCAGAAGAATACAATATTACGAGTCTCTCGAAAATCCATCCCCTCCCAACTATTATGCATACAAAAAGCTGAAGTACAAGGTCGGAGCATTTGTGGGTTAATGACGCATAATAACTGTATATTTTTCTCAACATTTCGATTTATGCTACATGTTTTTAACTTCTTTTACATATTTAGTAATTTTACGAGTCAATTTCTCGATTTATGCCACAGTTTTCTGATAGATCTCACACGTCCCAGGTTCATCAACACTCTACTGGCATATGGATCTTCACATGCTGATGCAAACGAATTGTTGAAAACATCTTGTATGCCACTGCTGTTATGTTAGAAATTAAATGTTATTGAAACTTAATTAGATTATTAAGAATATTAATATTGTAAATATGTATTAATATCCTAAGTTTAAGTTAAGTTAGTTATGATGTAACTGTTGTTCGAACAGTTGCATCGGTTCTGTATAGATGTGTCTGTTGGCACATAATCGAAGCCTATATATATGTATTAACAGAACAGAATGTTGTGTGTGATTTATCAGAAATATAATATAGTTATTTGGTGTATTTCAGTGTTTCCATTTCTTTGTTTTTTCTCTCTGTTTTGGGCCGTAAACATGAAGAACAGCAGTGGCATACAAGATGTTTTCAACAATTCATTTGCATCAGAATGTGAAGATCCATATGCGAGTAGAGTGTTGATGAACCTGGGACGTGTGAGAACTAACAATTGGTATCAGAGCAGGACAGAAAACCCATCAACCGAAGACTCATGGATCAAGCAAAAACTGCAGCGTCTCAAATTGAAACAACAAGATCAGGGACAGACTTCATCACTAACAATCGCACAGAGAAAGCAAAGAAGATCTCGTTGTTATGTATGCAAGAAGAGAGGACATTATGCCTGGGATTGTCCATCGAAAATAAAGGGAAAACAGTGTGCATTCATAGGAGTTCCAGAACATATCCCCACTTCAAAGAAGGAACAGACACCGTATGAACACAAAGACAAAATTTGTTTTGCTGGGGAATATATGCTAAATGGAACAGAGCACAATAATTGGGATCACATATGGTACGTGAACTCTAAAATCTCCACACATATGTCTCCGAACAAGAAAGTGTTCAAATATTTGAAAAACTGTTTCATAGTAAACCATAAAGATCATGAGGATAATTTCGTTTTTGCACACGGAATTGGAGCAGTAGATATCACTACCAATTCAGCAACCTACACAATACCCTATGTCAAATATACTCCTGAGATTAATATTAATCTTTTGAGTTTGAAGCAATTGTTGCTTCAAGGGTTTGAGGTTGACTTGAATGATTTGAAATGTTCTATCACACATATGTTCGACCCATTTGGTTCATCCGAAGTGTTTGATGAATCAGTGGGAATGAAACTTCAAGATAATTTTCTTGCAAATTATTTTGAAGAAATTGACAAGTCACTAGTTTTTGAAAAATCTCAGAAAAGTCTTTTTTTATCAAATCAGGAACAAAATGATTGGGAGATTAAGTCTCTGAAAGTTGACAACATAAGTGAATTTTTTAAGTTCCTGGATTTGATAAACAAAGATGAATTTGTTATGAAAAACAAGGAGGCATTCAAAAAGGCATTTGAGAGAATTATAGGATGGTATCATAAGACATACAACACCGCTGCACTTCAAGTCCCTTTGAAACTATTCGGAGTACAAATTTGCTTGCTAGACTTGTATAAGATTGTTACAAGTCATGGTGGCTACGAAAGAGTCACATGTCAAGAGAAGTGGAGAGGATTAGCAAATGGCCTAGGCTTTCCCTCCTACTATGCGCCTGGTTTGATGAAGATATACGAAGATTACCTGTTTTTGCCTCAATGTTACTATGAGTTCACAAAGAAGGCCAAGCTTTGGCCAGAAGATGTTGCTGAGAAGAGGCAACAAAATGATGCAGCAAAAGACTATGCTGATCAGTTTGGAACCAACATTGAGATGGAGGAGATTGAACGCAGAACAAGCAATGTACCTGGATATGAAGACAACATCGGTTCTGTATAGATGTGTCTGTTGGCACATAATCGAAGCCTATATATATGTATTAACAGAACAGAATGTTGTGTGTGATTTATCAGAAATATAATATAGTTATTTGGTGTATTTCAGTGTTTCCATTTCTTTGTTTTTTCTTTCTGTTTTGGGCCGTAAACATGAAGAACAGCAGTGACATACAAGATGTTTTCAACAATTCATTTGCATCAGAATGTGAAGATCCATATGCGAGTAGAGTGTTGATGAACCTGGGACGTGTGAAAACTAACATGTTCTTCATGTTTACGGCCAAAAACAGAAAGAAAACAAAGGAAATGGAAAACACAGAAATACACTAAATAACTATATTATATTTCTGATAAAATCACACACTACATACATACCGATATTACATATATATAGGCTTCTGTTTGTGTCCAAAAGACACATCTGTTCGCAGAGGGTGTAACTGTCCTAATGACAGTTACATACAACTAACACAGACCGGTTTAATGGATAATTCCGGTTTCTAAATTAGGATAGATATATTTACAATATTAATTGTCACTTAATAGACTAACTATAGTTTCAATAACATTTATATTTCTAACATTCACCTCCTAAATGTTATGAAACTTTTCCAGCATTGGTTCTTCAAACAACAACATAATCAGCATCCTCTTTCATGTTGTCTTCATATCCAGGTACATTGCTTGTTTTTTGTTCAATCTCCTCCATCTCAATGTTGGTTCCAAACTGATCAGCATAATCTTTTGCTGCATCATTTTGTTGCCTCTTCTCATCTTCTGGCCAAAGCTTGGCCCTTTTTGTGAACTCATAGTAACATTGAGGCAAGAAAAGGTAATCTTCGTATATCTTCATCAAACCAGGCGCATAGTAGGAGGGAAAGCCTAGGCCATTTGCTAACCCTCTCCATTTCTCTTGACATGTGACTCTTTCGTAGCCACCATGACTTGTAACAATCTTGTACAAGTCTAGCAAGCAAATTTGTACTCCGAATAGTTTCAAAGGGACTTGAGGTGCAGTGCTGTTGTATGTCTTATGATACCATCCTATAATTCTCTCAAATGCTTTTTTGAATGCCTCCTTGTTTTTCATAACAAATTCATCTTTGTTTATCAAATCCAGGAACTTAAAAAATTCACTTATGTTATCAACTTTCAGAGACTTAATCTCCCAATCATATTGTTCCTGATTTGATACAAAGCTTTTCTGAGACTTTTCAAAAACTAGTGACTTGTCAATTTCTTCAAAATAATTTGCAAGAAAATGATCTTGAAGTTTCATTCCCACTGATTCATCAAACACTTCAGATGAACCAAATGGGTCGAACATATGTGTGATAGAACATTTCAAATCATTCAAGTCAACCTCAAACCCTTGAAGCAACAATTGCTTCAAACTCAAAAGATTAATATTAATCTCAGGAGTATATTTGACATAGGGTATGGTGTAGGTTGCTGAATTGGTGGTGATATCTACTGCTCCTATTCCGTGTGCAAAAACGAAATTATCCTCATGATCTTTATCGTTTACTATGAAACAATTTTTCAAATATTTGAACACTTTCTTGTTCGGAGACATATGTGTGGAGATTTTAGAGTTCACGTACCATATGTGATCCCAATTATTGTGCTCTGTTCCATTTAGCATATATTCCCCAGCAAAACATATTTTGTCTTTGTGTTCATACGGCTTCTGAATCTTTCTTTGAAGTGGGGTTATGTTCTGAAACTCCTACGAATGCACACTGTTTTCCTTTTGTTTTCGATGGACAATCCCAAGCATAATGTCCTCTCTTTCTGCATACATAACAACGTGATCTTCTTTGCTTTCTCTGTGCGATTGTAAGTGATGGAGTCTGTCCCTGATCTTGTTGTTTCAATTTGAGACGCTGCAGTTTTTGCTTGATCCATGAGTCTTCGGTTGATGGATGGGTTTTCTGTCGTGCTCTGATACCAATTGATAGATCTCACACGTCCCAGGTTACTGGCATATGGATCTTCACATTCTGATGCAAACGAATTGTTGAAAACATCTTGTATGCCACTGCTGTTCTTCATGTTTACGGCCAAAAACAGAAAGAAAACAAAGGAAATGGAAAACACAGAAATACACTAAATAACTATATTATATTTCTGATAAAATCACACACTACATACATACGGATATTACATATATATAGGCTTCTGTTTGTGTCCAAAGGACACATCTGTTCGCAGAGGGTGTAACTGTCCTAATGACAGTTACATACAACTAACACAGACCGGTTTTATGGATAATTCCGGTTTCTAACTTAGGATAGATATATTTACAATATTAATTGTCACTTAATAGACTAACTATAGTTTCACTAACATTTATATTTCTAACATTTTCTTCATCCCAACTACTTCTATGATACAGTAATGAAAGTATAATTACTAAATGTGTACAAAAGGACCTATTTGGAAAGAGCAAATGACCAAAAATAGTAACAAGTTTTGACATTATTATCATTAATAGTAACATTATTTATTTTTTATCAATAATAACATTGACTTTTATATTTTTTATCGTTTATAGTAACAACTTTTATTTTTCTATCAATAATAATAATTGGTGACCTGGAAACTTGTTTAGCAGGTCACCAATAACTTTTTAGTTATCAAAAATAGTAACAACTTTTTATATTTTTATCAATAACAGTAACATATCAAATCAAACCCATTTTTTTTTTATTTTCTTAAGTTTTTAAAAGATTTCATAAACACCAAAATAAACACAATCTATGTTTTATATTTTGTTGTAGAATTTTATAAAAAAAATTTGAGTTTTTAATTTCATTTATTATTTATTTATTTAAAGTTTATTTGATTAAATTATTACTATCTTTAGTGACTATTTTTATTAATATCACTAAATTTATTTATTTACAATTTTTATTTTTTCATAACCTTATAAATTTTAATATATATTATGAATACTTACTAACGGTTAGATAATATTTGATTATTTATTCACGATTATATATAATATGAACGCAAAAAATATACTAAAAATCATTTCAATTTTCACTTATTCCAAACGAAAAAACTATGAACAATTCTCTTTTTAGTTTTTCGAACAAAATAATATGAACTGTTTTGGTTTTTTAGTTTTTTCGATCTAAATGGGTTGTAGTTTTTTTATTTAAAAAACTAAAAATCAAAATGGGTTGCGATATTTTCATTCGGAAAAATTATAAACCGCAATTATTCATAGTTTTTTGTTGTTAAAAACTAAAAAAAATGATCAGGTTGCAATTTTTTCGTTAGCAAAAATCAAAAAACCAGAGTTGTTCATAATTATTTTTTGTTAAATATAATCTAAAAATTGAATGGGTCATAGTTTCTGTCATTCAAGAAATCTAAAAACTTGAATGGATCGTACTAATTTTCATTTTTATAGATTAAGAAACTGAACAATTTGTAGTTTTTTTTAATTAAAAAAAATATGAACCATATTATTTTTTAGCTTTTCCAAAAAAAAAAATATGAACCATTCTTGTTTTTTAATTTTTTCAATTTAAATGGGTTGTATTTTTTATTTGAAAAACTAAAAATCAAAATGGGTTGCAACATTTTTGTAACATCCCGATTTTGAGATAGGTACGTGGAATTATTTCATTAGAGTAATTATTTAATTCGGGACCCGGAGATATAAATTTGTATTTTGGGGTATCGGGATCGGATTTTTGGGTATCGGACCGAGTTAAACCCAAAACGTATATATATGTTGCTTCCTTTATCCTTTTAGCTCATTTCAAAACCAGAGCCAAATGTGTATGTGTGTATTCTGAATTCCAGCAACCATAATCAGGATTGGGAATCTGAATTGAAGCTTCAAGCTGTGGAATCATCATCAACTTCTTCTTTTGTGATTGAAACCATATTAGAGGTAATTTTGAGTTGAATTTGCGGATTAATTGTTGTGGATTGAGAACAAGTAATTGAATTGGGTTTATATCTGTTTCTAAGTAAATTCGAGTATGTATTCGTGATTAAAATCAAGCTGAATCAGTGTTGGGGAGATTTCCCCTGGTCTGTGAAAAACAGAGCATAACTGCTACTGTTCGTCCGTGAGCGCGACCGCGATCCCTTGATCGCGGGCCGCGATGTTCTTGAGATGATCGCAGGCGGTTTGAGCCCGAGCTCGGACCGCGATGTGAGCTCGGCCGAGTTTGAGGTCAGCGCGGCCGCGACCGCGATAGGGTCAGTGCGGCCGCGATTGGTTGAGTTCGGCCGAGATGCGGCTAGGGTTTGAGTCGGGTTTTCGGGTTCTGTGAGTCGTGTATTTGGGTCCTTGGGGTCTCGAGATTTGTTGAGAATTGTGTATAGAGTTGTTGGGCTGAGTTTGTGATGTTGAGATTGTGTTATTATGATTTCAGGGTCTCGTGTTGACAGGGTAGGGAAAGGGCAGGGAACCGAGACTTAGTTTATCTAGCTGAGCAGGTGAGTTTGCATGTTTTTCTGAGATACTTGTACGATTATTTATTAATACTTGCATGATCTTTTACTGAGCTTTTTACGAGATATCATGAGTTTTCTTACGAGTTTTTATTGAGATATTATCATGCATGTATTACTGTGCTTTATTGAGAACTGTGTTTTAATATGAGATTTGGGACACTTGAGCTGTTGAGATACTAAACCGTACGGCTGGGCAGGGGTCGGGTCGCTCCCGATTCCCTTTTGAGTCCTGACGACTGCTATGTGCGGTCTAGGGATTTGGGTACGTGGATTCGTCCACACGAGTTGAGTACCTATTTGAGTATCATGTGGGATCTCATATACTTGTTCAGTAGAGAACGCTGAACGTTTTATTATTGAGCTTACTTTTTATTGAGATTTATAATCGTACACTAACCCTTGCATTCTCACCAGCGTTAGCTGACCCAGTGTGTGTTGTTGTGTATAATCCAGGTGACCGGACTGCTAGTAGGCCTGCTGCACCAAAGTAGGTTTACATTCTGTGATTGAGGAGTTAGCTACCCGCGTAGAGGTAGTTACATTTTGCGGACTGTTTATATACTTCGGATAGGTTGTGTAATATTCAGGGACTTCCGTGACTGTTTCTTGTGTAAAATAATGTTTTAAATTATCGGGTTTTCCGCGTGTACGTATGGGAATAGTGTAGAGATTATTATATTATATCTTTGCTGACGTGGTAATTAGGTGGCATTGTGAATTAGTCTGAGGGTGTTACAAGCTTGGTATCAGAGCCTAGGTTTAAGAGATTAAGTATCTAGTGGATGCTTAAGCTTAAACCCTAGAGTCTAGATCCTTGGATTGTAATCCGAAGTAGAGTATTAGGTGATGAACGGGTAGTGTGTAGAGTTTTGTAGAGTTGATTTGTGTTATTATCTTATTGTGCAGGTTGTTATGGACCGTCAGGGCAGCGGGCCTCAGGGGGATGACCATAGGGATGATGAGCCTGTGCGTAGATCTGACTTGTATTCTGTGATAGGTCAGATATTAGATGAGCGTTTTCCGGGTCAGAGCATGGGTAGGGGTCGAGGTGCGGTGCCTCCGCCCGAGGGAGGCCAGAGTTCTGGAGCTGGTGCTTCTTCTTTTAGCCAGCCATCGCGAGGGTCCTTTAAGGACTTCATGACGGGTCGCCCTTCCGAGTTCTTTGGTGGAGTTGGTGCCTCGAAGGCACTGGATTGGTTGAGAGAGGTCGAGGCAGCATTTCGTATAGCTCATGTGGATAGAGTAGATAGAGTGAGTTATGCTTCCTACCTTCTGAAGGGAGGGGCATTGAGATGGTGGAGTTCGGTTGTCAGTGCTCGTGGAGTCGATGAGGCCTATCTGATGTCTTGGGAGGAGTTCCGTACAAAGTTCGAGCTGCAGTATTGTCCGTTGGACACGAGGAGAGAGTTGGAGCGAGAGTTCATTCATCTGCAGCAGGGATCCAGATCCGTCCAGGAGTATATCGATGTATTTAATGACAGAGCCCAGTTTGCACCGCATCAGGTAGCCACAGAGGACCGAAAGGTCAATATGTTCATCGAGGGTTTGAGGCCAGACATTAGAGAGTTTGTGGGGATGTTGCGTGACCCCACCTTTTCATCAGCGATGGAGTATGCCCGCCGCCGAGAGCGGGAGATCGAGAGACAGCGAGAGCAGTCAGCTCCCCAGAGACAGCGTATCGAGCCATCGGGCCAAGGTCAGAGTTCTGGATCTTCGAGGTTTTATCGGGAGAGCCGTCAGGGTGGGTATTCTGAGCAGCAGGGACAGAGTTCAGGGGCGCAGCGAGATCAGAGACGGGATGATAGGCAGTTGGGGGTTGGTCAGAGTCAGGGTCGGGGTGGTCAGAGGCAGCAGGGGCAGCGACAGCAGGGTCAGGGTCAGGGTCAGAGACAGAGCCAGAGCCAGGGGAGTGTTGGGAGGGGATCTCGGGATTTTGGGAGCCGAGTTGAGAGTTCAGTGTCTGTTGAGAGAGATTGTCAGCGGTGCCATCACCGTCATGCAGGGCCGTGTGCCCGGGAGCACCTTCGTTGTTTCCGATGTGGCCAGTATGGTCACACAGCGGTTGCATGTACCTCCCAGGAGTCTCTTTGCTTCCGATGCGGGAAGCCGGGTCATATGTCTCGGGATTGTCCGAACCCGAGCGCGGGGTTTCCGGGGTCGAGTTCGAGTGGAGCAGGGCCATCTGGGTCATCTACAGCGCCTCGGGGAGGAGGAGCACCGAGGGCTCGTGGCAGGGTCTTCCAGGCTACTGCTGAGGAGGCGCGTGAGTCGCCTGATGTTGTGTCTGGTACGTTTATCCTTAACGGACTACGTGCCTTTATTTTATTTGATTCGGGATCTGATCGTTCATATGTATCTACCTCCTTCTGTGATTATTTTGCTATCCCTTCATTTGAGTTATCTGTGCCTGTTATTGTTGAGCGTGTTGATGGTAGTACTGTGTTAGTGAGCCGCATTTATAGAGATTGTGCATTAGAGATAGATGGTCATCGGTTTTCCATAGACTTGATGCCTATGGAGATTAGTAGTTTTGATGCCATTATTGGCATGGATTGGTTGACAGTGCGTCAGACAGATATCTTCTGTTCTAAGAAGATGATCCGCATTCCCGTCTCCGAGTCAGAGTCAGCAGTCGTGTATGGCGAGAGGCGCAGGGGAGAGATGAGTATTGTATCGATGGCGCAGGCGCAGAGGTATGTGACGAAGGGGTGTGCCACTTACTTAGCTTATGTGGTAGATTCGAGGAAAGAGAAGAGGGAGGTCAGTGATGTGCCGGTGGTTAGAGATTTCCCCGATGTGTTCCCAGATGAGCTGCCTGGTCTGCCGCCGGACCGGCAGGTTGAGTTTAGGATCGACCTAGTTCCCGGGGCCGTTCCTATTGTGCGTACGCCGTATCGGTTAGCTCCTACCGAGATGCGCGAGATGATGACGCAGTTGCAAGATTTGCTAGATCGAGGGTTTATTCGCCCCAGTTCTTCGCCGTGGGGAGCCCCAGTATTATTCGTGAAGAAGAAGGACGGGACGATGCGCATGTGTATTGATTATAGAGAGCTTAATAGGGTAACGGTGAGGAACCGTTATCCCTTGCCGAGGATTGATGATCTCTTTGATCAGCTTCAGGGGGCGAGTTTCTTCTCGAAGATTGATCTGCGTTCAGGGTATCATCAGCTGCGAGTTAGAGACGAGGACGTGCCTAAGACTGCGTTTAGGACCAGATATGGTCATTATGAGTTCTTAGTCATGCCGTTCGGGCTGACTAATGCCCCAGCAGCATTTATGGACCTGATGAATAGGGTCTGCAGGCCGATGCTCGATCGTTTCGTGATTGTGTTTATTGATGATATTCTGAATTTCTGATCTACTCGAGGAGCAGCGAGGAGCATGGCCAGCATCTGAGAGAGGTCTTGAGTACTTTGCAGCGAGAGAGGCTATACGCCAAGTTTTCGAAGTGCGAGTTCTGGCTTCGAGAGGTGCAGTTCTTAGGGCACGTGGTGACGAGCGAGGGCGTTAAAGTGGATCCAGCAAAGGTCGAGGCGATCATGAGTTGGGGTCAGCCCACGTCTGTATCTGAGGTTCGTAGTTTCTTGGGTTTGGCTGGATATTATCGGCGGTTTATAGAGAATTTTTCGCGAATCGCTGTGCCGTTGACGATGTTGACTAGGCAGTCAGTGCCATTTGTGTGGGCTGAGGAGCAGGAGAGTGCTTTTTTAGAGTTGAAGAATCGGTTGTGTAGGGCCCCGATTCTAGCATTGCCAGAGGGTTCTGAGGATTTTGCTGTGTATTGCGATGCTTCCTTCACTGGGTTGGGATGTGTGTTGATGCAGAGAGGTAAGGTGATTGCTTATGCCTCGAGACAGCTTCGGAGTTATGAGTTGAGTCGGCCAGTGCATGATCTAGAGTTGGACGCCATAGTCTTTGCCTTGAAGATATGGCGGCATTATCTATATGGGACGAGATTTACTGTGTTCACTGATCATAAGAGTTTGCAATATTTGTTCAGTCAGAAGGAGCTGAACATGAGACAGAGACGTAGTATGGAGCTCTTGAAGGATTATGATTGCGACATCCAGTACCACCCGGGGAAGGCTAACGTGGTGGCAGACGCTTTGAGCAGGAGATCCTATGAGCAGACGGTTGTATCCAGAGCTTCTCGATTAGAGGTCACGTCGACCTTGATTGATAGTCTGCGATTAGCTCAGGAGGAGGGTTTGAGAGGCGAGAATGTGCAGAGAGAGAGATTAGCTGGTCAGCTGGAGTTATTGAGCAGAGACGATAGAGGTTTGATGACTCTCCGTGGTCGAGTATGGGTCCCCAGAGTAGGTGGTTTGAGACAGCTGATTCTAGATGATTCCCATAAGTCTAGATTGTCGATCCATCCGGGTAGCACGAAGATGTACAGAGATCTGCGAGTTCATTATTGGTGGCCAGGGATGAAGAGGGATGTAGGGAAGTATGTGGAGGCGTGTATGACGTGTTTGAGAGTTAAGAGTGAGCATCAGAAGCCGCATGGCAGACTTCAGCCGCTAGAGATTCCAGAGTGGAAGTGGTATGATATCACCATGGACTTCATAGTGAGACTCCCGCGGACTGTTCGTGGGAATGATATGATCTGGGTTATTGTTGATCGGCTTACGAAGAGTGCCCACTTCTTGGCCGTTCGTGGGACTATTACGATGGATCAGTTGGCGCGCCTCTACATCAGCGAGATTGTTGCGAGACATGGAGTTCCGAGATCTATTACGTCTGACCGAGATAGCCGATTTGTATCGCGATTCTGGCAGAGCTTCCAGAGAGAGTTGGGCACCCGAGTTCAGTTGAGTACGGCTTATCATCCGCAGACAGGGGGTCAGACAGAGCGAACTAATCAGACTCTGGAGGATATGCTGCGGGCTTGTGTGATTGATTTTGGGGGTAGCTGGGATCTTCATTTGCCGCTTGTCGAGTTTGCGTATAATAACAGCTACCATGCATCCATCGGCATGCCTCCATTCGAGGCTCTCTATGGGCGTAAGTGTTTGACTCCGGTGTGTTGGGGAGAGGTTGGGGAGCGTCCTATCGGCGGACCAGAGGTTCTTCAGGAGACTAGCGACAAGGTCGCTATGATTCAGCAGCGGATTAGGACAGCTCAGAGTCGCCAGAAGAGTTATGCAGATCGCCGGATGTCTGAGTTAGAGTTTCAGGTCGGAGACTCCGTGATGCTTAAAGTCTCACCCTGGAAGGGTATTATTCGATTTCGTAGGCGAGGTAAGTTGGGACCGCGTTATATTGGGCCATTCGAGGTTATCGAGAGGATCGGGGATCAGGCTTATCGTCTAGATTTGCCTTCAGAGTTGTCGGGAGTGCATAATGCTTTTCATGTTAGTCACCTTCGTAAGTGTTTAGCCCGTGATGATCAGCGAGTGTCGTTATCTGAGATTGAAGTCGATGATAGACTTCAATATGCCGAGCAGCCTGAGGCAGTGACAGATCGGAAAGTGAAGAGGTTGCGTAATAAAGAGGTGGCGTTAGTGTTGGTGCAGTGGAAGCACCATAAGGGTACCAGCGCCACATGGGAGCCAGAGTCAGAGATGCGCAGCCGTTATCCTCACCTCTTTGCTTCGAGCTAGATTCTGAGGACAGAATCTTTATAAGGAGGGAGGACTTGTAACATCCCGATTTTGAGATAGGTACGTGGAATTATTTCATTAGAGTAATTATTTAATTCGGGACCCGGAGATATAAATTTGTATTTTGGGGTATCGGGATCGGATTTTTGGGTATCGGACCGAGTTAAACCCAAAACGTATATATATGTTGCTTCCTTTATCCTTTTAGCTCATTTCAAAACCAGAGCCAAATGTGTATGTGTGTATTCTGAATTCCAGCAACCATAATCAGGATTGGGAATCTGAATTGAAGCTTCAAGCTGTGGAATCATCATCAACTTCTTCTTTTGTGATTGAAACCATATTAGAGGTAATTTTGAGTTGAATTTGCGGATTAATTGTTGTGGATTGAGAACAAGTAATTGAATTGGGTTTATATCTGTTTCTAAGTAAATTCGAGTATGTATTCGTGATTAAAATCAAGCTGAATCAGTGTTGGGGAGATTTCCCCTGGTCTGTGAAAAACAGAGCATAACTGCTACTGTTCGTCCGTGAGCGCGACCGCGATCCCTTGATCGCGGGCCGCGATGTTCTTGAGATGATCGCAGGCGGTTTGAGCCCGAGCTCGGACCGCGATGTGAGCTCGGCCGAGTTTGAGGTCAGCGCGGCCGCGACCGCGATAGGGTCAGTGCGGCCGCGATTGGTTGAGTTCGGCCGCGATGCGGCTAGGGTTTGAGTCGGGTTTTCGGGTTCTGTGAGTCGTGTATTTGGGTCCTTGGGGTCTCGAGATTTGTTGAGAATTGTGTATAGAGTTGTTGGGCTGAGTTTGTGATGTTGAGATTGTGTTATTGTGATTTCAGGGTCTCGTGTTGACAGGGTAGGGAAAGGGCAGGGAACCGAGACTTAGTTTATCTAGCTGAGCAGGTGAGTTTGCATGTTTTTCTGAGATACTTGTACGATTATTTATTAATACTTGCATGATCTTTTACTGAGCTTTTTACGAGATATCATGAGTTTTCTTACGAGTTTTTATTGAGATATTATCATGCATGTATTACTGTGCTTTATTGAGAACTGTGTTTTAATATGAGATTTGGGACACTTGAGCTGTTGAGATACTAAACCGTACGGCTGGGCAGGGGTCGGGTCGCTCCCGATTCCCTTTTGAGTCCTGACGACTGCTATGTGCGGTCTAGGGATTTGGGTACGTGGATTCGTCCACACGAGTTGAGTACCTATTTGAGTATCATGTGGGATCTCATATACTTGTTCAGTAGAGAACGCTGAACGTTTTATTATTGAGCTTACTTTTTATTGAGATTTATAATCGTACACTAACCCTTGCATTCTCACCAGCGTTAGCTGACCCAGTGTGTGTTGTTGTGTATAATCCAGGTGACCGGACTGCTAGTAGGCCTGCTGCACCAAAGTAGGTTTACATTCTGTGATTGAGGAGTTAGCTACCCGCGTAGAGGTAGTTACATTTTGCGGACTGTTTATATACTTCGGATAGGTTGTGTAATATTCAGGGACTTCCGTGACTGTTTCTTGTGTAAAATAATGTTTTAAATTATCGGGTTTTCCGCGTGTACGTATGGGAATAGTGTAGAGATTATTATATTATATCTTTGCTGACGTGGTAATTAGGTGGCATTGTGAATTAGTCTGAGGGTGTTACAATTTTTCAATAGGAAAAACTATAAACCGGAATAATTGATAGTTTTTTTCGTTGTTAAAAAGCCGAACAATTTGTAGTTTTTAAATTTCAAATGAAAAGTTCTACAAATGAAAAATTATTTGACCCCATTCATTTTTTTTAGTTTTTCTAGGAATGGAAAAACTATGACTAATTGTGGTTTATAGTTTTATGAATGAAAAATAATGAGACTCGTTTTGATTTTTGTTTTTTTTAATAAAAAAACTATGACTCATTTAGATTGGAAAAACTAAAAATTAAAACGATTTGTTTTATTTTGTTCGGAAAAACTAAGAAAATGATGGTTCGTAGTTTTTTCGTTCGAAAAAAATGACAACTGGTATGATTCGTAGTATTTTTTTTGTTCATATTATATATAATTATAAATAAATCATCGAATATTATCTAACCGTAAATATTCAGAATATATATTAAAAAAATTATAAGGTTACGAAAAATAAAAATTATAAATAAATAAATTTAATGAAATTAAAAAAAAAAAGTTACTAGAGATAGTAATAATATAATTAAGTAAAAAAATAGTTACTAAAGATAGTAATAATATAATTATGTATACTTTAAAAAAATAAAGAATAAATAAAAACTATAATTTTATTATAAAATTTCACAACAAAATTTGAAACATAAATTGAGTTTATTTTGGTGTTTATGAAATATTAGAAACTTTTAAAAAATAAAAAAAATTTGGTTTTTAATTTGACATGTTACTATTATTGATAAAAATATGAAAAGATTATTTTTGATAATTGAAAAGTTGGTGACCTGCCAAAAACGTTTGCAGGTCACCAATTACTATTATTGATAGAAAAATAAAAAGTTGTTACTATAAATGATAAGAAATATAAAACTTAATGTTATTAATGATAAAAAATAAATAATGTTACTATTAATGATAAAAATGACAAAAGTTGTTACTATTTTTCGTGATTTCCCCATTTGGAAAAGAAAATAGTATAATGATTAGGTTTGTACAAAAAAGTTATGAAAGTCATAAACTCTAAAATTTGCATAATGAGAAATCTATTTGTATACTTCTCTTTTTCTCATTACCATCTCCCATACATGTGTGTTACACACACAAATATATACACTTATAGGTATACATAGATAACTATATATACAGGTGTTCAAAAATCAGAACCGAACTGAAGAATTGTTCCGAAGCGAACCCGAACCCATACGGTTTGGGTTTAAGTTTAGATTTTATGGATTTTCCGGTTTTGATTCAGTCATTCAGTTCGGTTTGATCCAGTTTTGTATTTTTCAATGTAAAAGTTAAGAAAAGAAAAACAATAAACTGGTTCCATAATCCATATCGTTCGGTTTTTGGTTTTGACTTTATGGAATTTTCGGTTTTGGTTCGGTTTTTCCACTTTGCATATGTACATGTATGCATACATAGACACATACATGTATACATGTATATATGTGTGTGTGTGTGTATAACACGTATGTATGTATATTGATTGATCCAAAAGGCCAAATAAAATTAAAACAATAGACTATGCCGGAGAAAACGAATTCTAACTCCTTACCTTCTCATCGAGTGTGCTCCCTTTAACTTCAATACTGATGTTGTCCATTCTTCTTGGGTAAAACGACGATGATCCACCCTTCGGAATCACAAAACAATCACAACACGCCTTTTCCGTAAATACACCATCTTCAATAGGCAATATTCCACGACCCCATTTAAAACTTACGTACTTTCTCAGCTAGTTTCAACAATAAAGACAAACGACTAAAATTTAGTTCCTAGCCACATATTCACATCCAACTGCTTTTGCGTACAACCGTTTAGCTGAAATTATGAAAACATTACCTTATCCCACCGTTCTTGAGCTTTCCGACGATTTCTAATACTTCTCATAACAACATCCTCATGTCGGAACCTCTTGAATCTGTATTCAAACTACAAGAATAGACAGGTTGTTCTTTTGTTACGTACATAACTTTTTCTTTAAACGATTAGCCCTTTATCGAACTAGAAAAATATTTAAAAAAAGACGTATAAATACAAGGGCGAAAATCCAACACCTCGATAGAACGTTTTCACAAACGAACGTTTGTTGATACGTAGATAAACAAGTATTTAACGAAAAAGGAAAAAGAAGCATACTTGGACCAAAAAGTAGAAAAATATGCCAATACTAACGCAATACAAGCCACCTAAATCAGCAAGAAATCCCACTGCATTCTTCGAAAAATAAGATATGTTAGATTACTATGTTTAACTCAGCATATCAGGGATAACTGCATAAAGAGGTACCGTACCTATAGCTCGTATTTATTTCAGGTAACGAACTAAACTCGCCTTTATAGAAAGGTAATATACTTTTAAAGTTTTAAATATTGAAAAAACTCAATCAACTTTTCTCATTTTCTCAATTAAGTCCTTAAACTTTTATTCCAATTGTTTAAGTCCCTTAACTATGTTTGTCTATATATATCTTTGACTGGTTACTAGATTCTCGCCGGTAAAATAAAAACAAAAAGTTTAGGGACTTATCGCTATAATATGGAAACATGGTGAGTTTTTTTCAACATTAATCAAGTTGAAAAACTAAGGTTATTTGTTTGGTAACCGGTCAAACACATCAAATATACACTTTGTTTGGTAACTGGTCACACATGTCAAATATACACTTTTGAATAAGACAAACATAGTTTAGGGACTTAAACAATAAGAAAAAAAGTTTAGGGACTTAATCGCTCAAATGAAGAACTTGATGGGGGGTTTTTAATATTGACCCTTTAAAAAGAGGGTAAATTTGGTCATTTCCAGTGGTAATGCTACTACACTAACAAGGATCATTAAAAGTGTCAAAACTGTCACTAAAAACATAAGAAATTATGCTTTTTAGAAATTTCTAAAAGTAGGATACCTTTCTATAAGGAAAATTTAGTTTGTTACCTGAAATAGAAAGCAACGATAAGCACATTACCTTTTTATGCAAATATTCCCGTTATACAAAAAAATTTTTGACTATTAGTCAAAGTCTATAATATATTCATGATATTGGCAACCAAAATAAACCAATACAATGACTAAAATTAGCACCAATTACTTCATGAAACGTTGACTCTTGTAGTTTTACGAAATGGAGTAATGGCCCGTTTAGTTGACCAGTTTTCGAAGAAAATTTTCATCGACACCAAGGGTTTCCAGAAAAATGCGTTCAAATCCATTGTTTTTATTTTATGTTTTCAGTTTTCAAAATAACAAGAAAACTTAAAAACTCCTTTTTAAGGTTTTTGCATTTTGTTTTCAATTTAGTCATCCCAATCTCATCTTTAAAATGTGATGAAGATGAGTGAAAAATGAAAAGACAATATTTATGACACATCTAAACATATTCTCATCTCTAAAATGTTTTTTTTTAGAAAGCATCATGTTTTCAGTTTCATCAAAAACTCCAAATCGAAAATTCTCGCTTGCTAAATGCAAAGATTCTTGATTGATGTTTCATGTATATATATTCAAAACGAACAAATACAAGCTTAGGAAATCACTCACCAGGCCCGAGCGTGCTTTGATTGTCGATTTCCACAATGTAAGAAGAAAGGAAATTGATGTATAACGTCGTGTTAACGAGTCCATCGTTTGAGCTCTGTAGAGAGGCCTGCAGCTGACTCGTCTCACTAAAAGAAGAACCGGGAAGGAAGTCATGAAACAGAGGTTGTATGAGTTTGAGATCGTGTTTATTGCGGTATATTCTCGGAAATAAATTAAACTGCAAGATATTCGGATCTCTCCCTCTATACGTCACAAACTTTGCACTGTTCGTGCTTCCATTCTTCAAAGCACCACTTACAAAACTCTCATGCTTTTTGTGGCGCCGGTCTCTTGCAGTTAACTTAAACTCAAAACCAACGGCACTTGCCGGCATGGTTGGTAGATCAACAAACTGCAACGAGACGTAAATATTATCACGAAGAAGCTGACAATCGTCACATTTAAGAGTTATGGTTGGTCCCTTTGTGGTGTTTAGGCAGGAAAACCGGACGAAAGTGGAAAGAGGGGCGGTTCGATAATCGATGAAACCCGGATTTCCAGTCATCAAATTACCGACACCCTGTAGATTGGAGCAGCTCATGCTAGAAACGGTCGTTATGTTGAATTCCATATCGTTATGGAATAAAGCCAAGTCTGGTGCGTTTGCCGCTATAACACTATGCACCTCGATCGTTCTCATAGATATAACTTGGTACAACAACCTGTGACGAAAGACATGCAAAAAACGTCAATGTCCTTTAACACATATACCGATTGGCGATTACATACATGACTCTCATTAATCATTATTATATCAGTTTCATTATATTGTGTAATTTGAATCAATCAAATTAACTAATATAAATCCATAAGTAATCATTGAGATGACGTAAACTAATCTTGTTATGATTATATGAAAGTCATTGGTCACTCACGCAGCAAACAAACCGATAAAAAGGATCCAACTTCCAATTGAGAAAGCTCCACCAAGTTCCGTTTTTCGCTTCGTGACAACCTTTTGATCATCCTACATAATTGACATGAAGAACATTGTATGACCAACATATTACTCATTCCAGTAAAGACACGAGATGCACAAAACTTTCAAAAAGTTTTATTCAAGTTAACGAACTTTAAATTTTGTCTATTTAAGGTAAGCAACTTTTTCTTGTTCAAGGTAACTAACTTTTAATATTTCTTATTTTAGTAGGTGACTAGTACCAAAAATGTTAGTTTTCGCTTTCCACATCTACGTCAAAATTACTATTTACATATGCCAATTATCAGTTTCCAACATAGAAAATTTCAAAGTTAGTTACATGAAATTGACGAGTATAGTGTTGGTTAACTTAAAGGGATATATGTGCAAAAAACCCTTAAGTTGGACCAATTTTGTGATTAAAACCCCTAACCATTTTTTATTGCACAAAAAACCACCAACCGGAAAAATTTAACGGAATCTTGGTTTTAAAAAGCGTAAGGCGCACTGTTGCGAAAAGGGTTCTGGAGCCTGAGGCGTGAAGCGCGATGTGAGGCGCGCGCATCACGTACGCGAGGCGCACTTGTTTTGGTATCATAATTCATATATAATAACACATTAATACTACTTTAACAACTAAAAATGTAAAATACCAAAATACAAAAATATACACAATCTTCATTACAAATTTGAATTACTTTAACAATTAATCAAGGACCGACTCATTTTCTTCTTTTCTAGGCCAATTTTAATGAAACGACAAGGAGACGCTCGCAACGGCTTGTGTTGCGCAGGGCTTTGAGCCTCGATGAGCCTCGCGCCTCAGTGAGCCTGAGGCGCGCTTTTTAAAACACAGAACGGAATTGGGATATTATCGATTGTAACCGATTGAAAGTCGTAGACCGCCGTCAACAAGTCATCTGTGACCACCGAAATTTCGCCGAAAAAGGAGATTCCAAGTTTCCAACAAAAAAACACAGATTTGAACAAAGAAATCAACAAGAAATGTGAATTTGAATTATAAAACACAGACAAGTGAGTTCGCTGAAAAAAGGTTTGTCGAAGACGAATGGTTGGTCAGCAAATTGCAACCGGTTCATCAGGTTGCAAGTAATTTTTTTAAAGAACCCCATTTTGATAAGATTTAGTCAATTTGGGGTTTTTTGTGCAGTTAAAAATGATTGAGGATTTTAATCACAAAAATGGTCCAACTTGAGGGTTTTTTGCACAAATATGCCTAACTTAAACGAGAAAAAACCTGAATTTGATTACCTTTTTATGAAATAACCCTATCGTTTAAACGAGAAAAAACCTGAATTTGATTACCTTTTTTATGAAATAACCCTATCGTCTCGTCTTAATCCCTCAATTTTAGGTATAAATTGAATGCTAAAATATATTTAATCAATTATGGATGACAGAGAACAAGAAATGATCCACCAAAACCAATAGAATCCACTTCCCCGATCTCTTCATATTATTTCTCCTAATCAACTCAAGCACAAACATTTATAAACAATCACAAGAACCATAACCTTTTTTTCGTTCATTCGATTCATAACCTCAGCAGTCAGCAATCACAAGAAGCAAAATGGTCAAACTAGTTCAGGCTTCAACATTATTCATCACATAATCTTTATGAAGTTCAGTTACTTAATTATCATTCTTGCTGCACAAAAAAGGATCAAATCAAGTTGTTCCCAAATCCAAATTCGACATCATTTATAAAACTTTTTTTTCCATCAACATTTTTTCAATTCATGGTCTTAACATAACCCTTAAATCAATTCATTCTTCTTGAAACATACAGTAAGGAAAAGTATCTATAATCTTGAAGCTATCAAACACTTAGCTAATTTGACTCCTGAAAAGTCAAATTAGGAACTAAATCTATCATTTTTTAAAACTTTTTTCCTTCTAGCACTTTTCAATTTCATAATCTTAATACAACCCTTCAATCAATTCATTATTCTTGCAACACACAGTAAGGAAAAGTATCTATAATCTTGAAGCTATCAAACACTTAGATAATTTGACTCCTGAAAAGTCCAAATTAGGAACTAAAACTAACATTTTCTTTAAACTTTTTTTTCTTTCTAATACTTCTCAGTTTCATAATCTTAATATAACCCTTCAATCAATTCATTGTTCTTGCAACAGAAATTATGAAAAGTATCTATCATATTGAAGCTATCAAAAACGTAGGTAATTTGACTCCTGAAAAGTCAAAATTAGGAACTAAACCTTATATTTTTTTTAACTTCATTAATTTAACCTAACAGTTAGCATGAAAAAACTCAAGATTACTAGCCAATGTCGAGTAGCAAAAGCGAAATCCAATCTACTTTATAATTTTAATCATGGAAAGTTGGAAACCTACAATACTTTTATCATCTCAATTTACTTTTAACCTTTCCGAATTACAACTAGTTGGTTAACTATATCACATTCGCCTTTTTAGATGAACTGAAATATAATTTGACAAAGTTATCCACACCTATAATCTTGAACCAATCTAAAACTTAGCTACTACAAAGTTGGTTGCCATTTCTTGCAATTACCTCAAAATCTAACAATTAAGCATGAAAAGAAAATCAAGATTACCAGCCACTGTCGAGTAGCAAAAGAGACATCCAATCTACTTAACGATTGTATAACTTTAAACAATGATGGCATCCTACTTATATTTATCAATTATAACAATGTACTTTTAATTTTTCACAATTACAGCTACTAGTTGGTTACCTCAATCTCATCCCAATTTCTAGATGAAGTGAAATAAATCAATAATTTGACAAAGTTATCCACACGGACCACATTTATAATCATGAACATGTCTAATACTTAGCTAGTTTAAAGTTGGTTGTCATTTCTCGCAATTAACCCTAAATCTAACAATTAAGCATGAAAACGAAATCAAGATTATTACCAGCCAATGTCGAGCAGCATGAGAGACACCCAATGTACTTTATGATTGTATAATTCTAAACAGTCCTACTTTATATTTTATCAATTATAACAATGTACTTTTAATTTTTCACGATTACAACTGCTAGTTGGTTACCTTAATCACATCCCAATTTCTAGATGAAGTGAAATAAATCAATAATTTGACAAGTTATCCAAACTTATAATCTCGAACCTACCTAAAACTTAGTTGGGTTAAAGTTGGTTGCTATTTCTAGCAATTAACCCTAAGCATGAAAACAAAATCAAGATTATTACCAGCCAATGTCGAGTAGCAAAAGAGACATCCAATCTACTAATCCACCATCTAATCTCAAACCAAATTGTTCTTCCATCACCAAGCTTCCAAAACCTCACAAAACAACAAAACACAAGCCACGTGGCAACTAACACAAGGGTAGCTTCAAGAAACACAGCTTGAGATTGTGTGAATTTCTTGATTGTGTCAAATGCAAAGACGTTAGCTGGAATGTTGATTGTATAGTCAACGCCGGTACCCACCGAGAACTCGTCGGCGCCGGAGGAAGTGGTGAACGGCGAGCAGGTTTTGTCGGTGGTGTTGTAAAAGTAACCTGGATTACAGGCGCATAAAGTGGTGTTGTACCGGAAGAAATTGGTGGTTGGACACTGCATTTTGGGTGGAATTAATTTGTGGGTATTTTGATTTCTGACAAAATTTGAAAAATTTAAGAACTTTTTTGTGGTGTGATCTGTGAATCTTGATGAGAATAAATTAGCAAACGAAGGAAGAAGAAAGTCTTTGCGTGTTTGGATTTGGACAGAACAACATTCGCTGGGTTGTGCCTTTTTTTGGAAAAGGGTAGAATTATCTCTAACCCAAAAAAATGTTTCTACTTCTGTAATTATTTTTTTTAAGAGGTTTAAACGACACCTCAACAAGCGTCTTCTGTCTATATATTATAATAAATTAGAACAATTTTTGTCACGTGTCATCCTCTTATTACATTAATTTTTTATTTTCCTGCTTTTTTTCCAAAAATAAAAATGAACATTAATTTAAGTAAATGCATATCATTTATTGATTTACTTTAAACTTTAGTATTTAAACTTATTATTTTTGTTTCCTAAACTAATTGGAATTACAACTAATAACAAGCTAAAATTAAAATATTTAAAAACTCAATAAAATAATAAACTTCATGTTAAATGTCTCAAATAGTAAATAATTTTAAAAAATAGTAAAATAAAAGAATTTAATTTTAAAATAATTTTTTTAAAAGATCAATAAAATAATTAACTTTAAATTTTAAATGTCCGAAAGAATAAAAAATTTTATGAAATAATAATTAAATATTTTAGTATACAATAAAATTTAAAAACTTTTATTATCAAATCTTTATATGTTAGTTATGAAACTTTGACCACACATTAAGAAAAATAATCATTCAAATTTCAAATGTATTTTGTATTAATATTTTCTAAAACTTCAATGAATGTTGCAAAATTTATATTTTAAAATAACTTAATTTCGAATAATCTTAATTAGTATTTATCTATTAAGTTGACGCTAGAATTGTTGTATCAAGTTTTAATCAGTTAGGCAATAAATATGTATTATTAATTAAAACATCTTCAATAAGAAAACTTGTATATGATTTAATTTAAGGTCTTTAACAAATTTATACAATTTAAATTAATATACTTTATAAAAATTAAAAATATAAAATAATTATCATATTAAATTTATTTGATTTCTATGGAATTATTGATGATAACACAATAACAAACAAAACAGAATAAAGGTTCAACATTTTTAAATCAATAATAAGAAGATAATAATTGGAATGAATCACATATGTAACAGTCATAAAATATTATATTTAAATAAATAATTTAAATATTTTGAATCCTATTTTAACCGTCTTCTTTTGATTTAAACATGACTTAGAGTCATCATTTTTTATCATTGACTCAATGATTTAGTCTGTATTTCATCTTTTTATTGGTTTTTATTGTATATTAATTTTAAAAAAAATTTAAGGTTCTTAAGGAATTTCATCTTTTTATAAATATTTAATATATAACAAAGTTTTTTTTATATCAATCCATGTAATACATGGGTTTTAACCTAGTTTTTTCTATAGAGTAAATTAGAAATGATTCACGTGGTTTATTTAAATTTATATAAATGATAAACCAACTTTTAAAGTTGCAGAAACAATTTTTTAATTTTTAAACTTTTTAAAAATAACGATTTTGTTATTTTCTTAATTACATGTTTGGTCCCTCCACAATTTAATATAATTTTTAATTTTGGTCCATTTTAAAATTTTTATTTTTGGTTTTAAACTTGTAATATTAATTTAATAAATTATGATTTGATTCATTATTAAATGTATTATTATTATTATTACTATTAATTATACATATTTATTTTTTAAAATAAATAATTACAAAAATAGTCATTTCTCACATGTTTATTCACTTTTTAGCCACTTTATATACATTTTATCAAAATAGTCACACTTTACGTTACCACATTTACGTGATAGCCACAATTTACGTGATTTGTACTTTTTTTCATTTTTTTAATGCATTGCGTTACAAAAGGTGTCTGATCACGTAAATTGTTGTACTTTACGTGACCATTTTTGCTCCTTCCCCATGAATGTTTGGTGGGATGTCTTGTCACACTTTACGTTACCACATTTACGTGATAGCCACAAATTACGTGATTTGTACTTTTTTTTCATTTTTTAATGCATTACGTTACAAAAGGTGTTTGGTCACGTAAATTGTTGTACTTTACGTGACCACTTTATATTTTTGCCCCTTCCCCATAAAATGTAATGATTTCTAAAAGAAAACATTTTAACCTTCCATTAGTTACCATTTCGTGTCTTTCCCCATAAAATGTAATGATTACTAAAAGAAAACATTTTAACCTTCCATTAGTTACCATTTCGTGATTGTCATGAAACAAACTATTCTCCGGCAAGCCCTTTTCTCCGGTTTTCTTCTCCGGCGCTTTACCATCACTACAACAAAACAAGCCTATTGCAACCTTGACAAAATGTTGCATTAGGCCTGCAAAAAGTTGCATTATGCCTAAAGCAACCTTTTAGCAAGAGTTGCATTATGTCCTCTTGCATTAGGTCTAAAGTAACCTTTTTGGTAGAATATGCAACCTTTTTTAAAAGAGTTGCATGAATCATAGAAATGCAACCTTTTTAAAATGCAACCTTTTTATACTTGAATGTAACCTTTTTATACTTAAATGCAACCTTTTTATACTTAAATGCAACCTTTTTACAAACAAATGCAACCTTTTTCACACTCAAATGCAACCTTTTTTACATCAAATGCAACCTTTTTCAAACTCAAATGCAACCTTTTCACATTAAAATACAACTATTTTTAAACTCAAATGCAACTTTTTTATGCTCAAATGCAACCTTTTGATGCTCAAATACAACCTTTTTTACATTCAAATGCAAGTTTTTTTTTTAAATGCAACTTTTATGAATTTAGTTACAAAAAGTACAACCTTTTAAAACAATAATACAATTTAAGAACATCACCAATTCAAAACATGTCGATTACAATAATTAAAAGGTATCAAAATCCTTCACCAATTACACAATAATCTCAAAACACAATATTCCATAAAATAATTGTTAATTACAATGACAAAAGGGTATCTAAATCCTCCAAAAAAACACAAGTCTTCATGTATATATCAATATCCCAAACAAAGTTGCCTGTCACACACAAATAATAATAAGTAACTAACTCAAACCAAAATAATCAAATTGATGAAATAATTATACTTGTCAAGATTGTAACGACATCATACCTTGAACCAAACATAGACGATAACTCATGCTAGAAACTCACAAACTTGAAGAGGCAATTTTTCCATAAGCTTCTTGTAACAACCTGAACCTTAATTAGCATGTTTAGCGTTAATTAATAACTTTAATTGCATTATTAACATTGTGATTATTGGTTAAGGTTAATGAAAGTCATAATTAAATTATGTACTGTTATTCATACAATTGTTAAGTAAAAGAAACATCAAGCAAAGGATTTCTACAAGGATTTAAGGTAAACCTATCATCTAAATTGTTCTTGTGTGTGCAAATAAAGCTACGGCTTCCTGGGATTTTGTATGTGTCTTCATCTTCAAAAATCGGTCAACAATTTGTATTACAAACCTAAAATAAAGTTCATGCATGTGTTTGTTATGTAATTAATTTCATTTATTATCAATTTGAAGGTTTGATTCCGATATTGAAAACAAAAAACACCTGAGATTCATAAGGATGTTTTGTCCCTACTATTTCTTTATGTTTTGGCGTGAAAAATGAGAGGCTAAGGCGGCCCTTTGGCCTTCGGCCAGGTATTATATTCATGTGTGTGATTATATATATCATCTATATGCATAAATCGCCTTTAATCTACTTGTGTGGCTGCTGAAATTAAAGAAATACAGAAGCAAAAGTGCAGTGTTGCAAGGTATATATATATACAATTCTGTTTCTTGTTTGTGTCCGTAAACCAGGCCAAGAAGGTCCATGACCTTCGGCCTTAACTTTAAGATCAAATGTGTATATTTATTGATCATTTAGGAGCATTAAATCGCCAATAACCCCTTGAATCTGCTGCTGGAAATTAAGTAAAAACAGAAAGTTTGTGCAGAAACAGAATACACAAGTGTGCAGTGTTGTGTATATGCGTTTGTTTGTGCATGAGAATGGTAGATCCGAGACCCACAAGTGTGAGGATCTCGGATGGTTTAAACATTTCTTTAATTCAAGCAAAGCAGTAAAACATTTGTGTGTTTAATTGTAATTCTCGGACTCCACAGAAAGAAAGAAAAGAACTACAATAGTAGCATTGTACCTGGTATCGTGTGTGTGTGTTCTGTCATCTAAATCACAGCAGCTTTTCCTTTTCTTTTGTTATAAAATTTCGGATGTGTGTGCTACAAAAGCAGCAACCAAGTTTATAAAAATCTCGGATATATGTGGGTATCACAGAGCAGCCCATTTTCTCTATTTGTGTGTGTACTGTCGACTGTGAAAACAGAAACATATCAGTATATATACATTCATACACAAATAACTTAAGTACATGTGTGAGTGTGTATGCAGTAAATGAACAAAAAAGAACAAAAAAAATTGTAAGAGGTAATTCATTTCAATAATCAGCAATTCAAGATAGTTTGTGTGTGTCTGTTCGTATATATCAATATTTACTCCCACTGCCCATAAGAATCACAACAATTTCCGTCTTTGGATGTCCCATGAAAATTTCAACATATCATTAATTGGAAATTTTCAAAGTAAGAATTACCTATTTTGTCCAATGGCATCATTACTACCACTGATCCTGTTGCTTTTTGGTCCACAAAATTCCCTTCTTTTATTATTGAAGGTGTTTAAGGCACCGGACTAATATTTAAACACGTTCATAAAACCAAGTGTCAAGGTCAAACATTGCAATTTCACAGGACAAAGGGCGTATTTATTTGAACTTGAATCAATGACTTCCTTGTGCCACAGAAAAACATCACTAAAAATGTACCAACCGCATCACTTACCTTCATTCTTTCTTCAACCATCACCGAAGTTTCACTTGATGAGGAAGATTCGATACAAATTATTCCATCATGGCCAATGCTATCTATGGTATCCGCAATTAAGTTTCAAAAAAAACTCATCATTTCCAGCAGAGACGAAAGCTATGGCTGCACAAGAGAAAGAAACTGTAGTCTTTTCTCATGGTATGAAAGACACATTAAAACGAGGGAAGGAAATTACCTTTTATATCATCCCTTTTGCGGACTGAAATCGTTTTCCTCTTCAAAACTTTGACCAGTTCTTCTACAGTCCTCTCCATTCCTTTCTTTAAAGAAAGGGAATTCGCTCCAAATGCTACTGCCAATAATCCAGATTTGATCATTTCTCTTGCAAGAACAACTATAGTGGTGGTACCATCACCAGTTAAATCATTTGTCTTAGTTGCAACCTACAAAGGGATGGAACATTTGGTATGGTCGTTTGTTAGTCGAATCCAGCACTTAACAGTCTGGTTAGCATGAATACCTCGTGGATAAGCACTGCTCCTGTATTTTTAATTGCATCAGAAAGCTCTATGGCTTTTGCAATCGTGACACCATCATTGATAACTTTAAGTGTCCCAGATTCAGAAAGAACAACATTTCGGCATGTACAAGACATCATAAGTTGATTAAAAATCACTGTTACAAGCACCTATGAAGGTCCATGATCTTGATGGTCATGGCACATTCTTATTGTACTCCGGATCATTTAGGATCTAGTCAACTAAATCCTTGTAATTTATCGTCAAAAGGCAGAGACATATTATTTGGGGGAAGATAATTTATATATAAAATTCAATAGCAGTACTTTATACAGAAAATCCTCAAAGATATTTGAACTTTTTTATGAAATATGACTTTATAGCAACAAATACAACAAAAGTACAAAACTGAAAATATCTTTCGTAGGCTAATTAACAAAAGCCAAAGCAATTTTCATCTGGGAAGTAGCATGTTTCAAACTAAAATTTGTCCACATGGAAGTGTCATAATTTGGAAGAAAATACACATACCTTTTGGTCCTAAGGTGACAGAAATAGCATCAGCAAGCTTATCTATCCCTGCAACCAAACCTTCCCTGCATTTCTTATCAAAAGAAACCCTCTTTGCTCCTGCTTTAACCAACACCATTTTCTTCGCTGAACTCTGCTTTCTTCTCCATAACACCCCACAAAATCTAGGTTTTCCACACACTTCCTTCAAATTAAAACAAAATTACACAAGTCAAAACCTCACCAAAACTAATACCCCCCCCCCCCCTTTGTCTCTCTCCCGATTCCACAACTAGAATCCATTAAATCCACCTCATCAAGTAAAGTTGGAAAATTCGAATGAATGTAAACATCCTCGAGTCTCTGATACATGAACTTCAAAAATGGATTATTTGATGATAACAGTAAGGCAGAAGAAAAAACGACATACTTGGATCGAACAAGCTACAAGATAAGTAAACATCGGAGGAGAAACTAAGATAGACGACCACATTTGTGGAATTTTGCTTGAATTTGGCACCAAACGAGACAAGAAAGCCAAGGACTTTGGCGTACGAGAGAATTTTGGGTCGCAATTTCGTTACCAGAGAGGTTTATCGAGGGTTTAAGGTGAGGGGTATTCTTCCCTTTCTAAAATCATTTTTCTGTCGGCTTTTCTTTTTCCTCCCTGTCCATCTTTTCAGCTAAGAAATAGAGTTTATTACGACATCGTTTCATGTTTTTTTGTGTCTTTTTGTTATTTCTTTTGGATTGATATTGATTTAATCCAATAAACTTTTATTAATTTATTATTTTACTTAATAAGGAAATGTCTGATTATTTTTAATCACATCTAGAATTCTTATAGGTTACCAAGTTAAAATTATTTTAAAAAAAATTAATAACACTAATATATAAATAAAATAATTATAATATTTTAATGACGAAATTATTTATATTAATATTTAAATTAAATAGATTAGCAATAAATAATTTTAATCTAATGAAAATGGTGACAATGTAAAATAGTTATATATTTTATTTTAAAGAAAAAATAAAAAAAATTAAAATCACATTTTACAATGTAATTTTGTGAGACCCAAGATTTCTCAAAGGTCTCAAGTCAAGGCCCAGTAGCAATGCAATATCAATCAGGAAACTAAGATAAAATTAACAGTTGCGGAAATAAAGTTAATTACAAACAGAAACAGAATTTAAGTAGCAAGGTACAAACATCTAGACTATTACATCAAATCACATAATACAAACTAGACCCGAACCCCAAAGCTCTATTATCAGCCAAATACCAAGGTGTTGAAACAGGTTCTAAAGCACTTCAAGCTCTTTCAGATTCCTGACCTATGAACTAGGTCCAGCCAATCCTTTGCCTTTACCTGAAAAATAATGCAACAACGGGGTAAGCTTATTTGCTTAGTGAGAATGTAGAATTTCACATTTAACATGCAATTATGAACGCGGAAGCACATGCACTGCACTCGGCTCATGCACGGCTCAACTCTATATGCACTGCACTAGGCTCATGCACAGCTCAATCTCGAAGGGTCATTGGCCAATTAATGCTCTTTTGATGCGCGACTTTTGCTCAGCTCCCAGTTATAAAACTGTTGTTGCTCTTGAGACTTTTAGACAAATTCATAAGGAATGCTCGGAGGATGATAATCCATACACACGCATCATTAGTAGGGATCAGCCACGTACTGGGCTAGCTACCAGTAAAAGCTCTATATGGATATCATCGGAATGCTCAGCTCTAGCTACCCTCTGTGCTTTCATCACGTAAATCAGCACATCATAAGCCTAACATTAACCCAACACTGAGCAATAGTGATGGTGTTAAGCTTAACAATCAAATGACTTGTCAAAGAATCGAATCTAGAGAAAGAAATACTCAGCTCAACAATTCATAGTAAATATACTATGACAATATATCAATAAGCTCAAGATCAGGATATCAAATAAATCAGAATAAAGCAACAAAAGTCTCAATTCACATAATATGCAGTTAAAGTGAAATCTACAACTCACTGTTACTGGCTATTTGTGCTCTTTTAGTTTCTGGCTCTGGCTCTGTTGCTCACAATCTGTAGTGGATTAGAACCACTATCTGACTTATATCAGACTTTCAGATGCTCGCCATTTTGCTCGTTGCTCAATCTGTTATTAATATCATTTCTGATATTTATTAGCTCTTATATCATCTGAATAATATATATATTCAGTGTTCATTCAATTCATAAGCTCAAGGTTCTTTCGTTGGTCTTTCAATCTCAATATCTCATTCTTGATCATATGATCATTAATCTCATTAGAACCTTTCTTAGTTTTCATTTGCTCAATATAATTCTTAAGAAAGCATGTCTAATCATGTCATATACTTACTTGATGTTTATATGCTCATAAAGTTGCATTTTCGGAATCTAATCATATGTGATCATGCATATATTCATATGTTTTCTAATTGATAGTATTTCTTAAGTTTATAGATCTTTGATTTTAATGATTAATCATTCATATTTATATATGGAAATCTGTTGTGTATTTTGAATTATAAAATCACATCCGGATTAGGACCAACCGAATTCGGATCATCCGGATTCGGTTCTAAGTCATCCGAAATGGCATATCCGAAATGGTGTACTTGATCCGAAGTGATACAAGATCCGAATTATAAAATCTGAATTATGTTTGAGTTGAGATCCGAACTGGGTATTTCATCCGAAATGGGTGCTTCATCCGAATTCGGGAATCATCCGAATTTGGATCCCGTACTCATAATTTCCCAGAAATTGTTCTTCGTGTTCTATCTTATATACCTACGGATTTTTCATAAAAATTCCCAAAAGTCCATTTTATCAACATGCAACTAAGAATAATGTTATATTATCATTATTTGGTTGATTTTATACTATTTTCCTTATCATTAACATCATAATCTGATCAAGATCGTTCAAAATAAGCATTTTTTGCCAAGAACACAATTTTATCAAAAATTACCTTTCCTGCTTATTTTGGACAATCAAACTCATGATTTCTGTTTCTATTACTTCAAATTACTTAATTACATGATTTCAATTCATTTATTCTAACATGCAACACAAATTTATGTTATAAATCTTAAGTTTTCGGTTTCTCACTAAAACCGAACCAATCTTATAAGATTTCGAATTTAAACTAAAGATTACCTCAAATCCTTGTAGTTTCTTGTTGATTGTTGATATTTGTAACCCCCTTCTTGCCTTAAATCTTCAATTTATGGAACCATTTATGAATTTTCTTGGTGGTTTCTTGTGGTAGCCGTAGAGAAAAAGAAGAGAGAGAGTGTGTAAATTTCTTGAATTGAGATAAATGGCATTTAAGCCATTAATTTTAGTTTATACATTAATTTTGATAAATACTCATTTAACCCACTTACACTTTGTATTTTACATTTTCTTAATTTTTATCATCTAATTTAATTACCTTAATAATTTATTAATTCATAATTTAAATATTCATATAATTTAATTAAATATTTCAATATTTAATTAAATTATAATTCAAATAATGTAATAAAATTACAGTATTGGTTCAATGATCAGATATTAAATTGGGCTAAAAGTTGGGTTGTTACAATTTTTTTTAAAAAAAAGTTGCATTTATTTTAGACATATGCAAGCTTTTAAAATAAATGTTACTTTTAACCTATAATAAATGCAACCTTTATGATAAAAGTTGCCATTTTCAATTAAATATGTAACCTTTTTAAATTAAATGTTGCATTAGATCTTCTAATGCAACCTTTAATTTTTTTAACTTGCTTTAGAATCAAATGCAACTAATTATATAAAAGTTGCTTTCAAAAGGTTGCAATAGGCTCATTTTGTAGTAGTGCATCTTTTCCGGCGAACTTGAAACGAAACCATCGAGTCCAAGGGTTATTATAGGAACATGAGGATTCGGTTTTTATCTATATCTGATATAGTACAATAAGCAGGAAGAAAACGAACTTGATTAGGTTCTAAGAGTTCGTGATTATGATGGTTTGAAAATCCGGTTACTCGCCACTCCGGTGCTCCTAATTCAGTTGTCTTGCTTAGGTGCATGTACGCTTGACATCCACACCTTGAGGACTTACGGTTTCTTTGTGGCTTATTTTCAATCAATGTTTTTACAGGTGTATTACCGGCCCTGTGGCAGACAAAATAGCGTCTTGTAAGACCTTTTCCGACCCCATCTTTACCTTCTGTGCGATGTCACTGTTTGGCAAATTCACTATAGAATTCATAAGCAGCATCATGAGCAGCAAATCTTTGCCCAATATATGGTATAGCGTCATTTACTGATTCTAAGGATAGCTTGGTTTCATCTGGTGATTCTTCGGTGCTACTTGTCTCATCCAAGGATAAAGACCTTTGATCTGAGTGTTCATCATAAACGACCAACATCTGTTCTGCATCTTCTCCGCCGCCACCACCACCATAATTTTCTCCTTCTCTCACTCTGTCTCTCTTCCTAAGGGTTTTTATAGGAAGGTAACTTTTGGTAGGTAAAATAATAAATTGTGTATTTAACCATGACAAGACATCCCACCAAACATTCATAGGGAATGAGCAAAAATGGTCACGTAAAGTACAACAATTTACGTGACCAAACACCTTTGTGAATTACAGTTTCTTATCAATCAAACAACAATATCAATAATTAAGAACAATAATGGGAATCAAAACTAACCGAATGATTATATTGCAGATTTGTCGATTACAAAATGATGAAATGGATTCTTCGTGAACAGTACGTTTTCTCTGAAATCTATGCTTGCCAAAATAACTGTCAAAGATCTATGTATTTTGAAAGTCAAACTTTCTATTTATATACAATTACACAACTATTAACTATTTACAAAATAAACCCTTTACTTTGCATTCCATCAACTAAAATGTATTCTAACAATCTCCCCCTTTGATGAAATGTGCAAAGTCTTCAAGTTGACAATCCAAGCTTCTGTTCAAATCTTATGATGCTCTTTTGATCAGAGAGCCTCCATTCAATCTTTGATATGAATTCTACCATAAGTCTTCAATCGTTAACTGATAATGCTCCTTTCTTGTTTTTTCTTTTTCTGTCCGAAGCTAACTTTTCTTTCAATCCACTCAACACCTTTTGTAATGTACCATCTGAAAACTTGTTAAGTTCCACATTCCTCATTTCTCTTAACTTCTTGTTTCTGTCTTTGTACATCACCGTAGGATGCTTTACCATGATAACTTGAAATTCTTTTAACTCTCCTGCAAACTTAATATCTCTATTTGGATCTGTGATGTTAATCTTTCTCATTCCTCGTTCAACACCTATCTGCAGATCTTGCACTGACATCAATGCCAGTTTGGTATGCATGAAGTGGAAGATTGTCTTTAAGGCAAATCTGCAGTGCCCATTTATCTTATTTCTGCATAACTCATCAAATAAATCTTCAATGTCAACCAGATATATTAAACATATCTGCTTCAGTGAACGTATAGGTATTGCCATCAGCTCTCGTGACAGTGAATGTCGGATAGAAAATCTGAACAAATCGATCTTTTTCAATTTTGACTAGATCAACGATCCTGAACTCACTCTTCACTTTATCAAAAACTTGAGTCTTGTTCCTCAGAAAACTTGCATAATTAACAAGATTCGACATGTTCGGCTCCAAAACCCTAAACAACTTAAGAAATGAACACGGTGCTTATTTCTTACAAAAAATTCATTTTTCCAAAATGTCTTCAAGATATGCAGTTTGTTCCTTTTCCTGATGAACTCCGCTGATCGTTTCGCTGAAAGCTCAAACTTCTTCACTTTCTTTTTACTTATCTCATCTTTGTTCAACAATGTAAGCATATCCCTGATTTCTCTTTGTACTACTTGTTGTGCTTCAAATCTGAGTCTGTGTTGCTTCTGCGACTCATCTGCCAAAATATATTCATTAAAAAATATTTCCATAACCTCCACTTCATTCAATTCAACCCTTTCTTGAATAACCACATTCTCAACTGGAAACTCTTCAACTTCTTCCTTTACTTGAATTACAACCTCAGGCTTTTCAACCGTCGGTGTCGGTATAGACTCTTTCAAGATCTCCTGTACTAACTCCTCTTCTTGTTCAATCCTTTCTCCCTGAAAGTCAATATCGGTCAATGTGATCACATCATCATCCTTAGATACTTCAACATACTCCTCTCTCTCTTCTTCTAAACCTTGAATCATTTGTCTGTTCCTTAACCACTTGAACATCATCATCTGAATCATTATATTCTTCAAAGTTATAGATATCCGACTGAATGTTCAAAGGAACTGGAACATCTTCATGAAGAATCAATCCCAGCTCACTTTGTACATCAGCAGGTTCTTTTGAGCTCCCTGCTTCTTTCTCTTTCACCTCTGTTTCCTTCTCAGGGTATGTAATCATTAAAAGTCGTGGTGTAGGCTCAGCAAGCTTTCTCCTCTTCTTCCCCTCATGAGGAGCATCATCGGAGTCTTCATCATGCTCATCATGCTTTCGTTTAGACGATGAAGCTTGCGCCTTACACATTTCCTCAACAGTCGCAACCCTCTCAGATAAATTTCCCAAAGCAGTAATCACCGTACTTTCCAAACTTATCATCCTTTCCCTCATTTCATCAAATTTTTTAAAAACGAACTCTTTCAACTCTTCCCTCAATTCATAGATTGCTTTATTTGACTCAGATTGCTTAATCGATTCTTCTGCCACTGACTTACCCTTCAAAAATTTATGAATGTTAGACATCTGGGCCATCACTTCAGATAACTGAGTAGAGACATGATTATTCACTCCTACAACAGCTGCATTCAAGGCTTGGTTCATTGATGATTCAGTCACAAACGGGGAAATATTCACCACTGGGTCACTTAGACTTCCAGTTGTCACAAAAGTCGAACTTGTGAAAAGAACTTCTGTGTGGCCAGTACTCAGAGTTGGCAAAGTGGTCGCTCTGACTGGACTTCCACCCTCTTCAAGCGACGGAGCAACAAATTCTTCCGTAGCTAAGGATGTTCCGGTGGGAACACGAAGTTCAACCACACTTACTTCAACGGATGAAGTCGACTCAAGTGTCCTAATCTGTATAGGATCTAGACTCTGTGTTTGAACAAAAGTTGTACACTCGGGCAGAGGTGTACTAGTTTCAATATCCATTAAGTCCAAATGACTTTCGGATAGAATTTGTGGTTCATCCCGGTGCTCAAATGAAACAGTCTCCTGTTGAGAGGAGACTGAGTGGATGGCTGGGTGTGCACTTGTCAGTGGGATACTGACCTCTTCAATGCTAACTCCCATAGGGGAGCTAACAGCAGATGTGGGTAAATCCCGGCTTTCTAGGTGAAGTGCATCCCTCACACTCTCCTGAGCAATACTCACTACATCCATCAAAGCAATCCCTCCCTCATTATGATCACCACCATCATCACCATCATCATCATCATCATCATCATTTCCTTCGTCTTCACCCTCTTGTATATTTGACAATGTCCTCTCAGAATCAGAACTATCATCCTCTTCCTCACCACCCCTCACTACTTCAACTCCCTCGCTCACTTACAGGCTTCCCTGAACTTCAGCCCCTTGCTGAGGTTCCTCACTCCCTATTACTCCTTGGGTAAGAGAACCCGGTTCTTGGGTCTCTATTGGAGCATGATCTATCCTATACAACTTTACATTCTCACTCTCTGGATCTGCATATTTTAATAAAGATTCAGGAATCGGCATGATATTCGCATTAGGAGAATCTGTCACCTCATGTAGACTCATCATCACATAGTCTGGGCATCGGTTAGAGTTAGATCTTTTTGGTATATTTTCATTTGCCCTTAGGATTCATCAGATAAGAATTTGAATAAACCTCTGTAGTGGTACAAACTTCCTTGCTCTGTTCGTTGTCTTTACAAGTACGATCTCTTTGAAGTCTTCCCAGATGCATTGAGCATAATCATACTGCTTATTGAAAGCAATTCCATGGAAAATTCTTAAACAGTGAATGCTGCATCTGTCTATTCCTGTATGCTTGGATGTCATGCATCTATTTATGATCCCAAATAACGTGTACCATTCTCCATTTAATCCAATTCGATGAAACTTGGAGCTTTTTGGAAGTGGCTTTGAGTAACCCAAGCATATTAAGTCATGAACCAGCTCCTTATCGGAAACAAAGTCTTCAAAATCAGCTAACTCAGGAAAGTTAACTGTGTCTATCCGTCTTGGAAGAAACAAGTTGTGGCGAAGTCTGGCAAGGGTAATCCTGGATTTAAACCGATCAATGGTTACTTTAAAATGGTGGTTTCTATCAGCAGGAACAAATTTGACTGTATGCCAAAATTGTTGCAGGTAGACTTGTGGGATAGAGGGTTTGTACTGAAGAAGATATCCCAAAGGATGGCCTTTGAGAATATCTACGATAATAGGGTGACTAACTTTTATGACCTTTGTATCCAAACGATGGTTGTTGTCTTTGAAAGGCAAGCAATGTTTGGGTTTAACAAGTTGGTTATCAGGTATGATGGTTGAAGGTGAAGGTCTAGCCACTGAGGTTGATATGACGGGTTTTGATACGAGTGTATGGTTGGAGGATGAATGAGAATCTGATGAATTAGAATTCTGGGAATGATTTGGAGATGCCATTTGAAACCTGTAAACAAATAATAATCATGTTAGACAAGGCATGTAAACAAATGAAATCATTCAAAGTAGAAAAATATAACATTTCGTCAGAAATTATAAAAATTTGTGATTTTCTGTTTAAGGCATCGGGATTCCAGACAATATTAAAATATTATTGACAGGATTCCAGAGTCAATCGTTCAGAGACCAATGTTAGAAAAGCACAAATTTATAACAATTTCTTGAAAAAATGTCACATTTTTCTTAAATCATTAAAAATCCAACACTTAGTAAAAAAAATTTCATTGAAAACTCGAATGAAACTTCATTCATCTCGAATGATTCTATATAAATCTCGGATGATACATGAAACAACTCGAATGACTCTTGAAACAACTCGAATTAGCCTTAATATCAACTCGAATGAACCTTGATGTCAACTCGAATGAACCTTGATATCAACTCGAATGAGTCTTGATGTTAACTCGAATGAAACATAAAATTTGTCAATTGAGGCATAATGTTTCTCGAATGATAAAACATTTCAACTCGAATGGAATATACTAATACTCGAATGAATGAGTATCATGTTTCAGGATGTAAACAACTCGCATGAAGTATGAATTTCCTCGAATACAACATGAGGCCAACTCGAATGAACCATAAGTTTCTCGGGCAATGTATTAATCGAGACTCATGTTCTGAACTGTTCTAAGTGTCAAGCAGACAGTCAACTCGAATGACACACAGAGTTTCTCAATGAACACTTTAGTCAACTCGATTGCCTCTTAGTCTTTCTCAATTAGCATTTGACTTAACTCGATTGATACTAAGAATTTTCTCGATTGAAGCCTTTAATCGAGAAAGTCCTAATGAATTTATTTCCAAGTCCTCTCTACACTGAATATTCAAAAATTGATTCCAGGTATTTTTTTCAGTGATTTAAAACTTGTTCCTCATTCGAAAAAAACATTTTAAACAACTTTGTTTTACTGAACTTTGATTAAAAACAACACTAAAGTTGTTAAAAATTCAAAATTCAGAAACATGAAGAACACGAAAGTTTTTGAAAGTAAAATCCAAATGTCTGTGTGTGTGGTTTGTTTTGAACCATGAAATTTCAGATTCATGTTCACATTGATAAACCGAAACATACCACACAATTAATTTCATTAATATTGAACAAAAAATTATGAACACCATGAACACTCAAAAAAAAAAAAAAAAACAGGAACATAAACACTAACAGTCACACACACACACACACACATAATAATATATATATATATATATATATATATATATATATATATATATATATATATATATATATATATATATATATATATATATGCTAATATTGAAATAAAAGATGTAAAAATGAAAGAAACAAACGATTTTACTCACAATATAATGAACTACTTGCTTGAATCTATCGAAAATATGTGGGTTTGAGGTTTATTAATGGTGAAGAAAGTTTTTGGAGAAGATGATGAATAGTCGGTAGCTTGAAAAAGAAAATTGGAAATTTGAAATTTGAATTTCAAATTTATATTCGAAGTTACCCGACCCATTTTGATTTTCAATTTAATCGGCCCGTTTTTCATTTTTTTAAACCCAATTAATTACCACAACCCAATATCTTGTCAAAAAAAAAATTTAACAAAACTATCAAAACAAAAAAAAATTCTGATAAAAAATTTTAAATTTTAAAAACAGATTTAAACAAAAACAAACAAAAAAAAATTGAAAATACACATAATCAAAAATTAACACACACAAAAAAATAAACTCATAAAAAAATTAAAATGCTCTCCCTTTTATTTCTGAATGCTGCTCCCCCTCAAATGTATATCGTATTTCTCAACTCAGCTCCCCCTACAAAATATCAGTTAAATTGTATCAGATTTTCTCAAAATCGGATAAATTCATTTTCTGCTCCCCCTGCAAATGACAATCCAGATCTTGTTAAATTCCAAAGAATATTGAACTTTTAAAATTCAAGAATTTAACATCAAATTAGAATCAATTAAAAAATGTAAATTTAAAATTATAAATTGAAACTACTGAATTATTAAATCTTAATGATTCAACATACCCAATTTGTATACCAAAAAATTAAACCTTTTTTCATCTAACGCTTTGGTAAACAAATCAGCTAGTTGATATTCAGTAGGAACAAAATATAATTCTATATTTCCATTTTCAACATGATCCTTTATAAAATGGTACCGAATGTCAATGTGTTTTGTTTTTGAATGTTGCACCGGATTTGATGCAATAGCTATTGCGCTCTGAGAATCACAGTAGATAGGTATTTTTTAGTGGTGTAAAGCCGTAATCTCGCAGTTGGCTTTTCATCCACAACACCTGAGAACAGCATGAAGATACAGCAACGTATTCTGCTTCAGCTGTAGACAATGAAACGCAGTGTTGTTTCTTGGATGACCAGCATACGGGTTTGTCACCTAAGAATTGTACTGCTCCAGACGTACTTTTTCTGTCCATCTTATCACCTGCGTGATCAGCGTCAGAAAAAGTAGTTAGATTAAATGAAGATTCTCTGGGATACCACAAACCAAGGTTTGGAGTTCCTTTGAGATATCTTAAAATTATTTTCGCAGCTGTTAAATGTGATTCTTTAGGATTCGCCTGATATCTAGCACACACACATGTAGCAAACATAATATCCGGTCTACTTGTTGTTAAATACATTAATGACCCAATTATACCTCGATAATGAGTCACATCTACAGGTTTCCCCGAAATGTCCTCATCGAGTTTTGACTTTGAATCTGGAGCCATGGGAGTTTTCATAGGAGTACTGTTAACCATGTTAAAATTTTTAACATGTCTTGTATATATTTTGACTGATTGATAAAAATACCATCAGCCAATTGTTTAACTTGTAATCCTAAGAAAAAATTTATTTCTCCCATCATGCTCATTTCGAATTTTTGGGACATTAAAAATGCGAATTTCTTACAAAATTCCGGATCTGTAGACCCAAATATTATGTCATCTACATATATTTGTATTATTATGATATCCGGCCCCTGACGTTTTATAAACATTTTGTTATGCCAGTATATTTTGATTCCATTACGTTCATAAATTCGATTTTATGTAAATTTCGGATTAAATTTACTAATTCATTATGTTAATAAATTTTGATTTAAATTTAATAATTTTTTATTTTTTATTTAAATATTTCGTTACTCTAATACATTATGATTTAAATTTATTATTTTATTTGTTTTGGTTTAAATATTTTGTTATGCCAGTATATTTTGATTTCAATTTAGCATTTCATTTCATTTGATTTATAATTTTGCTACGTTAATACTTAAGTAAAATGAACAAAATATATAAGTGAAAACGAATAAAACGTATGGTAACATCCTACTTTTACGACTATTGCCACATAGTACTTACAGTCCACGTCATCCAATCATAAACGACATCATCAAGGGTAAACAACTAATTAACTACTAAACACCATTATCAAGCATAAGGTAACGACGAGACGGGAACCAACCCCCGTTAGTAACGTCGGTCAACCAGAATACGGTTACAGGTTAAAGTTGTCCAAACATCAGTGGCTAGTACGCCGAACCACAAAATACAAGACTACTTACTGAAGTAGTCATTATCTACTACCCACGCGGCGGGTCTCGACTCGTGCCCGCGGTATCTCTAGCGTCTGGTCTCGCACCTGAGGTCCACATTTAAAACAACAGTCAGCGGAAAGCTGGTGAGTTACTATAAACAAGTTTAAGACAGTTTATAAAATAGTTAGCATAATATAACGACTGATAATCAACATGCGAACTGCCCAACGCCTCATCGGGAGCGACCCGGGATAGCCTGCATAGCCCACTCTACAAAGCAGTGGCTAATTCAAGACATCTAAGTTGCGAATGACCCAACATGCCTCTCTACTCTGCGTACCACAACTATACGCATAATCCACGTGCTCTACTCTGTGCTAACAAGTGTCAACATATATAAAAGGGATCTGCACTGGACCCGGATAATAAACTATAAAGTAAGTAACTCACCTGGTGCACGACTACAATCCCACTATCTATGACGGACTCGACTGGTCTCAGGCTCCTACGAATCCTGGCAACACTAAATACAACTACACTGTAACTACTAGCTAAAGAACTCGTAACAACTATACTACTAGACTCACGGACTCAACATAAGACAACAGGCCAAAACCCACGAGCGCGGCCGGGATCGCGGTCGCGGTCCCTTTGTCGCGGCCAGTCATCGTGGTCGTGGTGACCCCGCGCTGACCATCCCATCGCAGCCAGGTTTATCCGAGCGCGGTCGTGCTCACCCGACCAGCGATCATCATCTCGATCGCGTTCCACTACCAGCGACTAACCTCAACCGACTCACCCTGATCGCATTCGCGACCAGGGGAGCGCGGTCGCGATGCGGCGACAAACAGACAGGTTATACTCTGTTTTCATATAGCTATAGGAATCAGTCCCTCAACTCAATATCAAAATTCTCAGGGGTTGTCAATCAACCCCAAACACGTCTATCGCTAGGTGAAACCCTAGCCCCCGTTCTCCCTTACCGGCACCGGCACCAGCGCTCCCTCGCCGTTGACTTACAGGTAAAGACTCCTTCGTCGTTCTCCCTCACCCCCTTCTGGTTCGTCGTCTTCACCCCACCGCACCCCCTCCCCACTCCGTCGCTGTTCTCCCTATCCCTTCTGGTTCGTCGTCTTCGCCCCATCGCACCCCCTCCCCACTCCGTCACTGTTCTCCCTACCCCTTCTGGTTCGCCGTGTTCGCCCCAACCCCCCCTCCACTCCGTCGTCGTTCTCCCTACCCCTTCTGGTTCGCCGACTGGTTTTTTACATCTTGATTCCAACCTAAAAAATTATTTTTGGTTCTTAAAATTAATTTTTGGTTCCTTTTACATCTTTACGTTTTCTTTTCACCTTTTGTTCTAAAAAATGATTTTTAGATGAATGATATGAATTTGTGTAGCTAATTTTTATTTCAACCCTAACTATAATTGAGTATGTTTTGATTTCAGGCTCGTCATTGACAAGCATTCTCTGACAAACAATCTTTGATAAGCATTCTTCATTTGAGGTATTCAATCCTTTTTTTTCAAGTATTCGTTGAAATCATGTATAAAAAGTAGTTGATTATGATTCTTGAACCATTTGATACTTGGATTTGATTGATATCATGTATAAAAAGTTAGTTGATTATGATTCTTGAATCATTTTCAAGTATTCTTTGATACCATTTTTGAAAATTGTTGATATGGTTGATTGATGTAATTACTGAAACTTGTTACTTGAATTTTTAGATAAACGTTACTTGAATTTGTAGTCAATAATGGATTGTTATCCATAAATTTACTTGAATATAACATTGATTTGAATATATAGCATTAAGGTACAAAATATAGCAACTTGAATCTTGAATATAGCATTCTTGAATACACTTGTTCTTATGATTACTTTATTTCTTATAGCCATGATTACTTTAAGGAAATATGGTCAATAAAGTAGGATGCAAAACTTTAATTGAATATATAGCATGTTACTTTTGAATATAGCATATGGCGGACCGAGTGAAGTGGTCAACCGATGCACTAAAGTTTTTCTTAGAAGCGTGTATTGAGGAAAAAGATAAGGCCGGACCTAATGGCGGTAGCCTTCAAAGAGAATCATGGGCTATTATTTCCAAAAAGATGGAAGAAGTGCATAACATGACACTTTCTCAAAAACAACTGAAAAATCAATATGATTACCTAAAGATGAGATTTCGTTCATGGCTCTACTGAAAGAACAAAACAGGAAACTATTATAACCCTGCAACTAACACTTTCAACCTCTCGAAACAAGAATGGGAAGACTTTAGTCAGGTGTGTTTAGTAAACATTACTATATATATATATATATATATATATATATATATATATATATATATATATATATATATATATATATATATATATATATATATATATATATATATATATATATATATATATATATATATATATATATATATATATATAAATGCAAACATTACTACTTAACAAATATAATATATTAAAAAAATGTTACTTGCAGGGTCATCCGAAACTGAAAACTTTGAAAAATGCTCCATTGCTTTTCCCTGATTTGTGTAACACCCCAATAATTTAAAAAGGTAATTAACTTTGTGAAACAATTATAATTGTGAACTTAAGTACAATATTATGAGTTAATTCCCAAATATTAGTGATGATCGCTATTATTGGGACTTGAATGATTAAAGAAAAAAATAAAATGCTGGGTTGTACTGAAATGACAAAAATAGGTAATGTACTTTGTCATTTAAATAATGATTAGTATGACATAAGAATCGATTAATGCGGTGTTTAAATATATTTAGTATAATTATTTCAAAATACTAATTTGGGTATTGAATTGTTAAATAAATGCAAGTTTTGGCATTTAGTTTGTAATTTAAAAATGAAAGACTTAATGATAAGGGGTTTAGGTGTGTGTGGGGGTAAAGTAGGATGGGCAAGAGTGGCCAAAGGCCAAACTTTCACCCCCCCCCCCCCCCTTCTCCCTTTTAATCGTCCAAACACACATACACACACTCCACATTTTATTTTTTTCACCATTGAGAGAAAAGAGAAGAAGAAAATTAGGGTTTTATTGGGTTGATCAAAGATTGAAGATTTAAGGCAAGAAATCATCATTTTGGTGTCATCTTTGAAGGTATAACACATTCCCCTTTTTTTCTCTTCATCCCCATTGTTGTTCTTCATTTTGGAAGAACATAACCCTAAGTGGGTTTTGTGATGGAGTTGGAAAATGACTCCAATATCATGAATATGATAATATTAATGGTTTATAAAGTATTTGGGTCATAAATATGTGATTTATTGGGTGGATTGGGTGAGTACGGTGTTAGGCACAAAAAGGCCTCAGTCAAACCTGTTCTACATCTGAGGGGGAGATTTATAATCAAACATGTTGATGCATTTGAAGGTTGATATCAAGGCCTGTTATATGCCTTATTGAAACCTGAAAATGATTTGCAATATCAGTCTAAAGATGTTCTATGTGTTGCATGTGTTGCAACTAAGACAGTTTGTCCAAGCTGCTTTGTCTGCTGAACAGGCTGGACATAAACTGTCTACGCTGCTCTACACTGATGAGCAGCCTGGGCACTTTTCAAGTGTTCTGTTCTTTGTGAACAGAACCTGTTCTTTGTGAACAGGCTAAACACTTTATGGAATATGTTTCCAAGTCATCATGTATTGTTTTTGACAGCAAGATCAGTTTACAAAGTCGAAGACAAAGTGGAAAACAGAACTGCTCAGCCTGCCCACGCTGTTCTGTAACATGAAGACAAAAGGTTATTTGAAAAAGGGTGACATACCTTTTTCTTATATCAAAATAGGCCTTTACAAGGAAGAAAGACGCAAAGTTGACATTCCTAAATTAGTTAAAGGCAATGCAACAGTAGACAAAGTAAAAAGACAAAAGTTCTGCACATATGAAGACAAGTCTGCTTTTCAGAAAAGTGCAGAAAAGGTTATGTTGTCTTTTCAACAAGACTTCTCCTTTTTCATTCCGTCCAATGAAGATGTTTCTCTTAGATTCTCTGAGTGAGTATAAAAGGAAGCTTCTAAGGACAGAAAGAAGTGAAGAAAGCTAAGTGCTGAAACCAAGAGTGAACGTGCAAGTGTGTTTTTCATGCATGCAAGCCTGCTGTGTAATTCAGTATCTGTGTGTCTAAGCTGCTTTACATAAGCTGTTCCCTTAAGTCTTGTAAACACAGTGAGTGCTTCTTAGTGAGTGTATTCATTGTATACTAGTTTGAGTTTGTCTTAGACTAGTGAACATACTGTTGTATCTGTCATCTCAGCTTGAACTATTCCGCATTCAAGCTTGTTTGTAATTAACAAATTGTTGATAATACATACAAACATTGAGAAAATAGTGTGTAGTTTTGAAATTGCTGTATTCACCCCCCCTCTACAGCTTAAAGCTATATACTTTGGGAACCTCTCGGGACCTACAACTGGTATCAAAGCAGTTTAGAGTGTGTGTCACTCTAGATCTCTCATTCTCCCAAGTTTCCATGGACAACAATGCTGCAAATTCTTCTTACTATGACAATGGCTCTATGGGCAAACCTCCAAAATTTAATCATCAAAACTTCTCTGGTTGGAAGTGCAGAATGATGCTCTATTTAGAGAATCTGGATGTACAACTACCAGAGATAGTGATGGAGGGTCCCAATGTGCCAACCTCTGTTACTACCATAACTCCAGCGGTTGAAGGAGCTGCTCCTGAAATCAGGACCTTTGAGAAAGCTAAAGCTCAATGGTCTGATGAAGACAAGAGACTGGTGGCTCTGGATGCAAAGGCCAGGAACAACCTGGTCATTTCTCTTCCTGATGATGTGTTTAAACAGGTTGAGAAAATGAAGACAGCAAAAGAGATGTGGGATACTTTGTGTACCGTCTATGATGAACCCACAATCACATTGGACAACAGGATCAACAATCTTGTTAGACAGTATGAACTCTTCTTTGCTAAACCAAAGGAGACTCTCACTGAAACCTACACCAGGTAAACTGCTCTAGTGAATGATCTCAAGGCTGTTGGGATCACTAAGGATGGTCTTACCCTGGTGAATAAATTTCTGGACATTCTACCTGAAGAGTGGAATTACTTCTCAACAATTCTAAGGAACTCAGGCACTTTCAGAAGTATGGATCTGGTCAACTTGTATGGATCCTTACTAAATGATGAACAGTCAAGGCAACAAAAGAGAAATGCCTTGGATATGTCCAAAAGAGGTGCAGCCTTTGTGGCTAATGTGAGACAGCCTGTAAATCAGGTGAGTGATGTGTTCATTCAACCTGATCAACATGATGATGACAAGGAGGAGGTGTCAGATGAAGAAAATACTGCAGATCTTGCTGAACAAGATGATGAGCAAATGATAGCTATGCTTGTCAAAAGGTTCAACAAGAAAAGGTTTGGAAGAAACATGCTGCAAGGAAGTTCAGGTGCTGGCAAAAAGAAAGCATTTGATAAATCCAAGGCTGAGTGCTTCAAATGTGGCAAAACTGGCCATATAGCTGCTGACTGTGTGTCAAAAGCTGTTGGTCAGTCATCCAAACCATACAAGACAAACAAGGATGATGGTTATAGGGTTAAGTACCTTATGGCCATGGCTAAGCTGAGGAAGTTGGAAAACTCAGTGGGTTCCAACCGCCAAAAGGGACTCATGGCAGAGACTTGTGATTGGGAGGAATCTGATTCATCATCTGATGAAGAAGATAATCAATGTCTGATGGCCAACACTGATGTCCCATCAACAAGCAGCTTCAAACAAGATATGGCTGAAGCTGAAGCCTTCAGCAGCTTAGAGAACTGGAATCCTACTATGATGTATAAGGTACAAAATTTTATGGCTTACAGTTCCGAAGAAAAAGTTAAAATGTTTGAATATATGCTTGTTGATCTAAAAGCTGCTGTTGAGAAGCATGATGCTTTACTATCTGAAATCTCTAAACTTAAAACTGATCTTAAAACTAAATCTAGTAAACTGGACAGTTTCCATAAGTTGGAAACTGAGCTTGATGAATTAAAACACATCAACTCTATTTTACTGGAAGAAAAGAGAGAAACAGATATAAAGCATGCTAAGCTTCAAAAGATAGTTGACTCTTGGTGCCAATCTGCACAAAAAGTCAGCCATTGTATAAGTCAACAGATCCCTGCACAAATCCAAGCCTATCTTGGAGGGGATCTTGACACAGCAGCTTCTATTGTTGAGATCAATAATCTGAAAGAAGATTTATCCACTCTTGGTGAACTTCCAAACACATTCATTCAAAATGTGAATGGTAAACTAATCTCAACAAATAGGTTTGTCAGGCCTCAAAACACTGACAGCTTGTGTGAACTTAGCTCAAAAGCTGATGTTGGAATTTGTTCTTCATCAAGTCAGCCTGCTAAGTGCTCTGCTGGTTCACACAAGCAAAAGAAAGGAAAACATGTCCAAACTGAAGTTGTGGATATTAAACTTGTTGACAAAACAAGTTCTGAGTTCAAAGCTGATGGTAAAAAACATGTTAATCCTTTTGATGCTAAGCACTTTGAAAACAAGTTTTCAAAAGGTAAGCAGCTTGTTTTCAACAAGGGTAAGTCTCATGTTGAAAACAAAACTGCTGTGATTTCAAATAAGTTTTTAAATCATAGTGGTAAACTGGTTTTAAATAAGAATAAGCCTTTCAAAACCAGACACAGTGAGTATGCTGATAGGCAGCATAAATCACAATCCAGTAGGGGCAAAGGCAAAGTCATTGCTCAAACTGAGAATATTGGGAATAAGTTTCCCAAACCTGTGGAAGCTCAAAAGCCAATCAAGCTCCCTGTCTATTACATCTGTCCTCCTAAAAAGAGGAAAGAAGAGACAGCCAAAGCTGTGGCTATTGAACTCTCCACCCAAGCTGTTGATTCATCAAAAAGTAATAAAATTGCTAAACCTGCTGATAAAATCAACAAAAATAGCTCAGAATGTGTTTCTGAAAGATCTTCTTCCAAAAATCCTAAAAAGAGAAAATGTTACAAATGTGGGAAAAAGACACATCTGGCCAAGGATTGTCCTGAATCTGAGGACATGAGGCCTGTTGACTCTGTTGTTTCCCTCACAGCTGTCACAAGCAGTGTTGGAAATGTCACAGTCACTGAGAATGGTATTCAACCTGATACCATTCAAATAAGGAATATTAGTGTGGATATTTCAAGTCCATCAACAAATGTTGATGAAGTAGGAGAACTCATCTCTGTGATGAGTTCCCCTAAAAATAACTAATAATTCTCTTATCACTCTGCAGGAAAAACAACCTACCCAGGTTTGGTACTTGGACAGTGGCTGCTCAGGGCACATGACAGGTTGTAAAGAATTGCTAAGTGAACTCAGGCCTGAAAAAGGGCCAAAAGTCACCTTTGGTGACAATGTACAGGGATCCACTGAGGGATATGGAACTCTTAAAGCTGGTGCTGCAGTGTTCAAAAGAGTAGCCTATGTGACTGGGCTAAAACATAACCTTGTCAGCATAAGCCAACTGTGTGATGCTGGCTACAAGGTTAACTTTGATGAGCACCTGGGTTACATATTGGATCCCCAAGGCAAAGTTGTGCTATGTGCTCAACGAAAGAAAGGTGTATATGTTGTGGATATTCATTCTGCTGACCCCACAACTAAAACCTGTTTTCTCACAAGAACAAATGCTGATCTAAACTGGCTATGGCACAGAAGACTGTCACATCTGAACTTCAAGAATATCAACAAACTCTGTAAGAAAGAGTTGGTGACAGGTTTGCCTTCTATGACTTTTGCTAAGGATAGATTATGCACAGCTTGTGAGGAAGGCAAGCAGAGGAAAACATCTTTTTAAATCCAAACATAATTTCTCTATTGATACTCCACTCTTCTTAATCCATATGGACTTGTTTGGACCTGTTAATGTCCCAAGTCTAGGAGGAAGAAGATACACTCTAGTAATGGTTGATGAGTTCTCCAGATACACATGGGTGATCTTTCTAAAGAGCAAAGGAGAGGCTGCTAGAGAGATTATTGGATTTGTCAAAAAGATGGAAATGCTGAACTCTGCCCAAGTAAAACAGCTTAGAAGTGATCATGGTACTGAGTTCAGAAACAATACTCTTGAAGACTTCTGTGAAGAGAAAGGAATCACTCAAAACTTTTTAGCTGTAAGAACTCCTCAACAAAATGGAGTTGCTGAAAGGAGAAACCGAACTCTCATTGAAGCTGCCAGAACCATGCTGTGTGCATCAGGTTTACCTTCATCATTTTGGGCTGAAGCTGTTAACACTGCTTGCTTCACCCAAAACAGATCCTTAGTGGTGAAAAGATTCAACAAGACTCCCTATGAGCTGCTCAAAGGGAGGAAGCCAAATGTCAGTTATTTCCATGTGTTTGGATGTCCATGTTTCATTCTGAATCAGAGGGACCAGCTGTCAAAGTTTGAACCTAAAGCTGATGAAGGTGTGTTTGTTGGCTACTATGCTATCTCCAAAGCCTACAGAGTATACAACAACAAAAGAAAGGTGATAGATGAATCTATCAATGTCACCTTTGAAGAGTCCAAGAATGCTTCTACCAAAGTTGTTCCTGAATTAGTTTCAGGAGAATTTAACTTTGATGATCTGATGCATTCAAACAATGAAGAGGACTCAAAAGCTTCCACTACACCCAGTGTGGAACCTGTTAATCATGATGGACATGATGATGATTATATCAATACATCCTGTGTGAATAAATGTACTGACTTAATTACAACTGCATGTCCAGAACCTATTAATGCTGATTTTCCTAGTTCTACTGCTGATATGTTCAACAGTGGTCAGACATGTTCAACAAGTGAACAGGCTCAAGACAACAGTATGTCTGAAAATCTTGAGAATTGTTCAACAGGACCTGCTGAAGATGTTAAAACTCAGGTGAATCATCATTGAAAAATGATCCTAAGTGGATCAGGTGTCACCCCAATGATCAAATAATTGGTGACATCAACAAAGGGATACAAACACGGTGGGACAGCTTAGGGAATTTCTGTATGTTCTCTAGCTTTGTTTCACTGATGGAGCCAAAGAAGGTTGATGAAGCACTAAAAGATGCCAATTGGATCACTGCCATGCAAGAAGAGCTCAATCAGTTTGAGAGAAACAATGTATGGAAGCTGGTCCCTGCTCCTAAAGGTAAAACTATAATTGGCACTAAATGGGTCTTCAGGAATAAGATGGATGAGCAAGGTCATGTCATTAGAAATAAGGCAAGACTAGTTGCTCAGGGCTACAAACAGGAGGAAGGAATTGATTATGATGAAACATTTGCTCCTGTAGCCAGGCTAGAAGCAATTCGTTTGTATCTAGCCTATGCTGCTCATAAGAGCATTAAGGTATTTCAAATGGATGTGAAGAGTGCATTTTTGAATGGGAAGCTGCAAGAAGAAGTCTATGTCAAGCAGCCTCTAGGTTTTGAAAATGAACAACATCCAGGTTTTGTCAATAAGTTGGACAAAGCTCTCTATGGTCTCAAACAAGCCCCTAGAGCCTGGTATGACACTCTTATTGAGTTCCTTATGAGCAATGGATATTCCAGAGGTAAAGTGGATACTACACTGTTCATAAAGAAAGTGAAATTTGACATTATGATTGTTCAAATTTATGTGGATGATATAACATTTGGTTCTACAAATGAGCAGTTGTGCAAGAATTTTTCATTACTCATGAAATCTAAGTATGAAATGAGTATGATGGGAGAACTTACTTTCTTTTTAGGATTACAGGTTAAACAAACCTCAACTGGAATTTTTATAAATCAAAGAAAGTACACTTTAGATCTATTGAAAAAGTTCAAATTTGATCAAAGTTCTCCTATTAAAACCCCAATGGCAACTAATGTAAAATTGGATGCTGATGCCAGTGGTAAAGCTGTTTCAGTAACAGCTTACAGAGGCATGATTGGGAGCTTGCTATACTTAACTGCTAGTAGACCTGATATTATGTTTGCTACCTGTTTGTGTGCTAGGTTCCAAGCTGATCCAAAGGAATCTCATCTAGCTGCTGTTAAAAGAATCTTCAGATACCTGAAGGGTACACCAGGTTTGGGTCTTTGGTATCCCAAAGACTCAAGCCTTGAACTAACAGGTTATTCAGATTCTGATTTTGCAGGCTGCAGGTTAGATAGGAAAAGCACAACAGGTGGATGTCAACTCCTTGGTGGAAAGTTGATCAGTTGGAGTAGCAAGAAGCAGAAATCAGTGTCCACTTCTACTGCTGAAGCTGAGTACATTGCTGCTGGAAGCTGCTGTGGGCAGATTCTGTGGATGCAGCATCAGCTTGAAGACTATGGCCTTGTGTATAGGAAAACTCCTATTCTGTGTGATAACACAAGTGCCATAGCCATCTCCAACAATCCAGTATTTCATTCAAGAATAAAGCATATTGAAGTCAGAAATCACTTCATCAGGGATCACATTCAGAAAGGTAATGTGGAGGTAAGTTTTATTTCCACAAATGAACAGCTTGCAGACATTTTCACCAAACCTCTGGATGAAACAAGGTTTAATTACCTTGTCAGCAAGCTGGGCATGTTAAACAAGAGTGACTAAGTGTTTCTCAAAGGTCTAAAAATCTGTATGTTTCACACTGCTCAAGTTTTTCAGAACAGCTTAGACAGAACAGGTTATACATGTTTGTTAGATTTATTATTTCGATCATAGGAGTTATTTTGTAATATTTATTTTCATTGTAATTTGTCTTGTATTTATTTCTATGTATTTCATGTCTATGTAAAAGTGTAGGGGCCATTGTTGCCAAGTGTTGTAACTTAATTAAAGGAGCCTATAAAAAGGCTCCTAGGGTTACTTTTGAGAAAAACACACGGTTGACTACATTTGAAATTCAATTCTCAGCCGCCACTGTTCCACTGTTCCATCAAGAGTCTTCAAACATTCATCTTGTCTTCTTCTTTATTAAACACATTTATTGAGCATGGTTTCTTCATGTGTTTGATGAGAAAAACGTTAAGGTGCTGAATACATTCGGGATTTCACATTTACAATTGGTATCAGAGCTCAGAGGGGTGGATTTCAACTGATTACTTACGGGTTCTGCTGGGTTGTTCATGTTCTTCGAAGTTCTTCAATATTCAACCGGTTAGATCTTCATTTTCCATGGTTTTTCGAGTTTCTTGTGTTATAATGGTTCTATAAACATCACATTATCATTATATACTGATTTTAAACTCATTTACTTCCATATCTTTGTTAAAATCATCTAGAATCGACCATTTTGAAGCTTGAAAATATGGGTTTTTTAAGTGGGTTTTTCATGTGTTCATGCTAGTTTTAAGTGTTTTCTAGGTTGTTTTAAGTCACCAAAAGTGTTTAAAATAGTTTATAAATCATTTAGAACTGTTTTTAGGCATTAAAACTGATAAAAATCGAATTCTGTCTTTTCTGCCTTAGAAAAACGTAAAAACCTGCTGTATTTCGGATTACATACTGTAGCATTTCGGACCACATAGGCACCAAATTCGGACCCCACAATCATCCTAATTCGGACCATACTTAGGTGCATTTCGGACACCCCATAAGTCAATTTCGGACCCCAATTCGGTCCAATCCGAACTTCGGACCATCCGAAGTTCAGGAAAGACTTTCCATTTTTCACTGATTGGGACTTGTTCTTAAATTTTTTAATTTCGGACCACACCATTTCGGACCATCCGAATTCGGTCCTTCCTCTGTCCCTATTTCGGAACCATCATATTTCGGCCACTTCACTGTTCATCCGAATTCGGTCCATCCGAATTCGGTCCATTGGTCCATCCGAACTTAGGTCATCCGACTTTGATTCCCCCAAGTACAACTGTTCATCCGAATTAGGACACACATCCGAATTAGGACACACATCCGAATTAGGACCTTCATCCGGATTACTATTCATCCGAAATTGACACATCCGAAGTCTAGTCATCCAAAATCAACCCATCAGACCCATTATTCATCCGAATTCGATCCATCCGAATTCGGTTCCTCCATCCGAATCACTGTTCATCCGAACTCAAGCATCCGAATTCAGAACACTCTGGTTTCAGTCCAACCCATCCGTGTTCAGTTTCCACCTCTAAGATCTCCATATTCTTAATCAGCACCAATACTCATAATGTCTCGTGAAGCTCTTGTACTCGGATCTGTGAACAGACCACCTGTTCTCTATCCTGATGAGTACGAACAATGGAAAGCCCGGTTCCTGAAATTCGTTGGAATGCAACCTCTCGGGAATCTGATGCTTCAATCAATATCCGAAGGACCCGTCATCTACTATAGAGAGATTGCTGCCGGACCCGAGGCTGATCCTCCTGTCCTAGCCTCAAAAGTTGAAAGAGAGCCGGCAAATGAAGCCGAGAGGGATCGCCAGCACGCTGATAAGAGGGCAGAATATCTGATTTATCAAGCCCTCCCCACTGATATTTTGGTAGGTGTAGACATTAAAATGTCTGCAAAAGAAATGTGGGACGAGCTGGAAATCCAAATGCTGGGGGCAGATCTTGATGATCGTGCCAAAATTGAAGAGGCGAAGGCAAAGTTTTCAGAATTCCGCGCCAAAGACGGGGAATCTCTGCAATCCACGTTCACCAGGTTTTGTGCAGTCCTTAACGAGTTGAATAAACTGCACATCAAGAAGGATCGGGATGACATAAACATCCAATTCTTTGCCGCCTTAGCCCCCGAGTGGCAGCTTGCATGTAGGGCAACAAAAAGAGTTCTGAACATTCCTGAGGTATCCATAAATGTCGTCTTTAAGGAGCTTAAGAAATATCAAGGGGATGTGGATCAACAAAAGCTGATGGCAAATCAATTGGCCTCTCTACTGCTATCAACCAACACAGGGTTGAAACCAAATGATTCCCTAGCCTTGATCACCAACACGCAGATTCCGACACCATCTTTTGCTCCTGGTTCTTCATCATCTCAGTACAGGTATGCTTCCCCTCCGCGTGAGGTCTATGATGAGGAGGAAGCCACGATCAAAGAATAGATTGCCTTGTGGACCAACCGTCTCCAACAACGACGGTTCTCCAACAAGACCAACAACCAACTCCGATATGACACTGGTCCTCGGAGGTACTCAGATGACAGGAGGGATGACCGCCGCGATGACTATCGCAGAGATGACTACCGCAGGGATGACAGGGATGATCACCGGTATGATGACAGACGCGACTATCGCGATGATCGCCGTTATGAAAGGCGTGACGAAAGGCGAGATGACAGGAGAGATGACAGGAGAGATGACAGGCGGGACGATCGAAGGGATGATCGTCGGGATGACCGCCGGGACAGAAGGCGTGATGATAGCCGTGAGCACCGCCGGGCCGACAAAAGGCCGGCAGAAAGAAGAGAGGAGAAGCCAAGAGCAGACGAGCCAAAGGCCACTGATGAACGTCTCTGCTACAAATGTGGCAAACCGGGCCACTTTGCTAGGGAATGCAAGAACAATTTTGAGAGAGACGTTGCGTATTACGAAAGAAAGCTCGAGGCTGCAAAGAAGAAATCGGATGCGTTGGCCCTCGTCGCCCAGGAGGACTACTGGGATGCTGAAGATTCAGAAGACGAGGATGAAAAGGGCAAGAATTGCTATATGGTTGATCGTCAGGGGTTGGAGATTTGTACTGATGTCACTGCTGCAAATTCAGACACTGCTGCTGAGGGGGAGACAATGAAACATCCACCAGCATGTCTGATGACTACAACCGACGATCCCGAATGCTCCACATCCGGTTCAGAGTCCAGTGAGGTATATTCCTATTACATTCCTGCACATGTAAATAAATTATTTGTAGATAATGAATGTACACTACACACACAAATACTTGATCTACAAGATAGATTAAAAGCTGAAACTGCAAAGTGTGTACAGGCTGAACATCAAGCTCATATTCTGAAAGAATCATCTGAATTATATCATGCAAAATGGTTAACTAATCATAATGTTATAAAACAGATGTTGATAGAAAAAGTAGATGTTCAGGATAGGAATATATACCTTGAATCTTGCATGGAAACGCTTTCAAAAGAAAAACTCTCTTTAAAAGAAGAAATTTCTGTTCTTACAAAACAATTAGATGTGGTAAATATGGAAAATATAGACAGTTTAGAAAAATACAAAATGATTGAAGAAGAAAGGATAAGTTTGTACGCAAGAATAAAGACCCTTGACGATGCATTTTTGAAAAGGGGTCAAACAGAACAAACTATCCATTTAAATCAGCCCAAAGAAACTAGGTTTTACCATTCTAAACAGGGAATTGGTTTTAAAAATCCTAAATATTTGGAAAAAGCACAAAATGTCTTACCTGTATTTTATGACATGAATTATATGGGAGCCGGTATTAAATCTTTCTTTTTTGAGTCATCAAAAGAAGTTTTAAACCAAGAAAATGAGAAACGTGTTGCGCGTAAAGATAAAGAAATTTCTTTTCATTATGAAGAACTTAACGAGAGTTATTCTTCTAGAGTACCCACTTTAGAGGAAGATCTCTCGTCAACTTATTCAGAAACTGAATTGAACACTGAAACTGAAAAATCAAATCCTCAACTTTATATTCCTGCAAAAGTTCTTCAACAACAAATCATTGTTTTAGAAAAGGAATTGAAGTCGTCTCAAGAGAAAGCACTTGATCTTCAAGATGCTCTTCTTAAGAGAGAAGAAGAATTGATAAATCAATCTTTTCAACAAACTGTGGAAGTCACTGTCTATAGAGAAAATTTTGAAATAGTTTCACAACGATTGAAAGATCTTTCAAAACAACAAACACTTTCTCATTCTCTAAAAATTCCATGTATGTCATCAGATAAAGGTAAGGCTACAGCTGAAACTTCTTCTATCTTTGTCAAAGGTGAGTGCTCAAATGCTTTCAAGAATGAGGTTTCTAAAAAGACTCAGATAAAATCCAAGTCTTTTAAGAAACCCACTCACCTCCAAAACGAAAAGTCTGTCAAGTCTAAATCTTCCATGCTTACTGACTCTAATCGTTTTGTTCCTACAGATCATATAAGGAGAGTCCCAAAAACCACCATGCAGGATTTTACAAGTTTTTTTGTGAAGAAGGCTTTAATGCCAAGTGATTTTGTTACTAGAGATAGGATGTCTGTAATCTCTAAAGACAATTTGTGTTACAAAGCGTGTGACAATGTTTGTAATGATGTACCGAATTCTACTATTCCGTTAAAGTACTCTTTCAAGGATTTGTTTAATCTATGTCCAACTAAATATAGACGACAGGTTCCTGAAATGAATGCTTTTGTGCCTTATCCTGTTAAACGTATTCGGAAAAAGAAAACTAAAAATAGTGCATCATCGGCCACAAACAAAGTTGAGACATGTCCGTTGCCATGGCCCAAAACCAAAGCAACGGTCAAAAAGGTCTCAACAAGACAAAAACCGAAGGCAATTTCAGCGCCTAAGGTTCCAAAACCCAATAAATCCAATCTTCAATGGATTCCAAAGGGTTGTGCATCTGGACCACACACAAATGCTAGTTGGGTTTCTAAATCTGTACACGTGTCATATAAATCTGGAAATCCTAACAAAAAGGGACCCATATTGAGGTGGGTACCCAAGGTTGTGTGATCTTAATGCAGATGGTTCTTGGTTACTTCTGATCAAGACCCATGCTTCAAAGAAATGGCTTCTAGTTACCTTAGACTAGGACCCGTTCTTTTGCTTGTCGGTTGTGCTTAAACCGACACGTTAGGCTTCTGTGCACACAGCCCAGGACCCGGTCTTAACTCATCATGTCTTCTGAACATCTCGGTTCAGAACACGGTTTGATTGTGAATTAAAAATGGATGTGTTTGAATGCATATAGTTTTTCATTATATGAATTTATGTGTTTTTCAGGCTAAGTCCATTTGGTATATGGATTCGGGTTGCTCCAAGCACATGACAGGAAGAAGAGAATTGCTGTCCAACGTTGTTGAACAGTATTGCGGAACTGTGAAATTCGGGAACAACCATCAGGCTCAAATAAAAGGATACGGGGACTTAGTTCTAAATAATCTGGTCATCAAGGACGTTGACTATGTTGAGGGGTTATCTCATAATCTTTTTAGCATAGGACAGCTCTGTGACAAAGGACTAGAAGTAACATTTAGGGCTAAGAACTGCAGTGTTAAGAACATGGATGGAAAAGAAATCTTGACTGGTTCCCGAAAATCTAACCTTTACACCATTGACGTATCTAAGCTTGTAGTGAAGGATAACATTTGTCTACTATCAAAAGCCTCGTCAAAAGACTCTTGGTTGTGGCATCGAAGATTATCCCATTTGAATTTTGATAACATCAACAAGCTGGCTGCGAAGCAATTGGTCAAAGGACTTCCTGAGTTACGCTATGAAAAGGACCATCTGTGTGGAGCATGTGAGAAAGGAAAAATGAAACGATCATCTCACAAACCAAAGCCCGAACCATCAACAAAAAGAGTTTTGGAGTTACTTCATTTGGATTTATGCGGACCGATGAGAACACAAAGCATAAATGGAAAACGATATGTGTTGGTTATCGTTGATGATTATTCTCGATATACCTGGGTAAGGTTCTTGCGTTCCAAGGACGATACAGCTCAAGAAATCATTGATTTTATCAAGAGTGTCGAGACCCAACAGCAGCTGTCAGTACAATCAATCAGATCAGATAACGGCACGGAGTTCAAGAACTCGGTAGTGGAGGGCTTCCTTCGATCCAAGGGGATTCAGCATCAATACTCTGCTGCTCGAACACCTCAACAAAATGGGATCGTGGAAAGGCGTAACCGTACGCTAGTAGAAGCCGCTCGTACAATGCTCACATACTCAAAGCTACCTCCGTTCTTGTGGGCCGAAGCCGTATCAACAGCATGCTATACACAGAATCGCTCCATCATTCATAAGCGCTTTAACAAAACTCCATACCAACTCTTTTTAAATAAAGTACCATTTATCAAGTACTTACGTGTATTTGGTTGCAGGTGCTATGTGCTGAATGACAGAGACAACCTCGGGAAATTTAACGAAAAGGCGGATGAAGCGATCTTCATTGGATACTCATCCAATTCGAAGGCGTATCGCACATTCAATACCCGCACCAGAACAGTCAATGAAAGTGTACACATCACATTTGATGAGTTGGCTGAACTGGCACCCGAAGTTGATCAATCAGGACCACGCATTACTCAAATGCCTGGAGACTGTTCGAATAACCCCATTTCTTTTTCTTCTTCTGATTTGGTTAATTTATTTGATCCTTTTTATGTTGAATTTTTCGGTCCTAACGCTAGTGTGTCTAATGTTGTTAATAATGTAGGTAATCCTTCCAGTTCAACTGCGCCGCAAAGTTTCTCCACTCCCTCTTCATCAACATATCCTCATCCATCCACATCATCCACCGACACATCCGCAGTTGAATCTACTCCTATAATACCCTCACATGTAATACCAACGATTCTTCCTTCACCTGAACACTCGGAAATTGAACCAGAACCTGTGGTACCATCATTTGAAACCATTGACCATGAATCCTCATCCATTCCCATATTAACCACAGAGGTTCCATCCCGAGCACCCCTTCCACACGAGATAAAATGGACCTGCAGTCACCCAACAGAACAAATCATTGGTGACGTAACAACAGGAGTCCAAACTCGTAGGGCATCTGCTAATGAATGTCTCTACACATCATTCTTGAGTATGATAGAGCCCGCTCGTGTGGATGAAGCCCTGACAGATCCGGATTGGATAGTTGCAATGCAAGAGGAACTCAACCAGTTTGAACAGCTAAGAGTATGGCGGTTAGTTCCCAAGCCAAAAGACCGTACAGTCATCGGAACAAAGTGGATCTTTAAGAACAAACGAGATGAAAACGGCATTGTGATAAGGAACAAAGCAAGACTTGTTGCCAAAGGCTACCGACAACAAGAAGGGATAGATTATGACGAGACCTTCGCTCCAGTTGCACGGATCGAAGCAATCAGAATCTTCTTGGCGTATGCGGCACACAAAGACTTTAAAGTGTACCAAATGGACGTCAAGACTGCCTTTCTAAACGGTGAACTTAACGAGGAAGTGTATGTTGAACAACCACAAGGCTTTGTTGATGCACATAAACCTGACCATGTTTATGTGCTAGATAAGGCCCTCTATGGTTTAAAACAAGCACCTCGAGCATGGTATGATAGTCTTTCGAATTTCCTTATTTCTGCCGGTTTCTATAAAGGTGTGGTGGACACAACTCTGTTCACTAAAAGGGAAGGCCCACATATAATGCTAGTACAGATTTATGTTGACGATATTATATTTGGATCTACTGACAGTAATTTTTGTAAGGATTTTTCAGCCCTAATGGAGTCTCGGTTTGAGATGAGTATGATGGGGGAAATGAACTTTTTCCTCGGATTACAAGTCAAACAACTTGAGGATGGGATTTTTGTGAACCAGTCGAAATATACTCTTGACATTCTCAAGAAGTATAAGTTAGACTCTTGCACGAGTATCGCAACTCCCATGGCCACCAACTGTAAGTTAGACACCGATCCTTCCGGGAAAAGTGTCGATAATACAACTTACAGAGGGATGATAGGATCCTTACTGTACTTGACTGCCAGTAGACCGGATATAGTGTTTTCAACATGTCTTTGTGCTAGATTTGAGGCCGACCTAAAAGAATCACACCTAACTGCGGTAAAACGCATTTTTCGTTATCTTAAGGGTACACCCGAACTTGGTCTATGGTATCCAAAGGGAACCGATTTCGATCTTACCGCGTTTTCAGATGCTGATTTTGCAGGTTGTAGAGTGGACAGAAAAAGCACATCGGGAGGAATATAGTTCTTAGGCGATAGACCGGTGAGTTGGTCTTCCAAAAAGCAGAATTGTGTATCCACATCCACAGCTGAGGCTGAGTATGTAGCAGCTGCAAGCTGTTGCTCTCAAGTGCTGTGGATGAGAACACAATTACGCGATTATGGGTTCTCACTCACCAATATCCCTATTTACTGTGATTCTCGAAGTGCAATTGCCATCTCTTGCAATCCCGTGCAGCACTCTCGTACAAAACACATAGATATCAGGTATCATTTTATTAAAGATCACGTTGAAAAGGGAACCATTGAGTTGTATTTTGTTGGCACGGAATACCAACTAGCGGATATATTTACTAAAGCTTTAGACGAACCTCGTTTTCGGTTTTTAGTATCTCATATCGGCATGTTGAATCCACCTTCCAATTAAATATCAGATATTGTCTTAAATAATTCTATTTCAATCTATCATGATTGAAATTCCTTTATTTTAGAAAATAACTGTTATTTAAATTTAAGGATTATGTCACAAGATTGAATCTCAATCTTTCCTTATCTGCGTATATTTTTAATAATTAATCATCCTGATAAATTGCTGTGTGAATTGTTCATCATGGAGTGGGATGCAAACAATATCCAGGTTTGTCGGTATTTGTAAGGCTTAAAGAAGGGTTGTCATGATTTAAATCTGAAAAGAAAAAGGAAAAAGGATCGGTATTTATTTGAGGGGGAGTAGAGTTAGGATTTTAAATTTTATAATTCTGTGTTTCTTTTTATTTCTTTTATAGTTAAATTTTTGAATTTTAGGTTAGTCTTAATTTTAATTTTTAATTTTTAAGGTTAATTTAATATGTCAGAAAATCACAAAAAAATTTTAATTTTCAAATTTATCAAAAAAGCCAAAAATATTTTAGTTTACTTTATTTTATCTTATTTTATTTTTATTTCAGAAAAATATCAAAAATATTTTTACTTTGTTTTTTTGTTTTTTTTTGTTTCAAAGAAAATCACAAAAAGATGGAATATTTTTGGCCCTTTTTTATCTTGTTTCAATTTTTTTAATAAGCCCAAAGTCATCAAGTGTGTGTGTGTGTTGTGAAATGAATCCGCCGGCCCAAATTCCTTTTTGGGCGCGGATCTCTTTTGACCCGACCTGACCCGCGCGGATATATTTAGGGGTGGTCAACAGTCAACTTTCATTTTACTTCATCTTCAAGCTTCTTCTTCCCTTTCTCTCTCTCGTCGACTACCGCCCATTTCCACCATAACCACCGATTTGAAGCTTTTGGACTTCCTTTTTCTTTGATTTTTCTTGCTTCATTCATCTTCGACACTTCGAGGTAACATCTTTTTAACTTTCTTTTAGCTTTTAATGTCTTCTTTTATGTGTTTGATTCTATATTTTTTCTTCCTTTTTATTCTCGGTTTTTGATAGTTTTAGGTAGTTTAATGTGTTATTTCTTCTTAGTTGTAGTTAGATAAAATGTTCCTTAGGTTATTTCAGTTTAGGATCTGTAATTTCATGCATTTTCAGTAACATTTTAACTGTTCACGTTTATATCTTGCATGAACATTAACTGCACTCATGCAGTTTCGGATGTCCGAATTCGGACCCCCACCCGAATTCGGATGTCCGACTTAGAATAATTTCAAAATTTTTCAAAGTACAAAATCACATTTCGGACCACTGTTGATCCGAATTCGGTTCACTGTTGATCCGAATTCGGACCATCACATCAGGGTCAAAATTTTCAAAATTGAAAAATTGTCTAAGTATGTTCACCTCTATGCATCCGAATTCGGATGATACCCGGATTCGGTCCTCATCCGAATTCCAGGTACCATCCGAAATTGGGACACTTTCATTTCATTGCATGCATTTTCACAAGTCAACATCCGAATTCGGACCATGTTCACACCACATCCGAATTCGGACCACCATCCCATCATATCATGAACTACACTTCGGACCACCATCCGAATTCGATCCACATGTATCACAACATCCGAATTCGGTCCAACGCATATCATTCATCCGAATTCGGACCATCCGAATTCCAACACTTAGGATTTTTTTTAAAAATTTTCATGTTTTTCACTTCTGCATTTTCATAATAATCAGAAATTACAAAAATAGTTCCATCCAAGTGCATCATTGATTAGAGTTAGGATCAGTGTTTGAGTGAAACGGTCTCATCTAACATCGGTCTCTTAACGATTGACTTTGGACTTTGTTAGTAGAATTTTATTCTACTAATAAAGACCCGATGTTAAACAGATCAGACAATTTCTATTTCACACTCATCTAGACTTCACATCAATGCTTTATCATATCAAGTCTTATGATTCTAACTTTGTTGCACTTTGCAGGAAAATGGACCCCGTAATCGTTCTTACCATTCCCCATCCTCCTATCCCTAATAATAACGCTCAGCTACCCGAGGAAGCCATTCTGCTGTGCGCCGAGTTTGTCGAGTTTATCCCCCATAACTGGCAACTCGACGTCTCTATCCTCCCGAAAGAATCCCAAACCCTTGCCTTCGACATTCTCACCCGCCATCCCATATATTATGCCCTTTCCACAGCCATAGCCGTTCCCAAAATTTACCTACAACAATTCTGGAACAGGCTACAATTCATAACCGACCCCGAACCTCACTTCACCTCCACCATTGACTGCGTTCCAGTCAAAGTCACAACCGCAGCCATCCGTCACATTCTTCGTCTTCCCATCCAAGACTATATTCCCTCCATTGACTCGTTCGATCCAAACCCATCCATCTCAGAAGCCCTATCTGAAATTCAAACCCTAGGGTATGACGGACCCCTTACCAAACCATCCGACTTTCGCACTAAAAACCTTCAGTCCCACTGGAGGATTCTCTTCGATGTGCTCAACAAGTGCCTGACAGCCAAACATTCTGGTCATGACTCAGCATCGGCCCAGGTTTTAGCCATGTTCGCTGGCTTTGCCTACGACCGACACGTGGACTATGCGGCTTTCATCTTTGAAGAATTAAGAAGAGTCCACGTGGAAAGGAGCACGAAGAAAGGACGCAAGTATGTCCCCTATCAACGATTCCTTCAGCTCATCATCCAGTACGCCATGGATCAGGACGAAGACATTCATGAGCGTCCAGAAGCCGATGTCTATCCAACCGTCGCTATCCAGAAATTGACTTTGCCAAAGGGGGCCCCGACGGTACAGGTAATGAAGATTCCATTATCGACTCTGACAAGGTCGAGGGGTACAAATCGGGTAAGGGACTATATGAGAGAAAATTATCCGGATGAGTCTCAGTCTGAATCGACTGAGACTAACCAGTCCGACGGTGAGCAGCAAGATAGTGAGAACGAGGGAGAAAGGATGGAAGTACAACAATCACTGGGTTATGTGAGAGGGAGGCTGAGAGTGTAAGGGAGGGAGCCGTAGGTGAGACGGCAGAGACGGCGGATTCTGAACGAACCGTCTCTGTCGTAAGGCCGAGGGATATGCAATCTGAGGGTGAACCAAGCCCTATCAGCCGGACACCTCTTCATAAGACCGTTAGTCCAGCGGTCGCCACAACCCCAACCATCCACTTGGTTTCCCCTCAAAGGGAAACCACTTCATTCCACGGGGATCTTCCACATACGCCATCGCCCTCTCATTCGGAGAGTGGCGGTGTTGAAAGAGGTCACACTCCTCCCCACGTGACCGAACTTCCTTCGCCAACGATTCCATCCCCACAAACAGACACCGTGCACGATGCCTCTGTGGCATCCCCAAGAGCTGCCTCTGTGGCAGCTCCGGAAACTTCCAGATCTGAGCATCCCCTAGTGGAGGCAGAGATGACGGAAGGAAGACCGGGAGTGGCTCAATCTACGCCGTCCACTTCCGGCCATCTCCCCATCAACTTGGAGATGTTAACGGCAGCCTTACGTGCTGCCGGCGTTATCACCCGGGCTGACCTGGACGCTCAAAGGGAGGCAGCCGAGGAACGACACACCGCCCTTCTTTCTCTTATAAAGGGTAAGGGTGTCGCCTCCGAAGCCGGCCCCTCACCAGGATCCCACTCAGTCCAACTACAAATAGCGGAGCTCTCTGACAAACTGGACGCACTCAATCGCCTAATCCTCCAGGTCCAGGAGCAGCTAAATTCAAGGATGGATCGCCTCGAATCGGCAGTCATCGATCTTCAGTGCCGCACCCAAGCTGAGCCCCCTAAAAGAAAGCATGACGACCAGGACGACCCTGATCGTCATGAGGGGGAGAAACGACAGAAATTTCATCATGAGGGATCGATGATCATCCTAGGGGGAGCAGAGGCTGAAACAACAGATATTCAAGGGTCTGGGTCTGGGGATCAAACTTATGAGGCCACGGAAGCACTGATGATAGAATATGAACCTCTACAGTTTGAGGACCCCGTCATGTATATAGGGGGAGCAGAGACAGCTGAGGGGTCAGAATATCACGGGTCAAGGGAAAAGAGTAAGGAGCCTCAAGAATACCTCAGTATAGAAGACGAGCCCATGGTCGAGGGTCCAGCTCCACTGGATCCGATGACAGCTATGGTAGAATTCGAGGAGCCGCACGAGAAAGTTGAAATGATCTTGATCTCCGATTCAGATTCCGATACCGAAGTCAACGAACCCTTATTAACCCCTAAGCCTGAACCTGAATCTCCAACGAACCCTCCTAGATCCCCAAATCCTCCTCCAGTCCAACAAACCCAACCCCCAGAGTATTCCCGAACAAAAAGGGTCGATTGTTTTGATGAAACTCCAGAAGGCCCTGGTATTTATAGAGAAGATGACTTATTCTGGGTAGACACCTATACAAAAGGCAAGGTTCGAACACTGCCACAGGAAGAAAAGGATCAAATGCGACAAGAACGGCGGGGGACTATTATAAAGCTTCTTGAAGCTAAAAAGGACGAAATCGAAGAACCCCCCGTTCAAGGCCTGAAAGAATTCCTGCAGAAATTCCCCCCGGAGCAGTTTCAGAACCCTTACCTAGAAGAAAGATTCAAAATGGTATTCAGAAAGAAGCCTGGATCCTTCAGCAGACGCCTACTCATGGAACTTACAAACGTTACCAAAGCTGAACAGGCAGAATACTACCAACTGATGCTCCGGGAAAGAAGGTCGAAAGTATCCAAATCGAAGATAAAGTCACTCATTTCTATCACCATGTGCAAAAGGGCAAAAGTATACTACCCCGCTTTTCTAGTAGAAAGAGAAGACGACACTATAAATGAGTTCTTCGAGAATGACTTAGACTTCATAAATGTGGACGATGTCGAATTTCTACACGAACGATTGAAAAATCGCATTAAAGGACATATGTCTCGCATGACTGCTTTGGGTGCCCTAGTACGAAGCATGAATCGCCGATCGATAATAATGTGCCTAAGAGATTTTCAGATGGCGATCGAAAGTGCTTTGGTTAAGGTAGGACTACGTGCACCGGAACAAGATAGCTTCCTCCTAGCCCACCACCCGGCCTACAGAGTGATACTTAAAGGAGATCCAGGTGTCATTTTTGTCAATCAAAGGGGCTACAAAAGGTTCATGCGCTTTGAGGATCTTCCCTGTTCCTCCGATGGTACACTCAGATTGGTTCGAGCTGCGCTCACACAGAAAGTTCAAGACTTTGATGCTCAACCAGATCCACAACAAAGGTGTTCACCAAGAGAGATTCAGGACACCCTCAGTGGCATTGAACTCCTGAACGAATGGCTACATCTGAGGCAAGTAACCAGACGCTTCGACGTCATACTTGGTCTCCGAGAATCGACTGACCATGCCAGAGTTCCAGGACCTCCTAAGTGATCGAAAAGGGGGAGATTGTTAGATTTATTATTTCGATCCTAGGAGTTATTTGTAATATTTATTTTCATTGTAATTTGTCTTGTATTTATTTCTATGTATTTCATGTCTATGTAAAAGTGTAGGGGCCATTGTTGCCAAGTGTTGTAACTTAATTAAAGGAGCCTATAAAAAGGCTCCTAGGGTTACTTTTGAGAAAAACACACGGTTGACTACATTTGAAATTCAATTCTCAGCCGCCACTATTCCACTGTTCCATCAAGAGTCTTCAAACATTCATCTTGTCTTCTTCTTTATTAAACACATTTATTGAGCATGGTTTCTTCATGTGTTTGATGAGAAAAACGTTAAGGTGCTGAATACATTCGGGATTTCACATTTACAATGTTCTGTACTTAGTCATTTGTCTGAAAAACTTGAACAGCTTGAGCATACAACAGGCTGAACAAAATCAGTTTATTCGTCCAGCCTGCTCTGGTGGTTCAATCCTAAACCTGTTCATTCCTTCACGCTGTCTTACAAGTTTTACTTGTAACTTGTTCTCCTATTGAACACAACCTGCTCTTACAAAGGAGAGCAGGCTGGAGGAACAGCTTGATAAATGAACAGCTTGAAGATTGAACAGCTTGTGATGGCTTTGGTCATCACAGGGTTGACCAACAGCTTAGACCAAAAATTCTAATTACCTTTCTTCACGATTAAGTTACTTAATTAATGTTTTCTTTAACTTAATTACTGCGGATAATGTGGATTACGTGTGTAAGTGATTAAAAAGAAATCAAGTGGTCTGACAAACGGTCTGACATGGACAACCGTTCCGTTTTCCGTTAACGACTTTTTTTAAATCAAACCGCCCAAAATCTTCTCTCTCATACACACTCACATTCAAATCCTTTAAATACCAAACTACTGTTTCATTTTCTTTATCACTTCCAGAAATCCTCAAGAACCCTAAAAATCGACTAAGTGTCCTTTGCTTCTTCAATCTCAAAAATTCCCAAATGGCTCACAGACCTAATCCCTTTCTTCCAGTGTTCGTTTGTGATGATGTTGTCAAACATTCATCAGTCACCACAATGCTGACCATCAAACCCACAAACTATGTAGCAAACCTCACTATTCCCAAAAACTATGTGGGAAAAGGCTACGATCAAATGGTGGAGTTTCTGCAAGTTCATCCGTTGAACTATGCTATGACTGCAACTCCTGGTGTCCTGTACCAGGAGATGGTGTATGAATTCTGGTACACCTGTTCTTACAACCCTAACACCACAGTCATCAAAGGGACTATTCTTAATGGGACTCAAACCATTGAGATAACTGCTGATCTTCTGAGGAAAGTTCTTCATTTGCCTGTTGCTGAGTCATATGATCTGCCTCAGCCTGAGAACGAGCAAATGGGAAATCTGCTGCGCTTCTGTGGTGTAGCAGAACCCAAAATTGGAGCAACATTGTGCAGGAAAGATTTGTCTCCTACCTACAACTTTCTGTTTGCTTCGGTGATGATGAGTTTCAGCAGTAAAGTTGGTTCATTCGACCAACTCAGCAGAGATGAAGTGCCAATAGTCCTACAGCTAGTGGATGGGACTACTCTTGACATGGCTAAGTGGATCTTTTCAAACCTGAAAAACCTGGTGCAGCAAGAGCCAAGACCAGCTGCTGTTCGTTATCCCAGGTTTCTAAGCCTCATTTTCAGCCATGTTTGTGGTGAGCAGCTATACAACTCCCAGCCCTTACTTAAGTCTGCTGCATTCCCTGTTATAGGGAATAGAATTTTTCATACTCCTGTACTGCAAAATGAGCCTCCTCTATCCACACCAACGAGGAGGCTGTTAGGATTGGTGGAAGGACCCTCTGATGTGAGGGTGGATCCAGAAGCTGCTGCTCCCGCCAGAAAATCCAAAGCCAGGTCCAAGCTTGTTAAAAGGACCCTGGCAACTGAAGCTGGGCTTGTAAAAAAGAAGGCCAAAACAGCTCAGACTAAGTCTGCTCCTTTAGCCTCTGTGGCTGAGGAGGAGCAGAATCCTCACCCTGGTTCATCTGTTGAGCCTGAAGCCTTTGTGGCTGGTGCCTCTGTGGCACAAGAGACTATGGAACAGGCCAGCCCCACTGTTCCTGACCCAGTCTCACACCCTGTCCAAACAGATCCTCTCCCCTCTCCACAATCACCCACATCATCCATTCACTACCAACGCAAATCCCTAGCCAAAAAGAAACCAGCCCAACAAACCACCTCCTCTGTCCCCTCTCAACAGGGTTCAGTTGAAAAGGAAGCAACCCCAGCTGCCTCTCCTATTTTGGGAGAAGGTTCAGCTCATTTGGAGCATCCTTCACTCCAATCTGAGTCAACCCAGAGTCAGCCTAGACCCTCTGGTTCCTCCCAACAGGAACCAGTTGTACAAATGGAGATACCCACATCAACTATCCTAGCCTCCCAACAGGCTGAGGATATTGAAAGACAGGAGTCCTCTCCACTCCATACTGTGTCCACACTGTCCCCCACTCAAACTTCTTTACACCCTGAGTCTGCACGAGGTGCCCACGCTGCTGATATAGACCAATCAGCAGCTCAGCCTCAAATTTCTGCTCCCCATGATACAGCTGTTTTACACCAAACAGCTGCTGAGGGACCAACATCAACCCAAGCTGATGAACCTCAGGGATCACACCATCCCTCTGGTGAGGCTGCTCCCTCCATGCAAATTCCATCAGCAGGTTTCACCGCTGCTGATGTTGAAATGCATATCCCATCTCCCAATGATGAGGTGTCTTTACACCAAGGCACTGCAGAGGGAACCACCACTGGTCTTCATGAGGGTGTTGCAACCCAAGCAGTATCTGAAAGGCCACAAACATCATCCCCTTCTCCTGGTGATGCAGCTACAGCCGCTGCTGAAGGACCCTTTGATCCCTCCAAACTGGGCCATCTTACTTTTGCCCAGGCTATGAAGCTTCTGTCCAAAGTCCCTCTTCCCTCTCCATCACATCCTCAAACACCAGCCTCATCATCATCTTCTCCATCTACCCACTCAAAACAGTCTACCCATACACCTCCATCTCCCAAAGACTTGCCTTTGAAGGATCAGCTTTCCTTGCTGACCAACAAAGTTGGTTCTTTGGAAACCACCATGAACTCTCTACCCTCTATCATATCAGACTCTGTGTCTGCACAGCTTCAGGGGTTCTTTGATTCGTTCAAGGCCTCTTTCCCTACCACTCCACAACCTGATCCCTCTCCACAGCTGTTAGCACTCACTGCTCAGCTGCAAAATGTATCCACCTCCCTCTCCTCTATTCTTTCCATTCAGCAGGACTCTGTGTCCTCAATGACAGCTATTTCCCAACAGCTGTCATCACTTCTCACTTCTTGCAACTCTACCCTTCCAGCCACTCTGGCTAGCTTACAAACTATAATTGGCTCCCTTTCTAACTCTGTGTCATCAGATCTTGCTGATGTGCAAGATTCTCTAGAACTTCATCTTGCACAGCTACAAACTCTGCTGTTCACAGCGTCTGACAGGGAAAACATTGTTAAGCTCACATCCCTTGCTGATTCCCACTCCACTTCTCTTCAGACCTGTCTTTCCCAGCTTACTGAGGTGAAGGATAACTTGGCTTACTTAGTGACTAGCCTTGTTGGTCCTAAACCTTCTGCTAAACTTGCTGGCAAGCCTGCTGACTTTGTGTCTTCAGGCAGACCAGGTGTTGAAGTTGCTGCTTCATCTCCTTCAAAGGGGGAGAAGTCATCTGCCTCGAAGACTAAGTCTAAGGGGGAGAAAACTTCTTCTCCTAAGGAGATACCAGTGTCTGCAACTCACACTGGTCAGCCAGCAGATGTCTTTGAAACAGGTACGGCTGAAGGTGCCTCTCAAGCTGCTATGCCTACTCAGGCTGTCTCTCCAAACCCTGCTCAGTCTAAGGGGGAGGAAGTCATTCCTGAGGACAGGCCTAGCAGTAAAAGGAGGCACTTAATTCTAACTGAAGAAGAAGAAGAAGAAGAAGAGGAAATTCCTGAGGCTGCTGTCACTACAGCAGCAGCTAAAGGAAAAGAAAAGGCAGCTGATGATCCCATACAGCAGAAACAGGCAGAAATTCAATTTCACAAGGCCAGGGCTAAAGAGATGGGTCTTCCTATGCACAAGTACTTTGAGTTTAGAGAAGAACAGCTTCAAGCTTTGGAGGAATTGAGAAAAGAAGAAGAATCTGCTAAAGCTGCTAAATCCTTTGCACTCCAAGAAGCAAAGAAAATTAAAATGTCTACCTTGGAGGTGCAAAAGAAAATAATGGAAGCTGCCAGACAATCAGCAGGGGAGAAAGAGAAGGAAGTAGAGAAAGGTACTCAGGTCTCTGTAACCAAATCAACAGTACCCCATGCAAGAGCTCAATACCACTTTGACAACTTGGCTAAGAAAAAGTTTCATGATGTTGCTGAAAGAAGGCTAGCCAAGGAAGCAATTGTCAAAGCTTCCCTGTATCAAGGAAAGGCAGTCAGTGGAAGCTTAAAATAACAAGGATGGGTGCAACAGGCCCAGAATTGGAAACTTATGACCACACTGATGTAGCTCAGATGGGATACAGGGAGTGGATTGAGCTGGCAGTTGCCCTGAGTGAATCAAAGTCTGAAACTGCTAAACAGATCAGGGCATATGTCAAGAAGTTGATGGAAAGAGTAAAGGATCTTGGCCTGATTTCTAAGGAAGTTAGTGAAGGTGTCTTTGTGACACATCCAAAAATAAAGGCCAGGAGGACAAGGAAGGACACAGAGATGGAGCTACTCCTTACACTGATCGAACAGGGCGACTATGCCATTGAAATGAAAGGAGTTGATCATAGCCTGCCTAAAGGAATAGAGTTTGAGGATGGCAAGATTATTGAAGAACCTGAGCTGGGGGCATTTTTTGTAGATCCCCTAACTCAGAAGAAGTGCTTCCAAAGAGGCTCAGAGCTGTACAAAGTTGATCTGAGACAACTTGCCGCCTTCAGGCTTGCAGTTTCATTTAGGCAGTCTAGCAAATGGAGAGCAGCCGTCTGGGATCAGCTCAGAGGCTTCTATGAAAGAGGTGAGCTCAATGATCCCAAGTTCATGGTCCTCAGAAGTGAAGTTGAGGAACTTGAGGATACAAGAGATGAGCTGGAAAAGATGTTCCAGGGTTCCCTTCCAATGGAGTGAAGTCCATCTATCGTCTGGGTAGGTGAAGAATGGATGCTGTCCATCAGTTGGACAGACTTGCCATTATCTGCTCCCAACACAAACAGTCCAAATACTTTTGTACATTAGTTGTACATCATTACACAAGTTGTAATCTTTTCTTTTACATTAGTTGTAAAATACTTAAGTACATTAGTTGTACTCTTGTAAAAACATGTGTTGTTGTATGTAATCAAGAATCAGTGTATATATAAACTGATCTTTTACTTTACTGTAATGTTGTAATTTCAATTCAGCAAAATGTAATGTAAAAACATATAGTGATTTTTTATAAGACCAGCTTAGACTGGTTATTGCAAATAGGGGGAGATTGTTAGGCACAAAAAGGCCTCAGTCAAACCTGTTCTACACCTGAGGGGGAGATTTATAATCAAACCTGTTGATGCATTTGAAGGTTGATATCAAGGCCTGTTATATGCCTTATTGAAACCTGAAAATGATTTGCAATATCAGTCTAAAGATATTCTATGTGTTGCATGTGTTGCAACTAAGACAGTTTGTCCAAGCTGCTCTGTCTGCTGAACAGGCTGGACATAAACTGTCTACGCTGCTCTACACTGATGAGCAGCCTGGGCACTTTTCAAGTGTTCTGTTCTTTGTGAACAGAACCTGTTCTTTGTGAACAGGCTAAACACTTTATGGAATACGTTTCCAAGTCATCATGTATTGTTTTTGACTGCAAGATCAGTTTACAAAGTCGAAGACAAAGTGGAAAACAGAACTGCTCAGCCTGCCCACGCTGTTCTGTAACATGAAGACAAAAGGTTATTTGAAAAAGGGTGACAGACCTTTTTCTTATATCAAAATAGGCCTTTACAAGGAAGAAAAACGCAAAGTTGACATTCCTAAATTAGTTAAAGGCAATGCAACAGTAGACAAAGTAAAAAGACAAAAGTTCTGCACATATGAAGACAAGTCTGCTTTTCAGAAAAGTGCAGAAAAGGTTATGTTGTCTTTTCAACAAGACTTCTCCTTTTTCATTCCGTCCAATGAAGATGTTTCTCTTAGATCCTCTGAGTGAGTATAAAAGGAAGCTTCTAAGGACAGAAAGAAGTGAAGAAAGCTAAGTGCTGAAACCAAGAGTGAACGTGCAAGTGTGTTTTTCATGCATGCAAGCCTGCTGTGTAATTCAGTATCTGTGTGTCTAAGCTGCTTTACATAAGCTGTTTCCTTAAGTCTTGTAAACACAGTGAGTGCTTCTTAGTGAGTGTATTCATTGTATACTAGTTTGAGTTTATCTTAGACTAGTGAACATACTGTTGTATCTGTCATCTCAGCTTGAACTATTCCGCATTCAAGCTTGTTTGTAATTAACAAATTGTTGATAATACATACAAACATTGAGAAAATAGTGTGTAGTTTTGAAATTGCTGTATTCACCCCCCCTCTACAGCTTAAAGCTATATACTTTGGGAACCTCTCGGGACCTACATACGGTGGAAACCCAAATTGAAGCTTTGTTTGAGCTTCAATGATGGAAGTGGAAAGGGTTGTGTTGATTTAGTATGTTTATATGATATTTTGTGATTCAAATATGTTAAGTAGTAAATTGATATTGAGTTGAGTCAAGTGGAAACTCATTTGGAGTTGGAATTTGGTGAACTTGGGAGAAACCCAAGTTGGAGCTTCATTTGTGCTCCAATGGTGTATGAAAGATAAATTGCGTCTATATACATGTTTTCATGATAATTATGAGTCAAATGTGTTATTTATGGCCATGGAGTTGAATGGAATTTAGTAAGAACTCAAGTGGAGTTTTGAAGACTTAGTTGGGTTTTGGCCATTTAAGAACTCGGTTTGAGTTCATACGAATTCCATGGAATCATGGAATGGTATGTTTTGGTGTTAATATATTTAAAAAGTGTTTATTTATGTTATTAAAGTGTTTTCATATACGCGGTAACGCAAAACAAGTGCAAGAACTCAATTTGGCGTTTTAGGCCCAAACCGCACACCAAGTGTTCGGTGAAATGCCACAACGAGTTCCAAATCATTTTGGGATTGAGTTTTAATGTTTAGATGTAAGTTGAATGTCTAAACATATCCCAAGTATGTTTAATAATGCAATGGGTTTAGTTAGAATTGAATGTAAGCTCAATTGGAGCTTAGTGTTGTCGGTTGGAGCCTTTGGTCGTTTTCGGTCTCGTTTGGAGTCCGTATGAGCTCCATGGAATCTTGAAATGTTATGAATTGATTCTAGGGAAACTGGCATCAAATAGCTTTGAACTTTTGACTTTGTACACATTTATGTAGTGAACTTTTTTTTTTGTGCACATTTGGTAGTCAAAGTTTCAAAATTGTTCCAATTTGGTAGTTGGCGTACCTTTTAACCGGTCGCTTCCGGTTTCGATGCCTACGTGGACAATTTTTTAATGACGTGGCTACCCGTTTTTATATTATACCCGGTTTTTCTACGTGGCAACCCGCTTTTTAAAATCACCCGGGTTTATAACCGGGTTTTTTAAAAAACGACGTTATAAACCCGGGTGATTTCTTAATTTCATACGGCGTTATAAACCCGGGTGATTTGAAAAAATGGGTTGCCACGTAGATAAAACCGGGTATAATATAAAAAAGGGTAGCTACGTCATCAAAAAAATGTCCATGTAGGCATCGAAACCAGAAACAACCAGTTAAAAGGTACGCCAACTACCAAATTGGAACAATTTTGAAACTTTGTCTACCAAATGTGCACAAAAAAAAGTTCACTACATAAATGTGTACAAAGTCGAAAGTTCAGAGCTATTTGATGTCATTTTCCCTTGATTCTATTATGTTTAGAGGGGTTTAAATGACCTTAATATGTTAAATATATGGTTGGTAAAGTCCATTTCAATTGTTAGAAGCATTTATGGGAGTTTTGGAGGGTTTTGGTGCATTTATGGGCATTTCTGGTGCAGTCAGAGGGGGGCAGGGGGTTGGTAGCGGTGCTACCACCCTTATGGTCACGCCATGACCAACTTTCTGTCCCAGAATTTTTTTTTGCAAGGGTGGGGGTCGATGCTCGGGTCTTATGCGTCGAATGCACTTCTAAATTGAGTGTTTAAAGGGTTTGAGGGCATTTAATCAATTCCGAAACTCCTAGGGCCTCAATTGGACTTAGTACGTTCGGTTTGATGTCCCAACACCATTAGGCCAATCTTAAGGTCTTATATTGTGTTCGGGAGCTTATGTGTGCGCCTTATGAATGCTTATAGGCGAATCGAATGGAAAGAGGCTTGGTCACGAGTCTTAGCCATTCTCGGGGCTATAGTGGTTATATTGGAAGGCCTTGGAATCTTGATAACCAATCACTATGAGTTCTAGCATTAGATTTTCATAAAGTCATATACGATGTACTTGTGCTTCAGATCATTCGTTGTTGATTCATGCTATGGCATTATACTGTTTGCTGCTTATTCATTCATTTCATTTATGCATGACTTATTCGTATACTCGAGGCATCTTGGACCTCATTTGTTGAACATACCTTTCGTTTGGACTCATCTGGATATCCATGGATTATTCCTGGCCCCTTTGGATGCCGGATGCTGACGTACTTGAATTGTCAGAAGTCCTGAATTTGATAGGGACAGCCTCGTACTATGCTAGAGGTAGCACCACACCCATACTTGGTAGGGAACCTCATATTATGAAGGGGCATGTGGTATTTGATCACTCATCTTGTGTATTTGAATTATGTCGTTTGGAATCGTTATGTTGATCATCATTCCATCTGTTTTCATTATGTTATATCTAATCTAGCAACTCACTCAACTTTATGTTGTCCCTCTTAGTTGTTAACCTTTTTCAAGGCACTGACAAGGGTAAGGGCCCGGCCGGTCCGTCTCATTGATTTTGGTTGGCTCTAGCTTAGAGCTCCCCGTCTTTTGGTATAGCTTTTGGATAGCTCGGGTTAGTGGACTCCCCTTTTGATATTACACGTGAATGAATTTAGTTGATTCAATATGTAATATGTAATTGATAATAGATGCTAGCCCGACTTACATTGATCCGTGAATTATCACACTTTGCACGTTATGGGTAGCAAAGTGGGATGATTCATGTCGATAACTCTGATTAATGGAAAGTTTAAATTTGATGCAAATTCCGCAAAGTATTAATATATGAATTATTGTTAAATGTGTGTGAAATACCCTATTTTGTTGTGAGGGTGTTTCAATTTGTGTGTTACTTTATTTCAATCAACTATTGCTTCTGGTGAACATGTTAAGGCTGTTAGCTCAAATGTGATGAAATCTCGGGTTTTTTCATCTTCTTTTACTTCACGCATTCGAACACTTGAGCTTGATGATGAAGAAAGAGAAGACGATGATGATGTGGGTTCTAAAGAAAATCCAACTCAAGAAGAGGGGACAAGTGAAAATCGAACTCAAGTTGCTGTTGGACCTAAGAAAAAAAAAAAGAAAAAAGATGACAATCTTGATGAATTGATTAAAGTATGTAGTGCTGCACTTACTAAGGAATTGTCTAAAGAGAAACAGGCAGCAACAGAGCAACAGAAAGAAACAGAGCAACAAAGGCCAACAGAAAACCAATCAGAAAAGCTTAGGTGTATTGAAAAGTTGAATTCCCTTGGGCTTGATGCGGCGGATGCCCTCTATCATGCAACAATTTTAATTTTTTTTCTAGTTCAAGAGATAATCAAGAATGGTGGTTGATGATGCCTTCAAATCCCGATATGCTTAAAAAGTGGCTTGAAAGCACGGGAAGGTCCTTAGGGTATCTAAAGGAATAGTTGATTTACAACTATGTTGGGAAATATTCTAAGTATGTCAAGCTGTTAGTTAGATTTCTCAAACTGTTAGTAGATTTTCTGTGTAATTACAAAGTTCAAGCTGTTAGTTGAGAAAGTTCGAGCTGCTAGTTAAAAAGTTCAAGCTGCCAGTGCTCAAGTTCAAGCTACTCAACAGATAGACTTCGAGCTGCTCAACAGTTCAATAAACAGAAAGTGCTGAAAATCAGGAAAAGATTTATATTTGAAGATTCAAGCATATCTAGTACCCGAGAAATCAGAGTCCCTCAAGGAAACAAATCAGAAGGCTTTATATATAGAATAGGTTTTTCTATTATATATCTGCACGTACAAGTTTTTATTCAGTTGTAATTGCTTTCTGATTTAAGTTTTCATAAGCCTCTAAGGTTGTAAAAACCCTAAGAACAATCTGTGTTCTTCGTCTAATCAAACAGATTAGAGGTGATTGTAATCATTGAGTTTGGCAATACAAAAGATTTGACTTTTGATTATATTTATGTGTTATTTGTTCTGAAAGCTTTTGTTAAAACAATTAAGTGTTATTCCGCAAACTTCTTAATTGGACTTGGATTCAATACAAGGTTATTGGTTTTATACTCTGATTCATTCAAACCAGTTAATCTTAGGTAGTGATTTTGATCCTGACAAGTGGTATCAGAGCCACAGGTTTTTCTTTGTTTTCAAAGCTAGAAGCTTTCTTTTAAAGTTTTTATTTTTTTGCAATGGAATTTGATAATAGCAGTAGTGGATCTGGGCAAGGACTCAAAGTGCCTATGCTCAAACCCACTGAGTTCGAGATGTGGAAACTCAGGATTCAACAGCACATTCAATTTATTGATTATGCCATATGGGAAGCTGTTGAATTTCCTCTTGTAGTTGATCCTGAACTTGATGCTGAGGGCAAGCCCATAAAAACACCTCCAAAGACTGAACTTGAAAGAAAGGCTAGAATGAATGAAGTGAAAGCTCTTACACTTTTACAGATAGCCATTCATAATGCTTATCAACACCAGTTTAAAAAGTTCTATACTGCTCATTCTCTTTGGATTGCTTTAGAGAAAAGATTTGCTGGCAATGCTAGCACCAAAAGAAATCAAAAAGATCTTCTGAAACAACAGTATGAAAACTTTTCTGGTGGCAAGAATGAAAACCTTACTCAAATCTTTGACAGGTTTAATAAACTGATAGGTGAATTGGAGAGTGCCAAAGTCAGCTTGGATCAAGATGAAGTAAACAGAAAATTCCTTAGATCACTTGGTGAGGAGTGGACAGTCTATGCTGCCCAATGGAGAACAAAAGAAACTCTTTATGAAATAGAGTTGGATGATCTTTACAACAGCCTGAGAGTGTTTGAAACTGAGATTGAAAACAAAAAGAAATCCTTTTCATACAATCATAACACTGCTCTGCTGTCATCAGCATTAACTGATAAATCTAACTATTGTGATTCCTTTACAGGTGCTGATGGTAACCCTACTGAAGGTCATTATGAAACTTTTGTTGCCAGTGATGGACTATTTGCTCTAAATGCTGAAAATTTAGACCAAATCCATCCAGATGATCTAGAAGAGATGGACTTGAAATGGCAGCATGCTATGTTGACTATGAGGGCTAAAAGATTTCTGAAAAGAACTGGCAGACCAAACTTTCTAGCTAGAACAGAAGGCAAACCAGCATTTGATAAATCCAAAGTTGAATGTTTTAAATGTCACAAGCTTGGACATTTTGCCAGAGAATGCAGATCCCAAGGTCAACAACCACCAAGACCTCAGCAGACTAATCAAGCTTCATCATCTCAAGTACTTGTTTCTCAAGAAGACAATGTGTTTGACTGGAGTGATCAGACAGAAGAAGAGTTTCAAAATCAAGCTCACATGGTAGAAACATCTAATGTCACTTCCCCTGAACTACCATCTAAGGTAAATGCTAAACTCTGCTCTCAAACATGCAAAAATATGGTTAAAAAGTACAGAGATCATAATGAGAGCATGTGCAAAACTCTAGCTAAGATGGAAGAAAGGAGATATGAGTACATGCAGGCCATAGAAGATCTTGAAAAACAGATTAATGACTATAAAGATAATGAGATTAAAATGGGACATGATAGAACATATCATGAGTGGGAGAAAAAGGAATTGAATAAGAAAATAGAGTCCCTAATTAAGAAATTAGACGAGGCTGAACAGAAGGTGTTAGAAGCTAACAAGAAAATAGAATATGTTAATATAGATTTAGGAAACTTCAAGTTGGCAAATCAAAAGCTGGAACACCTAATGGAAGTTCAATTTAAAGATAGGGTAAAATCTCAGCTCAATCCCAAAGAAGGTATAGGATACAGAACCACTCCACCCCCACACAACAACAAATACATTCATCCCATGAGTGAAGTTGCTGATAGGCTTGTTAATGAACCATTAGATGAGTCAATGACCGCTGTAGATCCTATCCTTGAAAACAGTCCTGAATCTAAAGAAAAACTGATTCCAAATGAAGGCTGTGAGTGCAAAAAGGTTGAGAGAGAACCCAAAACAATGAGTGCACCCATAGAATCCCCTGCCCCCAGTAAGAAAGGAAAAGAGAAGATGAGTGTATGCAAAGCTGCTCCATATGTTTCTGTACCTTCTAACTGTAACATTGCATCTTCCTCAAAAGGTAATAAAAGGGGTAAGACTGTTCCAATCTGCACATGCCAAAAGCATGGTGTTCAAAAATTTCCCAAACAACAGCAGGTTAGGGGAAATCAAAGGAACAAGAACCAGTTATAGTCCAACAAAACTGGTTCTCCAATCAAAACAGTCAAAAGATGTTTCCATTGTGGCAGGAAAAACCATTTGGCCAGATATTGTTTTTATAAACCATCTGTTGCAAAACATCATATGGTTCAGAAACAGACATTTGGTTAAAACACAAAAAAATCAAAAGCCAAACCTCCTGTTGCACCAGTTCCAAAGAAGATAGTTGATCACAGGTTCTTAAAAGTCAACAAAAGACAGCCTACACACCAAAAAAAAGTTTTAGCAAAATGTAAATCAACCATTAAACAGATATGGTGTGTTAAAGGCAAAAACTCAGATCAAACTGTTGATACAAATGTTGAAACTGCTAGGCATAAAGTTGGAACTGGTAGTGCAAACTCTGAAGTTGTTAGCACTAACAACCCAGTTCAAACTGCTAAGTCTAAAACTGGAACTGGTAGTGGATCTTCTGAGACTGTTAATGAAAAGGTTGGAAAGAACACTTGGAAACCTCATGTCATAACTAAATACTCTTCACAGAATCCACCAGTGGATCTCACTAAGTATAAAAAATCACAAACAGTGTTTAGTTATATCAATGCATAAGGACAACCCAAAACCAACTTGGTTTGGGTTTACTCCACTACTAACTAAGCTTTTATTTGTGCAGGGAACCCACAGGTCACAACATAAAACAAGATGGCATTTGGATAGTGGATGCTCTAGGCACATGACAGGCAATTCTGAATGCTTGTCAAATTTCAAAGGCTTTGAAGGAGGATTTGTTGCATTTGGAGGAAATTCCAAGGGAGGTAAGGTAACAGGTAAAGGTACTGTCAAAGCAGGCAATATGATCTTCAATGATGTTTTGTATGTTGAACAGCTGAAGTACAATTTACTAAGTGTGTCTCAAATCTGTGATAAACAAAATATTGTTCTGTTCACAGACTCTGAGTGCATTGTTCTTTCAAAAGATTTCAAAATACCTGAAAATCTTGTTTTACTTAGAACACCAAGAAAGGACAATGTTTACTGTTTGGACACAAATCTTTTATCCGAATCAAGTACTTTAAGCTATTTACTATCCAAAGCATCATCTAATGAGTCTGCTCTTTGGCACAGAAGGATGTGTCACATGAACTTCAAATCTATGAATGTTCTAGTCAAAAAGAATTTGGTAAGAGGTTTACCACAAAAAGAGTTCATCTGTGATGATCATTGTGTAGGATGTCTTAAAGGCAAGCAACACAAAACTTTTCATAAGGCCAAAGAAGTAAATTCAATCTCATCTGCTCTTCATCTTATTCATATGGATCTCTTTGGTCCAACATCTGTTTTGAGTTTGAATAAAAGAGCTTACTGTTTAGTCATTGTTGATGATTTCACCAGATTCACATGGGTCTACTTTCTTAGGACTAAGGATGAAATGCTGAGCTAGTCAAGTCATTCATCCTTAAGATAGAAAACCAATCCAACTTAAAAGTAAAGGTGATCAGGTCAGACAATGGCACTAAATTTAAAAATCATATCCTAAACAGCTTCTGTGAGTCTAAAGGTATTGTAGGTAATATAGTGCACCAAGAACACCACAACAAAATGGTGTAGCTGAAAGAAAGAATAGAACTTTAATTGAGGCTTCTAGAACCATGCTAGCTGATTCCAAACTACCAATGACCTTTTGGGCAGAAGCAGTCAATACAGCTTGTTATGTGCTAAATAGGGTTCAAGTTGTTCAATCACAAGGGAAAACTCTATATGAGTTATTCCATCATAGAGTTCCCTTAATAGCCTTTCTAAAGTCTTTTGGCTGTTCATGCACTATTCTTCACACTAAAACTCACTTAGGTAAGTTTGAAAGTAAGGCTGAAGAAGGTTTCTTTGTAGGATACTCTACTCAAAGCAAAGCCCATAGGGTATATAACAGTGTGTCTAAAACTATTGAAGAAAGTGCCAATGTTGAGTTTAATGAAAACACTGCTAATGTCAAAGGCACTGGTCCTGATTGGTTGTTTGATTTAGATTCACTAACAAATTCTCTGAGCTTTGTTGAGTATACTGCAGAAACTGATGCAAATAGGGTTGAAGCTGCTTACACAAATTCTCATGCTGATCACACAAAAGGTCAAGCTGTTGGCACAAAGTTTCAGACTGTTGAAGATTCTGATAAATGGGATGAATACACTGTTCTACCACTTCTATCTTGTGACCCACCAGGGGTACTGGATACTCAACATGATTCAAATCTAGATTATGAAGTGCCAATCCCATGTCCTGAGGTAACAGCCCCATCAAATAGGGAAACAGTTCCATCTTCTGGTCAAGCTGTTCCTGAAGCAGAACCATCAAGTAGTCATGAAGGAGATGATACCAATCTAGGAACATCATTTCAGACAGATAGAGAACCCACACTAAGGGTTCACAGGTATCATCGTCTCAATCAGATCATGGGTGATCCACGCACACCTGTGCAGACAAGGACAATGGTTCACAAGGAGTCTACTGATGCTGAATCAGCAGTTCCTGAATTCAGTCTAGCTGCCTTTGAACATGCATGTTTTATATAACAATTAGAACCTAAGAAGGCATCTGAGGATTTGAAAGATCCATCTTGGATTGAGACAATGCAGGAAGAACTACTGCAATTCAAGATTCAGAATGTATGGACTCTAGTAGACTTACCTAGAGGAAAGAGAGTTGTTGGTACAAGATGGGTGTTCAGAAACAAGAAGGATGAAAGAGGGATAGTAATCAAGAACAAAGCAAGACTGGTAGCACAAGGATACACTCAAGAAGAAGGAATAGATTATGATGATGTCTTTGCCCCAGTAGCAAGGATAGAAGCCATCAGACTGTTCCTAGCTTATGCCAGCTTCAAAGGATTTAAAGTGTACCAAATGAATGTGAAGTCTGCATTCCTGTATGGTACATAGAAGAAGAGGTCTATGTGTGTCAACCCCCTGGATTTGAGGACTATAAGTATCCAGACAGAGTCTACAAATTAGACAAAGCCCTCTATAGACTCCACCAAGCCCCAAGAGCATGGTATGATAATTTGTCATGATACCTTCTCCAAAATGGATTCAAGAGAGGTACTCTGGACAAAACACTGTTTACAAAGTCCATTAAATCTGAGATTTTGCTTGTTCAGATTTATGTTGATGATATCATATTTGGGTCCACAAATGACAGTCTGTGCAAGGAGTTTGAAACACTGATGCACAAAAAGTTTCAAATGAGTTCAATGGGAGAACTCACATTCTTTCTAGGATTGCAGGTCAAGCGGAAGCCCACAGGACTTTTTATAAGTCAATCAAAGTATGTTAAAGACATTCTGGAAAAGTTTGGTTACAAAGATATCAAAGTTGCTAGTACTCCAATGGACACTCACAAGCAGCTTGATGCAGACAAAGATGGAGTAGATGTGGACATTCACCTATACAGATCCTTGATAGGTTCAGTAATGTACCTCACATCTTCTAGACCTGATATAATGTTTGCTGTTTGTGTTTGTGCCAGGTTTCAATGTGCTCCAAAGGACTCACATCTAATTGCTGTTAAGAGAATTTTCAGATATCTCAAGGGCCAACCACAATTGGGCCTATGGTATCCTAAAGACTCTCCTCTTGAACTAACAGCATACTCTGACAGTGACTATGGAGGATGTAACATTGACAGAAAATCCACAACTGGTGGATGTCAATATCTAGGAGTAAGACTGGTCTCTTGGCAGTGCGAAAAGCAAACACCTGTCTCCACCTCATCTACTGAAGCAGAATATGTAGCAGCTGCCAGCTGTTGTTCCCAAGTGATGTGGATTCAGAATCAACTGAGAGACTATGGTATGAACTTTCTATCTACTCCTATTTACATTGACAACTCAAGTGCTATAAGCATTGTACAAAATCCAGTGAAATTTCCCAAAACCAAGCATATAGACATTAGAGTTCATTTTATAAGAGATTGTAATGAGAAGAAATTAATCCAAGTTACCAAAATTCATACAGATGATCAGTTAGCTGATCTATTAACAAAACCATTTGATGAAGGAAGATTCACCTTCTTAGTATCAAATATTGGCATGGTTAATATGGATTAATTTGTTTTTCATGATTCTCTCTTATTTTATGAAGCATATCGTTATTTCATATGCTTGATTAAGGGGGAGACACTGTTTCATTAGAATATGCTTAATTTTCAACTAACAGCTTGAGTCTTTTCTCAAGCTGCAAGTTCATTTAACTCGGACTATTAGTTGTTTTCACTTGATCTGTCAAAGTGTGCAGGGTACTTCTGTAATTTCTTATAAGTGTGTGCGTGGGATTAGATATTTTCGAAACCCCCAAACCTTTAAAGGTCCCAGTTTTGTTAAATTGTAACTACCAGTTGCAAAAATATCTTCCACGACCTTTCTTTTCTCTCTGAGCGATTCACACACAAATCTCTCAAACCCTAAATCACCGTTTGATCGTCAATGGAGTTTGTCAAAGAACACAACTGTCTTCCCTAATTCACTCAAACACTCTGACCTTCAACCATTCCATAACATGATGGACTTCCTTCGAAGTTCCCATATCCATCATGCCCTCACTATCAATCTCACCATATATATCTCTCATATAGAGCAGTTTTGGACATATGCCTCTGTCAAAACCATCAATGGAGTCACCTCCTTGACATCCAAAATCGATGGCAACCCTAATTCTGTTACTGAGGAAACCATCCGTCAACACTTGCATCTTCAAGATGCCGCAGGTATAACAGATCTATCCCTTACTGCCTTACATGAAGGCCTTTTTGAAATAGGGTATAGGGGCCCTACTGATTCTTTCACTTTTTATAAAAACACATTTTGCCCCTAAGTGGAAATACCTTGTGCATGTTATACAACAGTGCATAAGCCCTAAAAGAACTGGTTGGTTATAATTTTCTTCAAACATATCTACTGCCTTAGTGTGTTTATCAACGAGCCAACAGTTCAATTTTTCAAACATGATTTTTCAGGGGATGTTAAGGCATCATTCCCTAAAGAATGGGAAATTTTTGATGTATCCACGATTTTTGGCTGAAATAATTGCAAGAACTTGCAATAATTTCAATGTACATTAAAGGATCCATGTTTCCCATAGGCACTCTTTACCATCAATAAAAAAAAACTTTTAAAACCAAGTGCCAATTTTTTGAGTGTGGATGTCCCATTGCCTTCTGCAATGCTAGGCATCATTCCAAGAAACAGAGTAGAAGGTCCTGAGCAGGCTCAGGCATCCATCACTGCTTCACCCCCAAGACCCCAACCCACTCCTCAAGATACAAATATTCCATCTGCTCCTTCTGTAACATATACATCCCCAAATCCCTCAATACTAATGTATAAGAGACAAAGGGTTTCAGGAGCTCCTTCCTCCTCTGCCCAAATACCAGAGCCAAATATCCCAGTGCAAGAGGACTCTTCTGCACAGAATATCCAAAGGGAACCCACTGAGGACACTCCCACCCTCAATTTGGAGGTGGACATCCCATCAGAGGATGTCCATATGGGATCTGTGGCTTCCACTACTGATGTCTCTGCACAAGAGGCATAGGCCAGTGACAACATCACTAAGACACTCCCATGGCAACAGAGGGTGTGCAAGCACCTTCTGGAAGTCCCCAATACCAAGAATAGAGGGGCCCAGATGTTTCTACTTCTAGAATTCATGCCAGTGATAGATCTCAAATACCACTATCATTTGAAGATCTTGAGGCTAGTCTGCAACTTATGGCATTAACGGATCAACAGCTGAAAACCTGTTGTAGCTATATTGGAACATTACAAGTCCATTATAGCTGCACAGGGAGCACAAATCATAGCTCTACAACAGACAGTTGCAGCTCAACATCATAGAATGGATTATTTTCATCAAGGGTTCACCCTCTGTGGAAATAAGATCATTCAACTTGAGAAGGTGATTCAAACCCTGCTTGCAAAGGTTTTTTTGTCCTCCTGATCAAACCAATGCATCCAAAAAGGGGGAGAATCAGAAGATCCCTACTTCAGTCCAAACAGCTTCAACCTCTGCTCCAACAGTCCCAGCTCCAACAGTCCCAGATTCTAGGCTAACAGTCCCAACAGCTACTCAAGCTGTTAGCCTAGAAACTCAAGCCGCCCCTATCAGAACAACTGGAGTTATTATCAGAGAAGGAAATCAGGCTCCTGTCAGTACAGTCCAATCCACAGCATCTGCTTCCAGAGGTAAGGGCACAGGCATACTAATTGAAGCTCCAAAGATTAAATTCTCCTCTAAAGAAGCCCAGGTTGCCCATGATGCTGAATTTGCAAGAAAGTTAGCAGAGGAACAAGAGGATCTCTTAGACTAGCAAACCCATGCTCCAATGAAAGATGATGAAACCTTAGGTGATTACCTAAGAGGGTTTGTGGTCAAGCAAAATCAAAAGAAAAGGAAAATGCCAACAGGACATTCAAAGGCAGAGCACTAAAAATTTTTGATCAACGTCTCTGCATCTGTTGGAATTCCAAAAATAATGGCTCAGTCATGGCCAACTGAAAAGCTGCAAGATATTCATGACAGAGAGATGAAGAAACAGAAAGCATCCAAAGTCTCCCAACAAGTCCAAAGCCAACAAGAACCAGTTCAACCTGGTGTCAGTGATCCTTCTGTTCAAACTGTTGCTCCTGTTCAAGCTGTTGCTAATGATCCTCAATCTGAAGCTATTCAACAAGCAAAGCTTGATCAGGTGAAAAGAGTATTGTTTGAGCATCAGCTGCAAAAAGTAATGGAAATTGAAAAGACCCTCGATCAGCATGACTTCTCCAAGCCTCTTATCACCTACCGGTATGCTAAGTCAATGGATGACATTGATTTAAAATATCATTTTGTAGTCAGAAGAGAAGCTGGTCCTGAGGAAGAATACAAGAGCATAATTCACCTAGTACAAGGGACGACCAGAGATGAACTGACTCAAATGCATCGTATTGGAACAGTTAGTCAGTCTAGGTCTTCACTTCTTTGGGTTAAGCAGAGTGTAAAGGATCTTAAAAGCATTTTTGATCCAGAATCTATCAGAAGCGATATAGAAGCTGCTAAGGATATGAAGATTGTACATGTTGATCTATATGTGAAATCAAAGACATATAGACTCAAATTTGCCAACGGATCCAACATGTTCTTCAATTTTGAATTCTTTGATCTTCCAAAAGCATGGTTATTGCAAATAAGCTCAGTGAAGATTTATTGTGATAAAGAAGAGTTGAAGAGAGAGTTTATAAAGGCAATAAATCAGAAACTTTCAAAACTGTAAGTTTTTGGTTGCCTTAGATTGTAGATAACAGTTTTACTTTGTTTATTTCCTTATTTTGTATAGAAACTTAAAGTCTTGTATAAAGAATTTAAGTTAGGGGGAGATTGTTGGGAAATATTCTAAGTATGTCAAGCTGTTAGTTAGATTTCTCAAACTGTTAGTAGATTTTCTGTGTAATTACAAAGTTCAAGCTGTTAGTTGAGAAAGTTCGAGCTGCTAGTTAAAAAGTTTAAGCTGCCAGTGCTCAAGTTCAAGCTGCTCAACAGATAGACTTCAAGCTGCTCAACAGTTCAATAAACAGAAAGTGCTGAAAATCAGGAAAAGATTTATATTTGAAGATTCAAGCATATCTACTACCAGAGAAATCAGAGTCCCTCAAGGAAACAAATCAGAAGGCTTTATACATAGAATAGGTTTTTCTATTATATATTTGCACGTACAAGTTTTGATTCAGTTGTAATTGCTTTCTGATTTAAGTTTTCATAAGCATCTAAGGTTGTAAAAACCCTAATAACAATATGTGTTCTTCGTCTAATCAAACAGATTATAGTTGATTGTAATCATTGAGTTTGGCAATACAAAAGATTTGACTTTTGATTATATTTATGTGTTACTTGTTCTGAAAGCTTTTGTTAAAACAATTAAGTGTTATTCCGCAAACTTCTTAATTGGACTTTGATTCAATATAAGGTTATTGGTTTTATACTCTGATTCATTCAAACCAGTTAATCTTAGGTAGTGATTTTGATCCTGACAAACTAAAAAAGTGGATGAATTTGACATGGTTTTTTTGAAACTTGAACTAGATAAGTTGGTGTTTCTTTTTTGGATGAATTATTTGGCATGCTTGTTTTGAAACGTGATTGAACTAGATAAGTTGGTACTTGATTGAGCTTGATGAATATTTGCCTTTTGTTGAAACTTGTTTGTTGTTTGAAGTATGATATAATACTTTTTTATATTTTATCGGGTGTTGAAGAATATGTCGTGTTTTTAATAGGTATGGACGAAGTTGATCATCGACGTCGTTTACTACTCATTATTATGTTGTTATTATGTTGTATTAAAAAGAGGAGGATGCAAAGAAAAAAGAAAATGGATAACGACTCGATTCTTACTGGTCATCAATATACAGAAGAGTTAATGAAAAACAATGTTCAATGTATTGAGTTACTACGCATGTCAAGGGATGCATTTATTCAATTATGTGTACGCTTCAAAACAAAAGGTTGGTTAAAGGATAACAAAACTATATAGTTGAAGAGAAGATGACTATCTTTTTATTAATTATAGGTCATAATCAACGTTTTAGGGTGGCGAAACGTAGGTTCCAACACTCGACACAAACAATTTCTGCTATATTTCACGAAGTGTTGGAAACAATGCAGTGGTTTGCAAATGAGATTATCGTGCCTACATCGTTTAATCCTAATCCAAACGTTCCTGGACACAATAGGAGGCTACGAAGAATTTTCAACGTAATAAAAATAAATTTATAATACATGTTGTAGTTCCAATCATTGATTACTATTTTAACCACTATCTTTAATGTAGGGTGCGATTGGTGCACTAGATGGATGTTAGTACATCCTGTGTGATGATAGCAATCTAAGTTTTGATAGTGCGCATTTTGTGTAAGTCAAGTAACTTGGTATTGAATATTGACTAGTGTTTGATATATGTGATTATGTGTGTTTGATATTGGTTGTTTGTATGTTTGAACTTGGTGTAATGTATTACAAGAAGTTCAAACATAAAATTCAAAGATAAATTCAAACATAAGTTAAAACATAAGTTCAAATATAAGTTTGATATGTGAGGTTCGAATTTGAGGTAAATTCGAATTTGTCAATGAGGACAAATTCGAATGGGCCTTGGGCCTGATTTGAATTTGTCCTAGACAAACTCGAATCTGTCAGTATAATTAAGGGTTAATTCGATTAATTATAAGACTTTGGCAGACGTTTATCAGAGCGATTAGCAAAGGCGATCTCGAACTTGCAAGTTTCCAGAGAGTAGTTTCGGAGAGAATCATCGTGTAGGGGCGTTCAAGGTTGTTCGTCTATCACCGTGGTAGTCTCCGTGTTCCGTGTGAGTGATCTTACCGTCAAGCCGCAAACGAGGATTCCGCACTCGTTCGAAGGTGTCGCGTCGAGATAGATCCGTAGAGAGCAAGACCTTACAAGTGGTATCAGAGCCATTGGGTGTTCTTGGTGTTCTTCGTGTTCATAAGCAACATCCTTGGTTTCTTGACGTTTGGACGGTTAAAAATCACGTTTTTGGAGGGTTTTTTTTTCAAGTTTATCAAGTCAGATTTCGGAAAATACTTTGTATTAGTTCAAGTTTTTGATCGAAATCAGTATTTTTACTCGTAAAAATATTGGTTTAATCTGAAAACTTGAAAAACTCTAAGTATTAGTCGTTTTTCAAACTTGCGGCGCTCGAGTTTATTAAGGGGGTATCAGGGTTTACTTAGTTTTCGAGTTTAACAGAAGATACGCTCCTTTCGAGGTTCCTTAGGGTTGATTCGAGTTTGGCCAATTCGACCTTGCTCAGAATTCCGAATTTAGCTTAAATTCGAAATTAAGGAGTTCGACTTTAGTGACCTTCAAATTTTCCATTAATTTCGAACATATTTGAATTTCAAACTTAATTTCGAATTTGATTCCAAACAACTTTAAAATTAATTATATTCGAATTTATACAAATTCGAAAGAATTAATTTAAACTAATTTCGAATTAAATTAATTAAGTTTGAATTCAAAAATATTTGAAACAATGACAAGTCTACAGAGGTTCATTAAGATGGATCACGAAGTCGGAAAAGCGAATTCTCCACCTAAGTTGATGAAATTGGAGGATTATTTTTGGTGGAAGGATAGGTTCGCCGACTTCGCGAGATTTAATGATATGAGGAAGTGGATTTGTATAGACGAGGGATACATTCCACCTACGACAGAGGTTGAAGGTCGTCAACGAGTCTTGACGTATTCAAAGATGAAGGATGAAGATAAGAAAGTTTATGAGGCCGAAAACCGTGCATTCTCGATCATTAGAATGGCATTACCTCAGGAAATCTTGCACACTTTTCGAAATCAAAAGACAGCAAAAGAGCTGTGGGATGCGTTGGAGAAAAGGTGTGAAGGTAATCCGAGGGTAAGGAAGAATAGAATGGAAATGCTCAAGCAGCAGTTCACAATCTTCAAAGCTTTGAAGAATGAAAAGCTGGATGAGACAACTACCAGATTCTATCAGTTATTGACTGAGTTAGACAGCCATGATGTGGAGTATAGTGAAATCGAGAAAATTAACAAGATGAGATGCTTTGCCAGCCAAATGGGAAATGTATGTGGCGCTGATAAAGCATGATGAAGACAAGTTCTATACTCTAACCCTAGATAGTGTTATAGGAACGCTGAGAGCCTATCACTTTGAATTGCTCAAGAAGGAAAGGGATTATGACCAAGTTCAAGATCCGAATATGTACTTTGGGAAGTCTAAATCTTCTGGGGCAACTGACGTGAAGACAGCTACAACATTCTTTTCTGGAGAAACATCGACACCGACTGAAACAGAAGACTCAGTAAGTCGGGCTTTCTTAGGGTTTACTAGACCGGAAGAAAAGCAGAATCAGGCTACATCAACATCTACATCTCAAGGGTATTCAAAGATGCCTATGAGTGCAAAATCAGCTGAAGACCATCTGAATCTGTTGGCTTCATTTGTGGCCGCATACGGTAATTGTGTTCAAGGCAAAATCAATGATCCTGCACTTTGGGATGAGGATTACGATCAGGTAGATCCTGATGATCTAGAGGAGATGGATCTGCAATGGCAACTGGCCATGTAACTCAGAGAATTAAAAGGTTCATTAAAAGAACGGGCAGAAACCTCAACGTAAGTAACAATAAGATTGGGTTTGATAAATCCAAGGTTAAGTGTTACAACTGTCAAGGGTTAGGACACTTCGCTAGAGAATGTCAGAGACCGAAAGTAGAAAACTACCAGAACCAGTATCAGAATCAATCTCAAGGGAGATATCTGTCGGGTAGTTCATCTAGTCAGGCAAATATAGCTGGTCTGTTATCCAATGTTACATCAGACAGACAGCTTGATGGAACTTATGACTGGAGTACACATCCAGAGTGGAATGCTAGAGCCTTTATGGCTGAAGTAACCGAGACTGGAAGTGATGGAGCAGAGGAACAAATAGGGGACAGTAATCAGCATGATAGCAGTCCGATGTTGGTAGAAAAGTCAGAAGATCAGACAATACTGGAGTTCACCGCACTGATGGCAAATGTGGAATCTGATCACGCCAAGGTAATTCTGAACTTATCTATTTTCCGTGATTTATGTGCTTTATGTGCTACATCTAACGATAGGTTAAATTTAGTACTAGAATCACATTCAACTATATCTGCTCAGAATGAATCATTAAAATCAGATAACGCTAGCCTACTAGCTATAAAGGAAGACCTTAGAGATAAGCTTAAGGCTGATGCATAAGATGTTATAGTTCTAAAGGACAAACTGAGCGAACAGTGTGTTAGATTAGAACTAATGTATGAACATGTTGAGGCATTGACAAAAGATCTTAAAACCAAAGAAGTAGAGCTAGCAGAATCTAAGGTTAAGGTAGCTGAGGTAAACAGTAAACTTGAAAAGTTTAGGAACTCATCACTCAACCTAGGGAAGATCTTAGATGCACAACGTCAGTCTAAGAAGCCTGTAGGTCTAGGGTATCATGAGAGTCCTCCACCTTTCAATGATAATTATGTACCTCAACCTCAGGAGAAAACTGAAAAATCAGTTGAATCAGAGGAAATACCTGAACCAGTGTCTGAAATTGCTAAAGAAAAAGAAACTAAGGTGACTACTCATAATGTCCAGATTAAGAAGGTTAAATTTGTGCCATCCTCTAGTGAAAAGCCTGTAGGACAACACAAAATTGACTTTAATGATCAGGAGGAGGAACCAGTCACTATAGTTGAGACAAAAGAACCAGACACTAATGAGACACCTAAGTCAAAGGGCACACATAAAAAGTCGATTGACAAAATGTCTTGCTTTAGATGTCACGAAAGGGGGCATGTTGATTCTAGTTGTCCACATAGGAAAGTAGATTCTACACCTAAGACTGGAAAGCCGGAACAACTTAAGCCTTCTCCAAGTGTTGCAAGCACTAGTAGTTCTCAATATACCAAGAAGATTGTGCAAGCCGCACCTAAATCTGCTGTGAAACAAATGCCTGTGCCAGGTCGACCCAAAGAAGTGATTAGGACTAATTCACCGAATAGAGTCATTAATCAATCTAGGTCAGGACCGCAAAAAAAATTATAGGAGTACTACACCTAGCAGAGCTTACACTCCGGTTAGGTCACACACTCCTGTAAGACATCAAACACCAGGTAGAGCTCAGGGATATCAATCGAAAAGCCTTATAATCGCAACTATTCAAGAGCTCCACATCAAATGCCTACACAAAGGCCGAGAGTGAACTTAAATCACTCTGCACCACAACAGGCTCTAAATCAAAAACCGAAGTCACCTGAAAGGAGAGATGGGTATTTGAAAGAGTTTAAGTATGTGGACGAGAATGGTATTACCAAGTCAGTTATGGCTTGGGTTCCCCGTGATAACTAACCTATTTTCTTTCATGTGCAGGAGATAACTACAGGTCCAAACAACAAGTGGTTCGTCGTTAGTGGTTGCTCCAGGCACATGACAGGGGAAAGAAGTCTTCTCGCAGACTTCAAGGGAGGGAATCGGGGATTTGTATCACTCGCTGGCAATAAAGGAGGAAATATCACCGGTACTGGAGTGGTCACTAATGGGATTATCAAATTGGATCAAGTTTATCACGTTGATAAACTGGTTCACAATCTCATTAGTGTATCTCAAATCTGTGATAAGAAGAACTCAGAGGTTTTCACCGACACTGAGGCGTTAGTGCTGAAACCAGGATTCAAAGTACCTGACGAATGGATACTGATGAGGGCTCCAAGGAAGAATGACGTGTACATGCTCGACATGAACAAGCCGGAATCTTCGATGGGACCAATTTGTCTACTATCAAAAGCTTCAGAGACTGAATCGGTGTTGTGGCACAGACGCATGACACACTTGCACCTAAGAAAAATGAACTACATTACGAAAAATGGATTGGTGCAAGGTGTTCCAATGAAGAGTTTTCAGTACGAGGACAAGTGTCTACCGTGCAAGAAAGGAAAGCAACACAAGAAAGCACACAAGTCCAAGACTCAGAACTCAATAGCTGTCACGTTCGATTTGTTGCATATAGACCTCTTCGGACCAATCAACAAAAGGAGTATAGGTGGTAGTTGGTACTGTTTGGTTATTACTGATGATTACTCACATTTTTCTTGGGTTTTCTTTTTAAGTACAAAGGACGAGACGGCTGCCAAGCTCATCGGGTTCTTAGACCAAGTGGAAAACTCTTACTGAACGAGGGTTAAAAGAATCAGGAGTGATGACGGAACAGAATTTAAAAACACAGTTATTGGTGTATATTGCCTTTCAAAAGGCATAGTGCATCAATTTAGTGCACCATATGAGCCACAACAAAATGGGGTGGCCGAACGGAAAAACAGGACTTTGATTGAGGCAGCAAGGACCATGCTTTCTGATTCAAAGCTTCCTACCATGTTTTGGGGGGAGGCAGTGAATACCGCGTGCCATGTTTTAAACTGGGTCCTTACTGTCAAATCATTGAACAAAACCTGTTATGAAGTTTTGAATAGACGGCCACCTAATTTAACTGGCTTCGAACCTTTTGGGGTACCATGTACGTTAATGAAAACAAAACATCAACCTAAGTTTGGTGAAAAGGCTGACGAAGGATACTTCCTAGGTTATGTGCCTAACTCACCAAACAAACGTGTTTTTAACAAATCTAATGGTACAGTAGAGATTGTGTATAACATTGATGTCACCAGTTATACACATGAACCCCAAACTGGTCCGGAATGGATATTTGATTATGACAAATTGTTTGAATCATTTAACATTCCTTTGGATGGAAATGCAGGTACAATCGAACAGGACTTGTCGTCATTGAATCTGAATGACGAGGGTCAAAGTTTTCCGAGGACCACCTTTCCATCAACTTCCGAGCCTACAACAACTGAAGATAGATCTCCAGCACAAAATGATTCTGAAATGCCTACAAACGAAAATCAGACAACAACTTCTAACTCTGAAGACAGTGTCCATGAGGAAGAAAATGTGGAGTCTGAAGTCGTTCCTCCATTAGGAGAGATAGGATCAAATTTGGGAGATAATCTGAGAGTTGACGAGATAGAAACATCTAGGATTAATAAGAATCATCCTATTGAGAGTATCATAGGAAATCCTAATGTTGGTGTGAGGACTAGGAGTAGTTTGAATAACAACACAATGTGTCAGGATCTAAGACTGAATTACCAAGACTAACTGATTTGAATTTATCAGAGTATAAATCAATAATCTTGCTTTGAATCAAAGTTTAATTAAGAAGTTTGCGGAATAACACTTAATTATTTTAACAAAAACTTTCAGAATCAATAATAAATAAACACAAGAAATAATCAAGAAGTAATCAAGACTGTTTGTATTGCTGAATTCAATGATTTCAATCACCTCTAATCTGTTTGATTAGACGAAGAACACAGACTGTTCTTAGGGTTTTTCAACCTTAGAGGCTTATGAAAACTTAATCAACAAAGCAATTACAGACTCAAAATATGCAGAAAACTCCTATATAATAGAAAGACCTATTCTATGTATTTATATTGTTTCTTGATATGTTTCCTTGACGAACTATGACTTCTCTGATAGTAGATATGCTGGAATCTTCATGTAGATATCTTTTCCTGAAAATCAGCACTTTCTGTTTATGAAACTGTTGAGCAGCTTGAATCTCTTGACAGCATGAACTGAGCAGCTCGAGTTGATTTACTCTGGCAGCTTGAACTTTTACACTGGCAGCTCGAGTTTCTTCAACTAGCAGCATGAACTTTGGATTTACATTTAAAATCTACTAACAGTCTGAGAAGTCTAACTAACAGTTTGAACACACTTAAACTATTTCCCAACAATCTCCCCCTAACTTAAATTCTTTACACAAGACTTTAAGTTCTATACAAAAAATGGAAATGAATAAGTAAACTGTTATTTACAAACCAAGGCTTTCAAAAACTTACAACTGTGCAAGTCTATGATCTACAGCCTTCAAAAATTCTCTCTTTAGCTCATCTCTATCACAAGATATTCTGACAGACTTCATCTGGAGTAGTATATTCTTCGGAAGATCATAGAATTCAAGATTAAAGAACATACCAGATCTATTCTGGTAAATTTGATTCTATAAGTCCTGGATTTGACGAAAATATTAACTTCCTTGATTTTCAATCCCTTCTTGTTGGCATCCTCTACATCTTTTCTAATAAATTCAGGATCAACAATGGACTTCAGATCTCTGATGACTTGTTTCACTTGTGGTAGAGAAGATCTAACTTGTGATACAGACCCAATGTTGTGCATCGTTATCAGCTCATCTCTGGTCAAATTTTGAACTATTTGACAAAAAGTATCATACTCTTCTGCAGGACCAGACTCTCTTCTTATCACAAACTTAATTCTCAAGTCACGGTCATCCAGTGACTTAGCAAACCAGTAGTTGATTTGAGGCTTTGTGAAATCATGTTGATCAATCAACTTCTCTATCTCCATGGCCTTTTGCATTTGTTGCTCAAACAACACTCTTTTGGGGCAGCAGCTTGAGTTTCTAGGCTAACATCTTGAGAAGCTGTTGGGACTGCTAGCCTAGAAAATGGAACTGTTGATGCTGCTTGGACTGTTGTTGTTGGAGCTGCTTGGACTGATTTGGGAACCTCCTGATTCTCCCCCTTTTTGGAAGCATTGGTTTGGTCAGAAGGACCTACAACCTTTGCCACGTGGGTTTGAATCATCTGCTCTAATTTCATGAGCTTACTCCCACAGAGGGTGAACCCTTTGTGTAAATACTCCATTCTTTTATTCTGAGCCGCCTCTGCCTGCTTGAGTGCAAAAATTTGAGCTCCCTGTGCAGCAATGATGGACATTTGGTATTCCAACATGGCTACAACAGGTTTCAGCTTGGGATCCGTCAAGAGCATGAGTTGCAGACTAGTCTCAAAATCAGAAAACACCTGTGGTGCTTGTGATCTATCACTGACATTAATACCAGAAGTAGAAACTTCTGGGCCCCTCTGTTCTTGGTTCTGGGGACTTCCAGCTTGTGTTTGTACAATGGCTGTTGCCATGGGTGTGGTCTTAGAGATGTTGGCACTGTCCTGTGCCTCTTTTGCAGAAACATCAGTAGTGCCAGCCACAGAACCCATATGAACAATCTCTGAAGAGATGTTCACCTCCTGAGTGAGGATGGGAGTTTCCTCAATTGGTTCCCTTTGGATATTCTGTGCAGAAGTGTCCTCCTGCACAGGGATATATGGCTCTAGTCTGAGGGAGGAGGAGGAAGGAGCTCCTGGTCCCCTTTTCCTTTTATATAGAAATTTTAGTGGGCGTGTTGGCTGTACAAAAGGATCAGCAGGAAGTTGTGTATCATGAGGAGTGGGTTGGGGTCTTGGGGGTGTAGCAGTGATGTTAGGCTGAGCCTGCTCAGGACCCTCTCCTCTGTTTCTTGGAATGATGTTCATCATTGCAGAAGGCAATGGAACATCTATACTTACAAAATTGGCACTTGGCTTTAACAGCCTTTTGATTGAAGACAGTGAGTGCCTATGGGAAACATGTATCCGTTTATGTAAATGTGGAGTTGTGCAGGTGTGTGCAATAATTTCTGCCAAAAACCTAGGATACATCAGAAATTTCCCATTCTTTAGGGAATGATGCCTTAACATCCCCTGAAAAATCATGTTAGAAAAATTGAACTGTTGGCCAGTAGAAAAGCACATTAAGGCAGTGGCAATATTTGAAGAAAACTCAGACCAACCAGTTCTTTTGGGGCTTAAACATTGCTGAATAATATGCACAAGGTATTTCCATTTAGGAGAAAAATGTGCCTTAAGAAAAGTAAAAGAATCAGCAGGACCCCTATGACCAATATTTTGAAGACCAAAATGTAAAGCTTGAAGGGATAGGTCGGTTATACCTGAGGCATCTTGAAGATGCAAGTGATGTCTGATGGATTCCTCAGTGATATTGATGACAGTTCCATCAATCTTGGATATGAGGGTAGGCACTCCATTGATGGTTTGAACAGATGCATGATTCCAGAACTGTTCAATATGGGAGATGTATATAGTAGGGTTAATTGATAGGGCATAATGGATATGGGAGTGCCTGAGGAAATCCATCATTGCATGAAACGGTTGAAGTTCAGAGTGTTTTAGGGTGTATGGGAGGCAGTTGTGTTCTTTTACAAACTCCATTGATGAAGAAACGACGATTTAGGGTGTGAAAGAAGAATGTGTGATTCATTCAGAGAGAAAGCAAGAGGCCGTGGAAGAAGAATATGTAACTGGTAGTTACAACTGAACGAAACCGGGACCTTTAAAGGTTTCGAAAAGGTTGGGTCCCGCGCACACATTTGAGAAATTACCCAAATACCCTGCACACTTTGACAGATCAAGTGAAAACAACTAACAGCATGAGAAAATGAACTAGCAGCTTGAGAAAATACTCAAGCTGTTAGTTAGAAATGAAGCATCTTTTAATAAAAACAGTGACTCCCCCTTAAATTAAGCATACATATTAGAGAATAATAAAATTTTAATCCATGTTTACCATACCAATGTTTGATACTAGGAAAGTGAACCTTCCTATATCAAAAGGTTTTGTAAATAGATCAGCTAACTGATCATCAGTATGAATCTTGGTAACTTGGATTAACTTCTTTTCATTACAATCTCTGATAAAGTGAAATCTGATTTCTATATGCTTGGTTTTTGGGAATTTCACTGGGTTTTGCACAATGCTGATTGCACTTGAATTGTCAATATAGATGGGAGTGGATAAGAATTTCATACCATAGTCTCTAAGCTGATTTTGGATCCACATTACTTGTGAGCAGCAGCTTGCAGCTGCTACATATTCTGCTTCAGTGGAAGATGTGGACACAGTTGTCTGCTTTTTGCATTGCCAGGAGACCAGTCTTGCTCCTAAGTATTGACATCCACCAGTTGTGGATTTCCTGTCAATGTTGCATCCACCATAGTCACTGTCAGAATAAGCAGTTAGTACAAGGGGAGAGTCTTTAGGATACCATAGGCCTAAGTGTGGTTGGCCTTTAAGGTATCTAAAGATTCTCTTAACAGCAACCAAGTGAGAGTCCTTTGGAGAGCATTGAAACCTAGCACACACACAGACAGCAAACATGATATCAGGTCTGGAAGATGTTAGATACATAAGAGATCCTATAAGAGATCTATATAAATGAATATCCACATCTATGACATCTTTGTCTGTATGAAGCTGCTTATGAGGATCCATTGGAGTGCTTGCAGCTTTGGTGTCTTGATATCCAAATTTGTCCAGTATGTCCTTCACATACTTTGATTGGCTTATGAAGAGACCTGTAGGCTTCTGCTTAACTTGTAATCCGAGAAAGAAAGTGAGTTCTCCCATTGAGCTCATTTGGAACTTTTTGTGCATTAAAGCCTCAAACTCTTTGCACAAACAATCATTGGTTGAACCAAAGATGATGTCATCAACATAGATTTGGACAAGCAGAATCTCATCTTTGATAGACTTAGTGAAGAGTGTTTTGTCCAAAGTGCCTCTCTTGAATCCATTCTGTAGAAGGTATGATGACAGAGTGTCATACCATGCTCTGGGGGCTTGATGGAGACCATAGAGAGCCTTGTCTAGCTTGTACACCCTGTCTGGATACTTGTAGTCTTCAAAACCAGGAGGTTGACACACATATACCTCCTCTTCAATTGTCCCATACAGAAAAGCAGACTTGACATCCATTTGATACACTTTAAATCCTTTGAAGCTTGCATAGGCTAGAAATAGTTTGATGGCTTCAATTCTTGCTACTGGAGCAAATACATCATCATAATCTATGCATTCTTCTTGAGTGTACCCTTGTGCTACTAGTCTTGCTTTGTTCTTGATGACTATCCGTCTCTCATCTTTCTTGTTTCTGAACACCCATCTTGTACCAATTGCTCTCTTACCTTTAGGAAGATCCACCAGAGTCCATACATTCTGAACTGTAGAACTGTTAGAACTGGCTTTGATACCACTTGTCAGGATCTAAGACTGAATTACCAAGACTAACTGATTTGAATTTATCAGAGTATAAATCAATAATCTTGCTTTGAATCAAAGTTTAATTAAGAAGTTTGCGGAATAACACTTAATTATTTTAACAAAAACTTTCAGAATCAATAATAAATAAACACAAGAAATAATCAAGAAGTAATCAAGACTGTTTGTATTGCTGAATTCAATGATTTCAATCACCTCTAATCTGTTTGATTAGACGAAGAACACAGACTGTTCTTAGGGTTTTTCAACCTTAGAGGCTTATGAAAACTTAATCAACAAAGCAATTACAGACTCAAAATATGCAGAAAACTCCTATATAATAGAAAGACCTATTCTATGTATTTATATTGCTTCTTGATATGTTTCCTTGACGAACTATGACTTCTCTGATAGTAGATATGCTGGAATCTTCATGTAGATATCTTTTCCTGAAAATCAGCACTTTCTGTTTATGAAACTGTTGAGCAGCTTGAATCTCTTGACAGCATGAACTGAGCAGCTCGAGTTGATTTACTCTGGCAGCTTGAACTTTTACACTGGCAGCTCGAGTTTCTTCAACTAGCAGCATGAACTTTGGATTTACATTTAAAATCTACTAACAGTCTGAGAAGTCTAACTAACAGTTTGAACACACTTAAACTATTTCCCAACACAATGTTGTTGTCGATGATCAATGACTCCGAGGCCTTTCATACTTGCCTCTACTCATGTTTCATCTCGCAAGTAGAGCCGAAAAATGTGCAAATGGCACTAAAAGACAACTCTTGGGTTGAGGCGATGCAGGAAGAACTGTCATAGTTTAGGAAACTAGAAGTGTGGGAGTTAGTTCCATTACCTCGAGGAGAAGTTGCTATAGGAACCAAATGGATTTTTAAATGCAAAAGAGATGATCGGGGTATAGTCACTCGCAACAAAGCAAGGCTGGTGGTAAAGGGTTTCAACCAAGAGGAAGGAATCGATTACAATGAAGTGTTCGCGCCAGTAGCAAGGCTTGAAGCAATTCGTTTGTTTCTGGCTTTTGCTTCCTTCAAAGGTTTTAAAGTTTATCAGCTAGATGTTAAGAGTGCTTTCCTTTATGGAAAAGTGAAGGAACTGGTATATGTGGAACAGCCGCCCGGGTTTAAAGATCTAAAATATCCAGACAAAGTGTATCGGTTAGATAAGGCTTTGTATGGATTGCATCAAGCACCGAGGGCGTGGTACGAGACTCTATCTAATCATCTCTAAGACAACGGGTTTGAAAGAGAAAGAATAGATAGTACGCTGTTCGTGAAGCGAAAAGGTGAACATTTCATCTTGGTACAAGTGTACGTCGATGATATAATTTTTGGGTCATCAGACGAGCAGATGTGCACAGACTTTGAAAAGGTGATGAAGTCAAAGTTTGAGATGAGTGCGATGGGTGAGTTAAACTTCTTTCTGGATTTGCAAGTCGAACAGAGGAAGGAGGGCATATTTATTCATCAGACGAAGTATGTCTACGACATCTTAGAGCGCTTCGGGATGGAAGGAACCAAGCTGACAGCTCATTTCAGCACGCCGATTCAAGTGAATCATAATCTCGGACCGGGTACAGAAAGTGATACCGATGTGGATCCGATGTTATATCGGGCCATGATTGGGTCACTCATGTATTTAACTACTTCTAGACCTGACATAATGTTTGCTATATGTATTTGTGCTAGGTTTCAAGCTAATTCAAAAGAGATGCACATGAAAGCTGTGAAGCGGATTCTACGATACCTCAAGTCGAAACCGAAGCTGGGACTTTGGTATCACGCGGAGGGCGATCTGGAATTGGAGGCGTTCACGGATTCAGACTATGGAGGATGCAGCTTGACTCGCAAGTCAACAACTGGAGGTTGTCAGTTCCTAGGAGGGAGACTCGTTTCCTGGAAATGCAAGAAACAGACTTCGGTAGCCGTGTCAACGTGCGAGGCCGAATATGTTGCTGCTGGTAGTTGCTGTTCACAGGTTTTGTGGATACAACAACAATTGCGGGATTACGGTTTGACTTATACTCATACTCCTATTAGGATAGATAACCAGTCTACTATTGCAATAACAAATAATCCAGTTAAACATAATAAAACCAAGCACATAGACATAAGACACCATTTTATACGTGATTGTGCTGTAAAGAATTTAATTAAGCTGGTAAAAGTGGCAACGGATGATAATAATGCTGATCTATTTACCAAAGCATTTGATAAGTCACGTTTTGAGTATTTAGTTCAACTAAACGTAATGCGTAATCCATAGTAAATTGACCTTAGTAGCATTTATTTCTTTTTATAGCAGTAGAGTTTCTTTCTTTTTATAGTAAGTTTGGTAGCTTAGAAGAATTTCTTTTTATAGTAAGTTAGTAGGTTAGTTTATTTTCTTACTCTTATTTATAAAAAACAAAAGAAAAAAGAGAGAAAACCATAAAAAGTTCAAAAAAAAGAGAATATCAGAAAATGAGTTAAGTCTTAGATACATAGGTTCAAAGTGACAAAAATTAGCACAGTCGAAACAAACTCTAAGTGTTAAGCTTTCACACATAATGCACCTAAAATTCTAAGTGTTATACATTATCTAGTTTGATATGTTGGTAGGCATAATACACTAAGGGAGTCTCAAGGCTAATAAAATATTCAAGAAAAAGTCAGACGTGTCACTAACTTAGATGTATGACCAAATGGTCTTAATTTTTATGTTAAAGACATACAGACAGTGATTCTAAATGAGGTATGCAAACTTTCTGGGGGATGTATAGCAACATCAGATACATCTTAAAGGAAAGAAAAGAATAGAAAAATAATGATACTGAGTTGAGAGTCAAAACAAGTAACTCAGTTGTACGTAAGTACAGACCTGTTGCCTCTGGTTTGACTCGAGTTAGCAAGATAAGTCACTTTGTTGTACGTCGGTACAGACCTGTCACCGCTATCTTGATAGCTTTAAAAATAAACTTTAAGACAAACTAAGACACTCAAATGTATGTAAATACAGACCTGTGTCCGACGTTTGCCTTTTAAAGAAAGTTTGCAATACCGAAAAGTTATAATCATTGTGTGTATGCCTTGATCATAAAAGTATGTCTAAGTATGAGTCACGTAGGGTAATTTCTTGATAAATAAAAAGGCCAAGGGATATTCCAAAGTGTAACATGTTTAAAGGGAAAATAATACAACAATCGTCTAGAAATGTGTGTCACGACAAACAATAAAAGAAATAAAAAATTCCTAAGTGTGAAAGTAAGATACTGAAAGTGCGTATTTGACACCGCTATATGATTGAACTTTTCTTTGACTATTCTCGCCAAAACTATTCTGTTAGTGTTAAACATAGGATGTATATTTAAAAATATTGTAGACAAAGTCGAAGGTGGTTAGTATATATAGGTCAACAGTGAACATTCATTATTCACCTACATTCGAGTTTACCATTCGAGTTTGTTCTGAGCGATTTCGAGTTTGTGCCTTCGAGTTTGCCGTTTTTCGAGTTTATACATATTCATCGAACTTTTGTACTTTGTGTTTGATACTATAGCCAAATCTAGGTATAAACATCACTATTATACAAGATTTAGGAAGTTTTAGACTCAATTTGTGCAAAAAATCGACCTATTTTGAGGTTTTAAGGGTTTTGAACTTTGTGATTCAAAATCAAAAAGTTTGAACCGGTGAAACTTCAAAAAGGTGGCAAATATCTTCGATTAGAACCTATTAGGACTAATGAATGTGATTTTCTAAGTCTAAAATGGTTTAAATCTTGGATTTTTGTTTTGAAAATGCCGACATTCGAGTTTGTTCAAAGGTTCGAATTTGTCACTAAATTCGAACATATCATTAAACTCGAATTAATCAATTTCGAACATGTAATTTGAATTTACTATTAATATCGAAATATTTGACTAACTTTTAAGTCAAACTTGTAGAAATTCATATGTGTTGGATTTTGAACTTACATAAGTTCAAAATAAAACAAATTTGAATTTAAACAAGTTTATTTGTATTTTGTCCCTTCTAATATATTTTATACTTTATTGTGCAGATATGGGGGATAGAGCGTTTATTCAAAATCATAATATGGTCGTGTCACCAGATCGTGAGCTTCCTGAAGCTCAGGCATTTCGCCAGATGATGGACTTTTTGGCTACTTCAAGGGTTTCGTATGCCCTTTCGCACAATGTGCAGATCGTGCTGCCTTACGTTAGGCAATTTTGGGATCATCTGCAGGTTGACTGTACAGTAACTCCGACAGTATTGAGGACCAGAAAGCCGGGCAGCCCCTTGTGTTCTCCGCCGATATGTTGCGCAGAGTTTTGCAGCTGGGATCAGCCGAGCAGGAAGCTGGGCCTATTGACTTCCCGTTGGAAGTAAGGCAAGCAACATTCTTGAGGATGGGGTACGACCTTGATGTAGCTAAGGCATCGTACATGAAGAGTGGTTTAATAGGGCAATGGAGGTATCTGGCACATGTCTTCATGGTGTGCTTTGCTCCAAAGAAAGCCGGATTTGACTATATCGTGTCGAAGATGCAATCGGTGATGATAGCATTGGTTTACAACCAAAGGTTCAGTTACTCCGAAATGTTCTTTGCGGAGTTTGTTCACCAAATAACAGCTCCAACAAGAGAAAGGTTTTTGATGTATCCTAGGTTTGTTATGATGCTGATCAGACATCTTTTGCCCAACCTGCTGCAATTGCCAGAAATTCAGAGTGTCGCAGTGATCGACAAGTGGATTTTTGCAGATTGTCAAACGCACAGGGGTGCATTGGTTAGACCACTAGATGCACCACTTTTTGGTGCTGTGGTAAATCCTGATTTTGTAGCCCTGGAAGGTGCGAACTGGGCTGGGGAAGTTCAAGTACAGCCACAGCAGCAACAACATCAGCAAAGGCCTCCACAACAACCAAGAAGGAGGCAGAGAGCTCAAGCAAGACAGAATCAGGCTTCAAGGCCTTTAAAAAGCAGAATGCAAGAGTCAGTAGAAGCAGGTCCTTCAACGGATGCTGCGGATCCTACGAGTGCAGCCCCAGAAATAGATCCAATAGTGGAGAATCTGGAAGAGATTTGGTCTCAAGGATCTCATGCAAATGAAGAGATTACTACTGAGCTGGTTGGTGATATTCTGGAACCTCCAGTTGATGAAGATGATATTATGCGCTAGATAGATGAATATGTACCAAAGCTAGAGGGTCAGGCAGTGACCACCTCTGAGTCGTCATCAGAGGAAGTTGAAGAGATCGAGGTTGAGGCACCAAGAGAAGAGAGGGAAGATCCGACTGTCCGAATAGGCAGATATGGATCTAGAATACTGGTTATTGACCAAGAGGCAGAAAAGAGAAGCATCTAGAGACTCTGATGAAGATGACTCTGATTTCGAGATTGAAGATACAGCTCCTTTGGTGCCTAGGCAAAGGGCCAAAAGGCATAGGTTTATGCAGGGAGCTTCGTCTGCATCTGCTTCTGAGCCTGAAATTCCATCTACTCAGCCATCTGCTCAACCATCCATTCCACCACCACCCGTTCAACCATCAATTCCACCACCAATCACCCCGTCACCTATCACATCCATTCCATCCACTTCATCCACCTTCACAGACAACCAAAGGTTTTCTGAGCTCAGAAGCAAAGTGGATTTCCAGCAAGTCCAAATCTTTCAACTTACTAAAGCTGTCGGCGAGCTTCAAGCGCATAACGCAAAAATTGATAAAGAAAATCTTGAATTGAAGACATTCGTCGCCGATCAGGCTGCAGAGAACCAAACTATGAGGTCCCTCATTGAGCAATTAATGGAAAACCTAAAGGCTCAGGGGGAGACGAGTTGCAAAGATACTGAAGAGTTGAGAAGGGAAGATGATGAAGGCAATGATCCTGACGCTCAAAAGAACAGTGAGCCAGTAGATTTTTCTTCTGCTCAACATGCCAAAGTTCAGGGGGAGTCGAGTTAGTCTGGAGCTGAAGGAGGTGAAGCTAGTCCCACAAAGACTTTTGAGAGCGAAATGATAGACGCTCTGATGGATATGGAGGAAGAAGTGATAGAGTTTGATTTTGAGGATGAGATAGAGGAGTTGGAGGAAGGAGAATTCGTGCCGGAAGACATAGTTGATTGGAGATCAGATAATGAAGTGATAGAGGATGAAGACGACAATGTCGATGAAGTGATTGTAAACTCACAGCCTATCACGGAGTTATATGTACAAGACAATCACAATGTGATTGATATTGATGAGATCAAACTAGCCTCGGTAGAAGATTCTGAACTTGAAGAAGCTAAGAAAGAGCCATCTAGGGCTGAATTGCTGAATCTATGGTTCCGGAAGGAAGAAAAGAAGACAGAGCCGAAGATGAAGAAAAGAATGAGAGTTCCGGGCTCCGAAAATCTCTCAGGTGGAATTATAAGCTGGTTCTTTGACAGAGAATTGCAGCTATTCATACTGAAAAGGAGATATGGACTTCAATACCTAAGGCGGACACTCAGAGTATTTAATACATTGCCGAAGGTTGAAGTAAAGGAGTTGGCATGGAAAGAGTTGATTAATATTTGTGACGACCCGTATGCTGAAGTGATTGCGAAGATTATCAGAAAAGAGGGTCGGTCAGGTAAATTTGAGAGACTCAAGCCAAGGTCCGGGAAGAGAGTGGAAGATGAAGCTAGAATTGATCCACATACAGGTAGGCCATGGGCCAGAATGGTGTACAAACCTGTAAGATGTTTGAAGAAGGTGCCGATGAAATCGATGCCACAAGATGTTTTAAGTAACATGAAGTGGTGGTATGTCGATAATGAAACTGTTGAAGCTGTAATGGAAGATACACAAGACAAAGTTATTTTGAGAGTGTATGATCCACTGCACTAAATAAATCTATCAGAGGACGACCTGAAGAAGCTACATGATCAGCCTATCTTCTTTCATGAAGGATGGAGATCTGAAGCCAGGAAGTTCCAGAAGATAGTGAGAGTATGTATAGATATAGGCCTATATGGTAGTAGTCTATATGGTCCAAGTACTTAGTCTAAATGTAAATAGTTAGAAGCTACCGTCAAGGGGGAGTCTGTTAGTACATCCTGTGTGACGATAGCAATCTAAGTTTTGATAGTGCGCATTTTGTGTAAGTCAAGTAACTTGGTATTGAATATTGACTAGTGTTTGATATATGTGATTATGTGTGTTTGATATTGGTTGTTTGTATGTTTGAACTTGGTGTAATGTATTACAATAAGTTCAAACATAAAATTCAAAGATAAATTCAAACATAAGTTAAAACATAAGTTCAAATATAAGTTTGATATGTGAGGTTCGAATTTGAGGTAAATTCGAATTTGTCAATGAGGACAAATTCGAATGGGCCTTGGGCCTGATTCGAATTTGTCCTAGACAAACTCGAATCTGTCAGTATAATTAAGGGTTAATTCGATTAATTATAAGACTTTGGCAGACGTTTATCAGAGCGATTAGCAAAGGCGATCTCGAACTTGCAAGTTTCCAGAGAGTAGTTTCGGAGAGAATCATCGTGTAGGGGCGTTCAAGGTTGTTCGTCTATCACCGTGGTAGTCTCCGTGTTCCGTGTGAGTGATCTTACCGTCAAGCCGCTAACGAGAATTCCGCACTCGTTGGAAGGTGTCGCGTCGAGATAGATCCGTAGAGAGCAAGACCTTACAATGGAACTTTAATACATGTTGTAGTTCCAATCAAAGATCAACATTTATACAAGGGAAGAGGAAAAGATTATTGTTATAAAAAATGTTTTAGCTGTTTGCGAATTTAACATGATCTTCACTTTTGTTGTTATCGGTTGGGGAGGAACTGCACATGATGCGAGAGTTTTGGCTGAAAGTATATCAAATCCAGAGTTGAATTTTCCTGTTCCTCCTCCAGGTATAAATAGATTGATTTATATATCTTTGATATATCACATATCCTAACTATCTTTGATGTATATTTGAAATATTTTAGGTAAATATTATCTTTGTGATGCTGCGTATACAAATACTTGAGGGTTTATGGCATCATTTCGTAATGTTAGATATTGGCTTGGAGATTATCAGTGTAGACGTGCCACAAACATGTATGAAAAGTATAACCATTCTCATTCAAAACTAAGAAATGTTATTGAACGTGCTTATGGAGTATTGAAAGCATGTTTTCCAATCTTGAAGAGAATGGCCCCATATGCACTTGAGGTTCAAAGAGATGTTGTTCTTTCATGTTTTGCGGTTCATAATTTTATACGGAAAGGAGGATTAACTGACGATTTTTTTGAGTATGATCAAACAAATGATGAACATGAAGAGGTACCAGGGGAAGGTCAAAATGAGGGTTTGCAAGGTCAAATACATGGAAGTACTACCGATCAACAATATATGAGTAACTTACGTGAACAAATTGCGAATCGACTAATGCAAAATGAAGATTGACATTTGGTATTTGGTATTGTAAGAACTTAATGGAACTTGATGTTGTAAGAACTTAATGGAAGTTGATGATGTATTTGCATTAAAAACTAATGGATGTTTATTATTTCTTATTAAAATGAATTGTTATGTCATTTAATTTTGATTTTCAAAAAACTATTACTATTGTTTTGATGGTAAAAACATGTGATTTGAGAATGAATATATAAAATTAATAAAAATAAAAGAATCAGATAATTTTTAAAACAAACAGACTTATTGAATTTTCTTATCAGATCAGTATCTTATCAGGACCACCTCTTATCAATCATAAGTGGGATCAGACATCAGACAGATTACCTCTTATGTTATCAAACAGCCCCTCAATATTCACTAGATAAATACCCGTTAACTCAATTAATCCAAATTTTAAAACTTGAGTTTGGAATGTTAATTAAATCATTAAAATAACCCCAAACCCATAATTACTACTAAACCGGTTGTTATCTCAACCGATTTAGATTTACACGTCATAGCAATCTACTTACGTCTAACTAGTCAATTAAATTTCACCAACTCATTAAGATAACTCTTAAAGCCAATAAATAAATTACACGTACCTGCTGCTAGATTCTGGATGTTACAAATTGTCCCCTGTAGAACTGATCCCATCCTCGGGGATCTTAACTCAGGCGAATAGATGCGGGTAATGCTGTCGCATGTCCGCCTCGGGCTCCCAGGTAGCACTGGAACCCTTATGGTATTGTCAGTGTACCAACACCAACAAGATCTCCTTTTTTCACAACTTCTTCATCTTGCGATCTACTATGGCCTCAGGATGTTCAACGTATCTCAACTACTCGTCCACCTCGATCTCTGACATAGGAACCGTCTCCTCATGTGGGGCCAAACATCAGCGCAGGTAGCTGACATGAAAGGTAGAGTGTACCCCATGCAACTCTTGAGGCAACTCTAACCGGTAAGCCTGAGTACCCACGCGCTCTATAATACGAAACGGACCCTATAAATCTCGAAATCAACTTACCTCGGCGGCGGAATCAAATCATGCCCTTCCACGGGGATACCTTTAGTAGCACCCACTCGTCCATGTCAAACTCTAGCCCCTTGGTCCTCTTATCAGCGTAGCACTTCTGTCGACTCTGAGCTACCTGCAGTCTCTCTCTGACCACTACTATCTTCTCACTGGTCTGCTGAATGATCTCAGGACCTGTAATCTCTTTCTCTCCCACTTCGGTCCAACAAACAGGAGCACCACAGTTACGACCGTATAACGCTTCGAACGGAGGCATCTTAATGCTGCAGTGGTAGCTGTAATTATAAGCAAACTCGATTAACGGCAAATGCGAATCCCAACTACCACCAAAATCCCTCACACAAGCTTGTAGCATATCCTCCATCGTCTGGATAGTATGCTCAGACTGTCCATCAGACTGGGGATGATAAGTCGTACTCATCTAAACTTGAGTACCTAACGCTCGCTGTAGGCTCTGCCAGAAGGTGGACGTGAATCGAGCGTCTTTATCAGAAACTATCGAGGCTGGAACTCCATGTCGGGAGATAATCTCATAGAAATTAACTCGAGCGAGCTGCTCCAATGTATAGGTCTCCCGGATTGGCAGAAGTGATATGCTCCCAACTCCACTGTGGGATCTCTAATGGCTGTAACCGACCATGGGGTTTCTGATGCTCGGCTTTCACCTGTAGACAAGTCAGACAATGCTCGACAAACTCAGCTATGTCCCGTTTCATAGCGGGCCACCAATACAGTACGCGGAGATCCTGATACATTTTCGTACTACCAGGATGAATAGTAAGGCGGGACTTATGCGAATCCTCCAAATTCAACTGACATCATCACCGGCCCTAGGGACCCAAACTCGGCCCTGTCTCATATACAATCCCCGGGAGTCTGTCTCGAACTACTGTAACTGGCCCAGAATATGCTCCTTTCAGTGATTCTTTGCACGCATTCCTGTAGCCTGTGCTTCCCGATGTCTCTCTATTAGGGTAGATGTCACCTCAACCCTGTAATTACGGACTCGACTCGAAGATCCGCGCTCTTTTCGGCTTAGCACGTCTGCTACTACATTTGCCTTACCCGGGTGGTACTGTGTGTCGCAGTCATAGTCCTTGAACAACTCTCGTCCCTATCTATGTCGCATATTCAGGTCACACTGGCTGAATAGATATTGGAGACTCTTGTGATCAGTAAACAACGTGAAGGGGACTCCATACCGATAATGACGCCAGATCTTCAGCGCAAACACAATATCCGTCAACTCTAGATCGTGCGTCGAATAGTTCTTATCGTAATCTTTCAACTGACGAGAAGCGTAGGCAATCACTCAGCCCCTCTGCATCAACACGCGTCCCAACCCTGTCCTTGAAGCATCAGCATATACAACAAAATCACTAGTGCCTTCAGGCACGACTAATACTTGAGCCTGACACAATCGGTGCTTCAACTCCTCAAAAACAAACTTCTGATCTTCAGTCCTCTCGAATGGGATTGACTGGCGAGTCAATCGGTTCGATGGTACGGCGATCAACGTGAAGTCTTGAATAAACCGACGATAGTATCCCGCTAACCCCAGGAAGCTACAAATCTCTACTACACTCATGGGCCTCTCCCAACTCATAACGGCCTCGATCTTGGCTGGGTCTACTGAAACACCCTCGCCGCTAACAACATGGCCTAAAACTAAAACTCCCGAAGCCAAAACTCGCACTTCGAGAACTTCGCGTACAACTTCTGTCGCCGTAATACACCTAGAATCTCTCGCAGATGCGCCGCTTGCTCCTCTACTGATCGGGAATATATCAGTTGTCATCTATGAATACAATGACAAACTGATCCAGATACGGACGGAAGACCCTATTCATCAGGTCCATGAAAGCTGCTGGGGCATTGGTTAGCCCAAACGGCATAACCAAAAACTCATAATGACCATATCGGGTCTTGAACGCTGTCTTCGCGGTATCCTGATCATATACCTTCAACTGATGATACCCCGAACGCAGGTCAATCTTTGAAAACACACTGGCCCCTGTAGCTGATCAAACAAATCGTCTGTACGCGGCAAAGGGTAACGGTTCTTTACCGTCACCTTATTGAGCTCGCGGTAGTCTATACACATCCTCATCGACCCGTCCTTCTTCTTAACGAAGAGAACTCGAGCACCTCACGGTGAAGTACTCGGCCGGAAAAAGCCACGGTCCAACAACTCCTGCAACTGACTCGTTAGCTCCCTCATCTCAGTAGGAGCCAAACGGTAGGGTGCGCGTGCAATAGGAGTGGCACCTGGAACCAACTCGATACGAAACTCTACCTGTCGGTCTGGCAGCAACCCAGGTAACTCCTCGGGTAACACGTCGGGAAACTCAGACACAACATCAACCGCCTCTATACTCTGCTTCTCCTTCTTCGCTTCAACTACATATGCTAGGAAGGAGGAACAACCCTTGGCTAAACAACGACTAGCCTGAACCGCAGAAATGAGGCCAACACTACATCTACTGCACTCTCCATACACTATGGTAACATGATCCTCAGAAACCGGTAGCCGAATAATCTTCTTAGAACATGAAATGTCAACACGCAGTGAAGCTAACCAATCCATACCTACTATCGCATCAAAGCTACCGATCCCTATAGGCAACAAATCAACCCTAAACGGATAGTCGTCTATCTCTAACACACACTTGGCATACACATGCCTAACTACAGAAGCACTGTCATCAGCTAGCTCTATAACTAATGGCTCCGACAACTCAATAGGCGGAACAGTAAAATATGCAGTAAAGGCGAAGGAAACAAAGGAACGGTTCGCCCCGGAATCAAACAAAACTCGAGTGCTATGACCGTTCAGAATGAACGTACCGGAAAATACATTGGCTGTCTCTCGAGCCTCTTCCTCTGTCAACTGAAAAACTCGACATCTGGCAGGTGGAACAATATCTCTGCGTGCGAAAGAACCTGCTGAACTCTGACCCTGTGTCGGGGGGACTCGACTCTCCCTGCCGCGGAACCGTACAATCTCTCGCCTGATGACCAGGCCGCCCACAATTAAAGCATAGCGGGTCCCTGGAAGAGCACCCTGTCTGAGTATGGCCCGGCTGGCCACAACGGATGCAACGCACATGACGGGGATCACACTCCCAGGTTTGCCTTTGACGACATCTCTTACAAAACCACTCCCTAGAAACAAACCCCGAACTTGATGCTCCCCCCACCCCCCCCCCCCCGCTGCTTTGACCCACCAAAACGACTGCCCTTGTCATCAGGCCGACGATCCGACCTCTGAGAAGACCTATCTCTCTGCCTATCTCGTCCTTCTGACTCTATGCGCCGACGGTCGTCACCCCTAGGCTAAAACTGGCTGGAACGACTATCTCTGTCCTGATCTCTATCCCTACCTCTATAAAACCACCATGTCCGGCTGACTGAACCAATCGTGGCTGCTCTACCACTAGGTCTCTACGAGATAACTCGTTCTCTCATCTACAGACCAACTCAACTGCCCTAGCATAAGTCGGGATGTAACCAGTATCAATGAACTCCTGAATCTCCTTACGTAAACCCATCAACAATTTGTTAATCTTCCGAGACTCTGTACTGATCTATAGCAGTGCGAACAAACTCAGGGCGATGAAAATCTTCTCATACTCGTCCACTGATCGATGTCCTTGGAATAATGCCAAGAAGTCAAACTCTAACTGGGCTCTGCGGTACTCGGGACAGTACTGCTCCTCAAAGCGAGCTCTAAACTAGCTCTATGTCATCTCATACGCCGGTCCATCTCCCATCATGTCCCTAATAGTCCGCCACTACTGTTGCGCGCTAGTCCGTAGCTGAGCACTAGCGAATGTCGTCATCTGATTCGGGTGACAGCCTATGATACGGAATGCCATCTCCATGTTCTGCAGCCAGTACATGGCCTTAACGGCCCCAGGCTCTCCGTGGTACTCTGGTGGGTGTGCGGCCAGGAACTCCTTATACTTACACCCTTTGTCGGCCTCTCGTGATGGTTCGGCTCCTGAACTCCTACCCCTGTCCCCTGCGTCAGGGACTGCATACCCTCGGTACGACCCTTCTCGTAGGCCTCCTGTAACTGTCTAGCAAACTCCTCATCTGATACACGTCCCCCGGTGGGACCCTCGGGTCTCTGCTCGTCAGCCATAAGGTCTCTGCACAATATAACCTCAACCGAATCAACCTGATCGCGGTCGCGACCAGGGGAGCGCGGTCGCGATGCGGCGACAAACAGACAGGTTATACTCTGTTTTCATACAGCTTCGGGAATCAGTCCCTCAACTCAATATCATAATTCTTAGGGGTTGTCAATCAACCCCAAACACGTCTATCGCTTATTATAACAATTCGACTCATTTTGGTAGAAATTACTAACCTCAATTCGATCTTTTCTACTTGATTGGTGGTCTCAACTCAAAGAAGAAGATGATGAACTCAGTTCCCTTGCTTATGGTTGCTTGTACTCTAGCTTCCCAACCTCTATCTTCTTCTGGTTCAGCTAGATAACACATACACACACTTACACTTTGAGTTTTAGTTTGAAAGTGGAAGAAAATGGCAGCGAAATGAGTATATATACATTTTGCGTCTCGCTCCCAATTAAAACGGGTGCAATACTCAATATTCACTAAATAAATACCCGTTAACTCAATTAATCCACATTTTAATACTTCGAGTTTGGAATGTTAATTAACTCATTAAAACAAACCCAAACCCATAATTATTACTAAACCAGTTGTTATCTCAACCGATTAAGATTTACACGTAATAGAAATCTACTTCACCAATCACGTGTAACTAGTCAATTAAATTTCACTAACTCATTAAGATAACTCTTAAAGCCAATAAATAAATTACACGTACATGATGCTAGATTCCGGATGTTACACGTATTAATGTACAAAATTATAAATCAAAACGGTTAAAATACTATATTTATATCAAAACGTATTGGCATAACAAAATGTTTAAATTAAAACTAATAAAATACTAAATTTAAATCAAAACGTAATAACGTAACAAAATATTTAAATCAATAACCATAAAGTATTAAATTGAAATTGATATGTATTAGCCAAACAAAAAAATTAATTTAAAATGAATAAAACCTGATTTATATATTTTTCATAAATATCATAATTAAATCAAAATATTAAAGGTAATAAAATAGTTAAATGAAAAGGTATAAATAATAAAGTATATAAATAGGTTAAAAAATAAATAAATTGAATACATAAAAGAGACGTAAATTAACTAAATTAAGTGTGTGTAAATACTTTTTAATAAATAAATATAAAGTTATTTAAAGAAAAAATATAATAATAACTATAATATATTTAACAACGAATTAACTCATAATTTGTTATATTAATATTTAAAATTTAAAATCAAAAATAAAATTTTAAGAAAAAAGACCAAACATGAAATTAAATTAAATAATGGATGGACCAAACTTGTAATTGAGGAAAGTAAAAAATCCTCATTTTTAAAAAGTTTAGAAACAGAAGAACCATTTCCGCAAGTAAAAAGTGGTTTGAGAAACTACCACTGCAACTTTGAAAGTTGAAAGACAATTTTCGTAATTTTAAATAAACCACAGGGACCATTTTTGTAATTTACTCTATTTTATAATATACTTTTGTAATAATTATTAAAAAATAAATAAGTATTAAGAAAAATATTTATTATTATTATGATTATTATTGTTATTATTATTACTAAAGTTGACACAAAAAAAGCCCGTCAACTTCTTGAGTTAATTATTTTTAGAAAAAAAAAATAACATATTTCATAAGAATTGTAACACTCCGTCTTTGAGATATATTACGTGAATTTAATTTATTGGTTAATTAAACTATTAATATCGCGTTGAGCCAACAATATTGTGATTAGTGGAGTTAACACGTGTCGGGATTGTGTATACGTGCCACCAGGTTATAATCCACCAGGTTATAATTTTAGTGGATTAATAATAATCATGAATTCACGAGATTAAATGGAATCTACTGACATTAATTGTGAAAATGTGATAACAGGATCAGGTATCGGTGTCGAACCCGCGATATATTGGAAACGTATATGTATTTTATGTTTTTGAGTTTGCCTTCACTTTCTTCAATCAAAAGCAATTAACAAAGTGTTGTGTGTGACAACTGATGCAGCAGTAAAAGGGAAGACATAAATGAATTCAAGGGTTATGGAATTGAATTTAGATCATCATCTCCAACCTTGGTGGTCTTCAAGCTTGGGAGGTAAAAAAAGGATCAAATCCAATGGGTTTTGTTATGTTAATTATTGTCAACTTGTGGGAATTGGGTTGCTAAGTGTGGGTGAGTGTTTGTATAGCATTTCTATAGGTTATAGTAATGGAAATCGAAATTGGGGAATTGAATTATCTCTGGACAGAAGTTGGGCAGAAGCAAAGGACCTATAACCCGTCGTGATCGCGGTCGCAATGGGTTGAGCGTGACCGCGATGGGGTTCGAGACGGTGTGAGGCTGAGTTTAGGCTAGGATTCATGAGCACGGCCCGCAGTGGGGGCGCGACCGTGCAGGGTGAGTGTGGCCGCGACATTAGCACCTTTTGGGCCAGATTGGGCTTTTGGGCCGTAGGGTATATTTGGGTTACATTTTTGGGGGATTATCAGTTATGTTAGAGATTATTGGGTGTTTAGGGATTGCCTGTTAAGCCGAGGTTAATTTGTGAAAATTCATTGTGTGTACAGGGACGGGCTGAGAACGAATCGAGACTTGTCACGATCCATTGGTTCATATAGAATCCATGTCCTAGGTGTATTAAAAAACTAGGTCGTGGGACGAGAATAAGCAAAATATATTGCGTATTCCAAGTAAAAGTGATCATCTCGCCAAAAAGTGAGTATTGGGGATTGTAAAAGTCAGTTGTTGCGATCCAGGTGGGACACGTGTTTTTTCAAAATGCACGCCTTCTTTGAATCTGTAATGGTATACACACACACACACACTTGAGATATGAGAAAGGGAAGCAGCACCTCAGGTATGATCAATTCTTCTTTTATTATTGTGATAATTATGTGCATGAGATGAGATAGAGTAGGAGTATGAGATGAGATCCACTCAGAGTTATTCAAGATGGGTTATCGCGAAAGTTGATATCCGTGATGGGTTATTACGGGGGCCGATGACTATGATGGGTTACCATGAAGGTTGCTGTCCACGATGGGTTATCGTATGGACTGATATTCGCTATGGGTTATCGCGTAGGCTGAGTAGACCTACCTAGCTATGTGTAGGGTTACCATATATAATGCAGAGTTTATAGCTAAGTCGCTCAAGTGCTTTATTATGTGGTTAATCGCTGCTGTGTGTGGCCTCTTAGCAGTGGGGAGTGTTTCCCAACAAGGATAGGAACCCTAATGTGATTTTGGGGAGACGTCCTCATTAGAGATGAGATTCTCAGTATTTTTGGATCTCATGCTCCGTGATGGAGGTACCAGAGAAAAGAGCGATGTGCATAGATTAAAGTTGAGTTGTATTATGTGTCATGTGTTATGTGCTGTGTATTTGTGTTTATGCTGCCAAGTCAAACCCTTGTGTCCTCACGAGCTATTAAAGCTTACGTATTTGAGTCTAAATGTGTATCTCAGGGGTCAGAGATCGGGTTAGCAGTGGGGGACCGATGTAAGGGATGATGACGGTTAGCTCGTGAATTCTTGTCGGTGCCTGTGTGTGGTCTACAGATCCCAGTATGATTCAGTGGCGTACTGATGAGATCAATGTGTGAAACACTCAAACAACAATAATACATATTTAAGTGTAATTAACAATAATTAATACATTAATATTTGCGGGATTAGGGTAAAGTTAAAACTTTTACAACTAATGCATCATAAGCGATGCACCCAAATAACGACTATTAAAGTCTACAAGGTTACAGGTCATGATCCTGCAAACAAATTGTTAAGGCCAGGAAGTCGGCTACCGAAACCCAACACAATAACCAAAGGCATACGTTAGTCTCAAGTCTACAATCTTCAATAATAAGAAATGCTAGATGCTTTCCGCCCGATAGATCAAAACCTGTAAAAAGGTTATCAACTAAAGGGTAAACAACAAAAGTTGTTTAGTGAATTCTCAGATTAATATAAATAACAATTACACAATAATTATTATAACACCTTGCTTTTTATTTTATGTGTTTTGGGCAATTTGCGTTTAATGATGTAATTTCGAATTTCTATATATAAAAAGGAGCTAAAGTTTCATTGATCATCATTTTAGCAAAAACCATTTTTCCTATTTGAGAGCTTCTCTCTCTAAGCTCACCTTCTCTCTAGCTTTTCTCCCAAACGGACTGGCCAAATCTCGAGTTCTATACGTCATCGGAAAGATCTCGAAGAGTACTACACGGATCTGCAATTGCATGTGTGATTTGATTCAGATTTGAGGTAAGAATCGTCGTTTCTTTCTTCTTACTTTCGGTTTTGAGAAAAGGGTTCAAAAATCCCCATCTTTGATTCGTTTAAAGCTATTTTGTTTGATTAATAACTCGATTCTGCTAGAATAAGTGTAATAGAATCGAACTTAGACTTGTTCCTTAGCATATTCATGATTTTTGGCTTGGAAATGCATGTTTGAAAGCTGAAAAACACGAACAAGTTCGAGATGCCAAGAACAAATTCGAAATAGGCTAAATTCGAAGCCCTATGTTCGATATTGCCTATGTTCGAAGCCTATATGAGTTCGAACCTCATAAGTTCGAAGCCCCCCCCCCCCCCCTAAGTTCGAATGGCTTGAATAAATTCGTGGGCAACGCATAATTAAACAATATATTTAGCTAGATGTTAAGGTTTGTAGATGTTGGAATTTTAAAGCTAGCATTATTAATTTAGTATACATTCTGTAATGTTAAATTACAGACACTACACAGCACGTCAGATATTAAATTAAAGGGTTTAGCCCGGCTATGAGTCAAAGTTAAATTCCAGAAAGTTTAAAGCTTATTGAAAGTATTAAAGCCTTCAGAAATTGTGCAAAGCCAGAGTTAAAGTCTAGATAAGCCCGAGCAAGCATTTCAGAGTATTACAAAGCATAAGACAGTACTGTGAGTAACAGTTATTCTTGTTTACATGTATTTTATGTAATTGAGACATAATTTGCTTCTATATGCCTTCTTTGGACTTCAATAGACTTTTGTGAGTGAAGGCGAACACTGTGGTACAGGCGGTGCCCAGCTTAGCCGGATCTTACATCTGATCTATTAATGTGCATAATTTATTGATATCTGTTTATTATTCTGCATATTATACAGCAAGCTTTGTTTGAGCGTTTCTTTGTGCATTTCATAAGCATTTTACTTTACAAGCAAGCAACTCTGATGCTCACCATTATCCCAAGCATTATGCGGGTAGCTAGTCCCGCATCACAGATTGATCATCTGTCAGCGGTAACCCCTAGTGGTGGCATCTCCTTTCAGCGTGCAATGTCTCAATTGTGCAAGCATTCATTCTGGGTATTAAGCATAAGCAAGAAAGCAAGCATTACAGCCTTTATAGGCTCTTTCGCCACATATCTTACATGCATCATGAATATCTGTTAACTCACTAAGCAATTAGCTTACAGTTGCTACTCATAATTTTTACAGGAAAAGGTAAAGAGTAAGATGGACCATCTGCTTAGGTCTATTTTCTGATCAACCCAGAGGACTTAGCTCACTATTCAGCTTGTGGTATAGTATTGAGCTGCTTTGGGATCTGGGTAGCTGCTTTATTTATATTGTGAAGTTTTAGCAACTTAGCAATGGACCTTGTAGCACGTGTAGTGCATGACTGTATTGTAGTACTTTCATTTAGTTCTTATGCAAGCTTTAGACTTATTATTATGCTTATGACTGTTGTTAATTATTCCTGGGATTAAGCAAGTGTGTTTAAAGCAAGGATGTCACAATTATGTTTATCCAACATGTATTTGCTATCAACCAAAACATAAATTCGAAGCCCTATGTTCGAGATTGCCTATGTTCGAAGCCTATATGAGTTCGAACCTCATAAGTTCGAAACACCCCCCCCCCCCCCTAAGTTCGAATGGCTTGAATAAATTCGTGGGCAACACATAATTAAACAAGATATTTAGCTAGAAGTTAAGGTTTGTAGATGTTGGAATATTAAAGCTAGCATTATTAATTTAGTATATATTCTGTAATGTTAAATTATAGACACTACACAGCACGTCAGATATTAAATTAAAGGGTTTAGTCCGGCTATGAGTCAAAGTTAAATGCCAGAAAGTTTAAAGCTTATTTAAAGTATTAAAGCCTTCAGAAATTGTGCAAAGTCAGAGTTAAAGTCTAGATAAGCCCGAGCAAGCATTTCAGAGTATTACAAAGCGTACGACAGTACTGTGAGTAACAGTTATTCTTGTTTACATGTATTTTATGTAATTGATACATAATTTGCTTCTATATGCCTTCTTTGGACTTCAATAGACTTTTGTGAGTGAAGGCGAACACTGTGGTACAGGCGGTGCCCAGCTTAGCCGGATCTTACATCTGATCTATTAATGTGCATAATTTATTGCTATCTGTTTATTATTCTGCATATTATACAGCAAGCTTTGTTTGAGCGTTTCTTTGTGCATTTCATAAGCATTTTACTTTACAAGCAAGCAACTCTGATGCTCACCACTATCCCAAGCATTATGCGGGTAGCTAGTCCCGCATCACAGATTGATCATCTGTCAGCGGTAACCCCTAGTGGTGCCTTCTCCTTTCAGCGTGCAATGTCTCAATTGTGCAAGCATTCATTCTGGGTATTAAGCATAAGCAAGCAAGCAAGCATTACAGCCTTTATAGGCACTTTCGCCACATATCTTACATGCATCATGAATATCTGTTAACTCACTAAGCAATTAGCTTACAGTTGCTACTCATAATTTTTACAGGAAAAGGTAAAGAGCAAGCTGGACCATCTGCTTAGGTCTATTTTCTGATCAACCCAGAGGACTTAGCTCACTATTCAGCTTGTGGTATAGTATTGAGCTGCTTTGGGATCTGGGTAGCTGCTTTATTTATATTGTGATGTTTTAGCAACTTATCAATGGACCTTATAGGACGTGTAGTGCATGACTGTATTGTAGTACTTTCATTTAGTTCCAACCTTTAGACTTATTATTATGCTTATGACTGTTGTTAATTATTCCTGGGATTAAGCAAGCGTGTTTAAAGCAAGGATGTGACAGGATGGTATCAGAGCATTAGTTTGAGGGATTCAAGTGTTAGCAATAACACTTGGACTCAAAATTTTAAGCAAAGATATTAGCTTCGAATATCTAGGCTTTAACTTGACTTGAGATAGGCTTTGACCTTACTTTAGGAATTGGGAAATGGGGTAGAATAGGAATTATATCTATTGTTATGCAAGCGCTATTTATATTATTTCTGAATATGTCTGGATCTGGTGAAGGAGCTGGAGGTGGACTCACTCCTGTACAGATCATGCAAATAATGCAAACCATGCTTAATGAGAACAACGAGGGTCAAGCTAAGTTCTTGCAAGATCAGTTTCGTGCTCGTGATGAAGCCGAAACTAAGCGCAGAGAAAAATGTAGGAAGCAGCAGCATGATGATATTAGACGTCGTGGTGACGACATTGACGAGGAGGAAGCTCCTGTAGTCCCACCTAAGGGCTGCAAATTCCGTTACTTCAAAGCTTGCGGAGCTCAACCTTTCAAGGGTGCTGCAAAGTCTATCGAAGCGCTCGAGTGGATTACTGGCATCGAGCGTATATTTCTTATTAGTGACTGCGCTGAGGAAACAAAGGTCAGCTTTGCTACTACACTGTTCGAGGGTGGCGCAGTTATGTGGTGGAGATCTCAGGAGAACATGCATGGAGTCAACTGGATTAAGTCCCTATCTTGGGATGATTTTAAAGTGATCTTCTTTCGTCAGTACTGCCCGACTGATGAAAAGAAACGTCTGGAAGAGAGACTGATGTCTCTTACTCAGGGAACCAAATCGGTGACTGAGTATGAGATTGAATTTACCCGACTTAGCCTACTGTCTGACTACCAAGTTGCTACTGAAGAGCGAAAGATCGACCGATTCTTAATGGGTCTGCATCCAGAGTATCAGAAGTTCTTGAAGCACCAAAGATACACCAACTATGCCGATGTCATTGAAGCTGCTCGAATTCTCGAGCAGGATTTTATTCGTGCTGGAGGACTTCCTGCTTCATCTATTAACCTGACCTGTCCGTCACCGCCTACGAAGTCACGTACTGGAAGTTATTCTGGATCTTCATCCAGATATTCGCCACATCAGTCTCAGTTTGACAGTTTAGCTCGCCCCCGGCCCAGAGAGCTCATTCTTATGTGGTACATTCTGAGCCGAGGCAGTGTCGCCGCTGCCAAAAGTCACACATTGGGCGTTGTAACCCCAATGATGTGAGATGCTACGTGTGCAACGACATAGGGCATAGTAGTGAGGAATGTCCCAACAAAGTAACTGTGTGCAACAACTGTTTACGCCCTGGACATACTGAGCGGGCATGCACGCATCCGTTCAGTTTAATTTATCCGAGTGCAGAGCATCATCCACAATTGCAACAGCAACAACACCGGCCTCAACAACAACAGCAAAGACAAAACCAACCGGCCCGACATAGCACATCACGTGGAGGTTCTAGCCGCCGTAGCGAGCCAGCGCGAAGTCAGAACCGAGCATTCCAAACAACGGCCGAGCAAGAGAAGGAAATACTAGATGTGGTATCTGGTATGTTTCTTGTTAACTCCGTACCTGCTAGAGTCATATTCGATTCAGGAGCCAACCACTCTTTCATATCAAGTTCATTTGCATCTAAGCTTGGGATATCACCTAGTATTTTACCAGTTATATTTGATATCGAAACGGCTAGTAACATATGCGTGTCTACCGATAAAATTTACCGCGACTGCATTATTCTGCTTGATAACTATACTTTCCAACTTGACCTTATTCCGATGGACTTTCACGAATTCGATGTCATCGTGGGTATGGATTGGCTTGATCATCATGACGCCAACATTGTCTGCAAGAAGAAGTTAATAAAGCTCACTACTCCTGATGGCCACAGTATCTGCATCTATGGTGACAGAAAGAAAGGTGAATTATGTTTAATTTCGGTAGTGAAAGCTAGGAAGCATATAGCTAAGGGTTGCACGTCTTACTTAGCATATGCAATAGATGCTAAGTCTGAAAAAAAAAAACTTTAGCCGAGGTACCAATAGCCTCAGAGTTTCCCGAGGACATCTCTGGACTCCCACCAGACCGTCAGGTGGAGTTCAGAATTGATTTAGTGACAGGCGCAGCACCAATTGCTCGAGCCCCATATCGACTTGCACCTGCTGAGATGCAAGAAATGATGAAGCAATTGCAAGAGTTGCTTGACAAAGGGCTTATACGACCAAGTTCATCTCCCTGGGGAGCTCCTGTTTTATTCGTTAAGAAGAAAGATGGGACTCTCCGGATGTGCATTGATTATAGGGAGTTGAACAAGGTAACAATAAAGAACAAATACCCGTTGCCCAGAATAGATGATCTTTTCGACCAACTTCAGGGAACTAGTTACTTCTCATAGATCGATCTTAGATCTGGGTATCATCAGCTCAAAGTTCATGAAGAAGATGTCTCCAAAACAGCTTTCCGTACCAGATATGGGCATTACGAATTTCTTGTTATTCCCTTTGGCCTTACAAACGCTCCTGCGGCATTCATGAATCTCATGAACCGTGTTTGTAGGCCAATGCTTGACAAGTCTGTTATCGTCTTTATAGACGATATTCTCATCTATTCCAAAACCGAAGCTGAGCATCTTAGAGAACTGCTAGAGTTGCTGCGCAAGGAGCGGCTTTATGCCAAGTTCTCTAAATGCGAATTTTGGTTGCGACAGGTGCTTACAATCTCGATTTACTCATTTTAAGCTTATCTTTTCTTAAATTTCATACTCAGCGTTAACTTGCAAGTCTTGTATCTTATCAGATACAATTCCTTGGACATGTGATATCTGGTGAAGGAATCTCTGTAGATCCTTCTAAGATAGAAGCCATTCAAAACTGGGAAGCTCCCAAATCAGCTACTGAAATCCGAAGTTTCTTGCGATTGGCGGGTTACTACCGTCGATTCATTAAGGACTTCTCAAAATTAGTCGTGCCCCTTACTTCACTTACTCGCAAGAACGTTCCATTCATTTGGGAAGAAGCTCAAGAAACCGCATTCCAAACTTTAAAGCATAAACTCACCGAAGCACCTATTCTGGCTCTACCCGAAGGCAACGAAGACTTCGTAGTCTTCAGTGATGCCTCATATCAAGGACTCGGGTGTGTTCTGATGCAAAGGGGCAGGGTCATAGCATATGCTTCTCGTCAACTCAAGGATCATGAAAAGAGTCAGCCGACTCATGACCATGAACTTGCTGCTGTGACTTTCTCGTTGAAAACGTGGCGTCATTATCCCTATGGCACCAAATGTCAGCTATATACGGATCACAAGAGTCTTAAATACATTTTCAGTTAGAAGGAACTCAACATGCGCCAGCGACGCTCCATGGAACTCATCAAAGACTATGACTGTGAAATTTTGTATCACCCCGGCAAGGAAAATGTGGTGGCCGATGCATTGAGTCGAAAATCTTATTCCGCTAAATGTCTCTATACTCTGACTCATACTTCGTTTTCATCTACTCTGATCGATGAAATTCTTGTTGCTCAAGCCGAAGCCTTGAAAGAAGAAAACCTTAACTCCGAGGACATGAAAGGGCAGCTTCAATTCTTAATCAATAGCCCTCGTGGCTTAAAACTCTTCAAGAATCGCGTTTGGGTTCCGAAATTTGGAGATATACGACAGAAGATTCTCTCAGAAGCGCATTGCTCGAACTTTTCTGTACATCCCGGCAGCACCAAGATGTACAACGATATAAAAGCTGAGTATTGGTGGCCTGGTATGAAAAGAGACGTGGGTCAGCATGTCAATAATTGTGTTACTTGTCGGCTAGTCAAAGCAGAGCATCAGCAGCCTTATGGCAGTCTTCAGCCTCTACCAATCCCCGAGTGGAAGTTCGATCATATAACAATGGATTTTGTGACAAAGCTGCCGACTACGCGAAGACAACACGATGCAATATGGGTGATCGTGGATCGTTTAACCAAAGTCGCTCATTTCATTCCTATACGCGAGAGCTATTCACTGGAGAAACTAGCTAAGTTGTATATAGAAAAAATCGTTACTCGACACGGAGTGCCATTGTCAATCGTTTCAGATCGCGACAGCCGGTTCACTTCGAGGTTCTGGAGTGCATTACAAGATGAATTAGGCACCAAGATCAGAATGAGCACGGCTAATCATCCGCAGCCTGATGGTTACAGCGAGCGCACGATCCTTACACTCGAAGACATGCTGCGGGCGTGTGTTCTTGAGTTTAGTGGTAATTGGGATGACCACTTGCCGTTAGCAGATTTTTCTTACAACAACAGCTACCACTCATCAATCAAAGTCGCACCTTTTGAAGCCTTATACGGACGCAAGTGCCGAACGCCTACGTGTTGGCATGAAGCCGGTGAAGCACCAATCGCCGGTCCTGAATTACTTCAACAAACCAACGACAAGATCAGAATCATTCGCCAACGACTGGAAACTGCTCAATCTCGGAAAAAGTCGTATCACGACTAACGCCATAAGCCTTTAGAATTCTAGAAGGATGATTATGTCGTATTGAAAGTCTCGCCGATGAAAGGTGTGTTTAGATTCAGCAAGCGTGGCAAGTTAGCACCACGATTCGTTGGTCCTTTCAAGATCATCGAACGTGTTGGAACTCAATCTTATCTGTTGGACTTGCCGAGCGAACTATCCAACATACACCTTGTATTTCACGTTTCACAACTAAGGAAGTGCAACGAAAACGAAAGCGAAAAGTGGACCGATCATCTGACTTATAAGATTAACGAGAAACTGCAATGCGATGAGCCTGAGGTTATTCTAGAGACAAAGATGAAGAAGCTAAGGAATCGAGAAGTAGCAATGGTGTTAATGCAATGGAGAACTTCTCATGGTACTTCCCAGACCTGGGAATCTGAACAAGACATTAGAGTTCGATATCCGCATCTCTTTGAGCCCTAGGTACTTCGAGGACGAAGTGCAAGCGTGATGGGCTCATACTATAACACCTTGCTTTTTATTTTATGTGTTTTGGGCAATTCGCGTTTAATGATGTAATTTCGAATTTTTATATATAAAAAGGAGCTGACGTTTCATTGATCATCATTTTAGCAAAAACCACTTTTCCTATTTGAGAGCTTCTCTCTCTAAGCTCACCTTCTCTCTAGCTTTTTCTCCCAAACGGACTGGCCAAATCTCGAGTTCTATACGTCATCGGAAAGATCTCGAAGAGTACTACACGGATCTGCAATTGCATGTGTGATTTGATTCAGATTTGAGGTAAGAATCGTCGTTTCTTTCTTCTTACTTTCGGTTTTGAGAAAAGGGTTCAAAAATCCCCATCTTTGATTCGTTTAAAGCTATTTTGTTTGATTAATAACTCGATTCTGCTAGAATAAGTGTAATAGAATCGAACTTAGACTTGTTCCTTAGCATATTCATGATTTTTGGCTTGGAAATGCATGTTTGAAAGCTGAAAAACACGAACAAGTTCGAGATGCCAAGAACAAATTCGAAATAGGCTAAATTCGAAGCCCTATGTTCGAGATTGCCTATGTTCGAAGCCTATATGAGTTCGAACCTCATAAGTTCGAAGCCCCCCCCCCTAAGTTCGAATGGCTTGAATAAATTCGTGGGCAACGCATAATTAAACAAGATATTTAGCTAGAAGTTAAGGTTTGTAGATGTTGGAATTTTAAAGCTAGCATTATTAATTTAGTATACATTCTGTAATGTTAAATTACAGACACTACACAGCACGTCAGATATTAAATTAAAGGGTTTAGCCCGGCTATGAGTCAAAGTTAAATTCCAGAAAGTTTAAAGCTTATTGAAAGTATTAAAGCCTTCAGAAATTGTGCAAAGCCAGAGTTAAAGTCTAGATAAGCCCGAGCAAGCATTTCAGAGTATTACAAAGCATAAGACAGTACTGTGAGTAACAATTATTCTTGTTTACATGTATTTTATGTAATTGAGACATAATTTGCTTCTATATGCCTTCTTTGGACTTCAATAGACTTTTGTGAGTGAAGGCGAACACTGTGGTACAGGTGGTGCCCAGCTTAGCCGGATCTTACATCTGATCTATTAATGTGCATAATTTATTGATATCTGTTTATTATTCTGCATATTATACAGCAAGCTTTGTTTGAGCGTTTCTTTGTGCATTTCATAAGCATTTTACTTTACAAGCAAGCAACTCTGATGCTCACCATTATCCCAAGCATTATGCGGGTAGCTAGTCCCGCATCACAGATTGATCATCTGTCAGCGGTAACCCCTAGTGGTGGCATCTCCTTTCAGCGTGCAATGTCTCAATTGTGCAAGCATTCATTCTGGGTATTAAGCATAAGCAAGAAAGCAAGCATTACAGCCTTTATAGGCTCTTTCGCCACATATCTTACATGCATCATGAATATCTGTTAACTCACTAAGCAATTAGCTTACAGTTGCTACTCATAATTTTTACAGGAAAAGGTAAAGAGTAAGCTGGACCATCTGCTTAGGTCTATTTTCTGATCAACCCAGAGGACTTAGCTCACTATTCAGCTTGTGGTATAGTATTGAGCTGCTTTGGGATCTGGGTAGCTGCTTTATTTATATTGTGATGTTTTAGCAACTTAGCAATGGACCTTGTAGCACGTGTAGTGCATGACTGTATTGTAGTACTTTCATTTAGTTCTTATGCAAGCTTTAGACTTATTATTATGCTTATGACTGTTGTTAATTATTCCTGGGATTAAGCAAGCGTGTTTAAAGCAAGGATGTCACAATTATGTTTATCCAACATGTATTTGCTATCAACCAAAACATAAAAGCCAATGATGGTGATTGGCAAGTTAGAGTGGGATCACCTCATCCTCATTGAGGACTATTGGTGTCCCACATTGAATATACCATCCATAAGATGTCCCACAAATATGTGTCCCCGTTCGAGGGCTATAGACTTACCAACATTAATCAATCACACAAATTCCACTTTAACCGCCCAGCCCAGCCGAGTCAAGGTGGGGAATAATCACAATCTTTGGTATCCACTTCACCCATCCGGGCTAATCCGGTCAAGGTAGGGAACCATCTCAATAATTTGAAATCCACCTCACCCATCCGGGCTAATCTGGTCAAGGTAGGGAACCATCTCAATAATTTGTAATGTTCAGTTATCATCATTGATCGAGATGTTGTCAACTCGTCAAAAATAAACTCCAAATAACCTAAGTAGTTAGGGTAAGAGGGATCATATCCACGAGGAACATGTGGTTATAGTTGCAGCGAAAACACAAATCTAAATACTTTACTTGAGCGAATAATGAAACTTAACGATGAACATTAATAATTAAATCCAAACTTAAACGGAACAAGAATCACTAACTAGAAAGACTTTGGAACACAATAACATCAAACACTTAGGTTGTGATTATATGAATGGATGGATTACTTCTGGGTTTTATCACATAGAAAAGTAATTATATTCTATCTTTCATTAGGTTATACTCAAGGTCACATAGACATGACCTATTTGCAATATTATTAATGTATCTTGGAGACGAAGTATGTTTTCATCATCACTCGTCTTAACTCCTATTCTAGCATGAGCTCGGCACGAACGATATGATTGCAATAACTCGTCTAGCGATAATCAACAATATAAGCATGAACACAAAAACACAATTATATGATTAACTAATGAAAACCACGGAGAATGTATCAATGTTATATAACAAAACTACTTGACAAAATATAAAAACTTCACTATGGATTATCCCCAGAAGTAACCGTGATGAGATTAGCCCTCCATAGCCTTCAAAGATTGCATCTTGATTGGTGAAGAGATCTTCAAGGTGTTGGATTGCCGAATGGTTGAATCGGAAGTGATTGAGACGTGATTCGATGTTAAACGGAGTTCCGACGAATGATGGAGGTGAAAGGGGGACTTTGGATGTGTGTGAGATATGTTTTGGACGTTCTATGGCCTCCTTATTTATAGATTTCTCCAAATACTAACGGAATCAGTTGATGTTTATCCATTCTTTTTGAAAGATTCCGTCCAGACAGACTGATGGGGTTTTGGGCTGATTAGTCCGCTGAAGCTCTGACATTCTTCTGAAACTTTCTGATCTCGGACAGATTGATCTCCTTTTGGCAGATTGATCCGCTGCTTCTTTTCAAATCTTTTCACTCCAAACAACACCAATTTTAGTCATTTGCTTCCATCACCTAATTCAAACAAAATACTTATGAAAGTATCTTATATTCTATGAAAGAGATGCATTAACATGTAAATTAAGTATGAAAACCTTAATGTAAAATGCATCGATCAATCATCCGCAGGTGTCCCGTTACATCACCAAATACATACTACTAATGACACCATAACACAAGTGTTGCCAAGACATGCTTGCAGCCCAACATGTCAGATCATCATCGCCCATCACATAGGTGACCCGTTGCTATCCTCACTTTCTGCAACACATACCGGGGCTTCCAGTCCGACCATGCTTGCAGGCCAACGTGTTAGATCATCATCATCTATCACACATAGGCAGCCCATTACTTTCCTCACATGACGGATCCCCACACAAACAATATGTATATGTAATTGGCCACGTCTACCCCGATTAATAACGGGAGTGGTTCCCAACAAGTTACATACACACACACACACATACACAGCCACATCTACCCTGAATTAGAATGGGAGTGGCCGTCCAACAATAAATCAAGTACACTAGGTACAACCTACATCGTGTACATTGGGCCTTCCATAATTCCAATGAACTGAAAATAAGCACTGGACATCCATATGAGTCCAACCAAATCCACAACCAAAGATGAGGTCCAAAGAGCCTCATTAGAATCTATAATGGGACATATGACCCTTTAAGAGCAATCACCAATGTGGCCTAACTAACCTTTCAAGATTGGCCACCCACGTACTCCAACTAACCGTTCACCATTGACGGTTCTAATATATCATCGAGGCCATTTAATAATCTCAATAAGCCTACCGAAATAGTCCTTAAGCACAGTTTATAACCAACTAAATTGTCACGATGAGTGACCCAACTTACAAATTGGAATTATCATGCAATTCATCTCATTGATTAACCATTACCACATAAATAACTTATTTGGCCGATGAGGTCATCAGTCATGTATCATCACATTCCAGTTCATATTATTCATGTATATAAACATTTAGGCATACCATATCGAATGCATGACATTAATTAGCATGTTATTATGTTGGTCACATATCATGTTATCAACAAAGGCATAAACAATTATTAACATGTAATCCTTTTTTTACATTAGTCCTAGAACTCATAGTGATTAGCTAATTATGGCCTCGGCTTCTGAAATCACCTCGCAAATGCCTATATATAAGGCAAAAGCCTCTTCGAATAGGCTGCAACGTTCCAAATCACCTACATGAAGTTTTCGTAACAAATATATAAGCCTCCAAATCCTATTAAATCCATAAAGTCAACCAAACATGTTTTTGGGTTTCAAACCGAAAGCCTCGGTTTGTTTCGGGACCCTACGAGACCCGAGTTTACATTACGGCTTTGGGAACCTTTAGACCATTAATTTATTAATGTATCACAACAATAAGACCCCCACATATGACCCTCCTATTCTAAATTCAACTTTGATGACCGAACTTTAAGCATGTCATGCTTATCAGTAAGCATGTCATGCTCAGGGTCTGCACACTGAAATTTTGTTTTTTGCATAAAACATACCCCCAAACTCACACCGAACCACCATTAATTACTATGAAACATTAAATAAACTTAAGCTAACATATTTACAACATATTAGGGTCATTTTTAATATTTCAAACATATCAAAATCATGTGTAACCATCCCTTGATTCACATGAACTCATTTGAGTTCACAAATGGGTTAAAACCCAACTACAACTTCAAAGCTTCAAATGAGCTTCTTCTTGACTCTAATCAATTCCATTACAATATTAAACATCTTTAGGTTATGTTTAAGTATCCAATTTATACTAATACATAAGCATGCAACCGATTAATACCAAAAACTCATTAAAGCATTTCACCGAACACGTGGTGTGCATTTTAGACATAAAACACAAATTGAGCCTTTGCTTGAGTTTGGTCAAACTCCAATTCACCACTTCAAAACTCCAAATGAGTTTTCACTTGCCTCAAATCAAATTCATATCAATATTTAACATATTTGGATCAAGGTTGATCATATTTATCTTACTAAAACACCAAACTCAAATTCCATATTCTCCATTAGAGTTCATTTAAGCCCTAGATTGGGTCCAAACAAAAATACTACACCAAACCCAATAAACAACATATTTTGGCTCCATATATCTCAAATAACAACATACTACAACATTTATGATGATTGGAGCCACATTGATCATTTAATCATAAAACCCACTATGGGGTTATACTCCATTAATGGAGGAGATCAAAAATAAAAGGGAGAAAGAATATGAGAAATGATTATACCTTCACTTACTACCTGGATTTGCAAGATTTTAGTTCCAATATTTGATTTTCACCACCAATCCCTAACTTTCTTGTTTCTTCTTCTTTGATTTGGATGAACACACACATAACTATGTGTGTGTGTGTGTGTGAACTGTATATATGAAAGGGGAGGGGGAAGAGATTTCCATTTATTTCCATTTAATTTTCATTATTCCAATAATTATATTAACCAAGCATTATTAAGGATATAATTACCTCTTAACTATTCCGGGTGTTACAGTGTGTGTGTGTTTATATTTGTTAGATCATAGTCGATTATGTTGTAATTAATGTTTTTATGTCAGTAGTGTTTGCTTGTAATCCTATGACATAACTATTATGTGTTTATGCGATATTGCCACCTGTGATCCTAAACAACGTGCATATTAATAGATTTTGAGGGTGTTACATGATGGTATCAGAGCTAGTGGTTTGAGGGATTTAAATATCGTCTAGTGGATGCTTGAACTCAAACCTTGGTGTTCAGATCCTTGGGGGAAGTCTTCGTGACACGAAATAGTGGATATTAATAATTCTGATAACTTGCATGTTGTGATGCATTTTGGGATTTATGCAAACTTGAGATTATTATGTTTCAACCTTGACAACGAGGTGACATATTTGATGATGAGAGATATTCGGAGTAAAGTGATGATTACATGCGATGTGAGCAAATTTATGGATTTATCTATAACACTAATGGGTAATTCAACTTTGGGTAATGATATTGACAAGGGTTCAGGGATGAAGCTTCTAGTCACCATTGAGATAACCATGCATTCTAGTATAGAACTTGAGATGATTATTTGTCAATGCCGAAGAAAATCCTTAAGGAGTTTGCGATTGGGTGTCCACTAGAGTTTAAAATTTGAGATTGTATGAGATGAGATAACACTTGTGAAAATGAGATTGAGAATTTTGAGATTTTCTTGCAGAATTGAGTATGTGTATACCATACATATTACACGATGGAGTGTCATTATGAGTATTAAGGACTTACTGAGGGCTGCCATGGTTTATGTGATGACTTGGGGCTAGTTCAGGGTTATGATCGAGTTAGATTATGGTGTCAGAGATAAGGGGTATGAGATAGAGCATCGAGTTTACTTACATAGCCAATGAACTGTTGCAGTGCAGCCGCATATGAATGTGTTTATCAAGTGAGTTCAACTAGTACATTATCATGTGAATGCAAGAGAACGAAGAGTTACAGTTTTGTTGAGCGATTGTAATGTAATACTCAAGAAGTTTTGATACTTCATGAGATTCCTAAATGTACTAGTGCTAGAGTTAGCACGAATCAGAGAGAGAGATATAGATAGACATATGGGTTAACTATGGGTTCAGAGGCAGGGTACAGATTGTCAGTTCAGCCCCAATTGTCAGGAGTTTCTGGAGACAGCGACAGACTTATTACAAGGGTAGAGACAGAGGTTAAGTTTGGGAAATTCAGAGTGGAATCAGAGGCAGAGCTAGAGATAAACAGAGTCAAGCTAGAGACAGAGTTAGACACCTACAAAGTAGTGTTGAGTAACAATTCCAAGAAACATGGACATAATTGATGATTTTGTATTGAGTATAACGGTTAAGATGCGGTCATAGATGTGTGTGATCTTTTACGTTTTAGTGTTCGTGGTGATTTCAGTGTGGTCGATTAGGGTATACCATGATAGCTTGTGTGATCAAAGTTGTGTTTTGTTTATAACGTGAAAAATCAGAGCACCAAACTTGGGTTTGTCTAAAGGGAGTGACGCTAAAAGTGTAAATGAGTACGAGCAAAGTTGTTACAGTTGAACTTTCACGTGTAATTGAAGAGATGTATTGAGCCCAGAGTCATGGGATGAGCATATCATATTATTAATGTGCAGCCACTTGAGACGGTCGTATCGGTTATGTACCTTTTAACAAACTCTGCGTTTGTTGAGAGTAAATTTAATTATCTTTACGTGTTTAACTATGACCGTAGGTATATAGTAATGATCTATATGGTGTACCTATGTTTAGGATTGCAAATAAAGTTGAAGATTGCACTGCATTAATGGATTGACCATATAGAGTTACATGAACCAAATGAGTTTTTGCTATGTTTGAATAGACATCACAAATTGAGATATGTTATATTGAGACAATAGCTAGCGTGAATTAACCCTGATTGTGACATTAAGTTTACGTTAGAGTACGAGAACAGACCAAAGTGGAAGATGGGGATCACCTTCGATTAGAGTATACAGATGTGTGATTCAAGAACATAAACTAATTGGCTTATGAGGACGCCAAGGAAAAGGGAAGTGATTAGAGGATATATCAATTAGGCGTGAACTACAAAAGAATTTTATAAGAATTAACTAAATTATTTGTGGAATATCTGACTGGGTCAAAGATCGAAGTATTAATCGGGGTCTGTGGGCATACCTTATGAGTTGACATCAACCGAGATTCATGGAATAATGCAGTGGTATGGTTATAGAGTATATAGATCGAAGTGTGATATATTCATGATTATGATAATCAGTGATGTTTGTGCTTAAAGGGTAATAAAGGGTGCGAGTAACAGTGTATGAGGCCGATTACGAGCAGTGTAGTTTGAGTCACGTGATAACCAGTGAAAGAGATAAATTGAATCTAGAGATTTGAGATTAACTGAGCTGTGAGCAATCAAGGGTAATGCCAGAGATTCAAGATTTCTGATTATAGTAGAGTCATAATGCTTACGATGAGATGACGACCAAATTTATTGGGATAAACTGAGAATTCAGAGAATGCTATGTGTGAGATCACAGAGTATAAGTTCGATGTGATATTTTCGGGTACAAGTTCGAGGAAAATCTATGAGAATACAGAGTTAAGTTCCATATGAGATACATGGAACACAGAGTATGTGTCTAAGACGGTTGTGTGAGATCGTCGTGTCAGAATTAGTGTTACTTGGGGTCGAGTAATTGTGGTATTTTGTACACATGTGTTGGGTGTGTTTATTATTGTGATCGAGTTATGATATTGAGTTAGGGGTTACAGTTACATAGTATTGTCCCTCGGAGATTTGTGAACTGACGTGATGGGTTATAGAGTTTGAGAAGCCATATGTGATGATTTTTGAGCTGCGAGAGCAAACGTGAGATGAGACTGTGAAAAGAGATGCTTGTGAACAAACCTAGCTATTGAGATAGAGTGATAGAGAACTAGTAGTGATTTGCGAAAAAGTTGAATTTTAAAACTTTTGCCAACCAAATACTGGGAATTAGACAAATTGAGATTGGTTGTGCATCCGAAGAGCATTGCGATAGCCCGAAATCTTTAAATATGTTACTATTGATAAGGACTCAAAAGCGAGCTGGGACGAGCTATTGTGGAGTAAATGATTTGCATTGAGAATAAAAAGTAAACACCAAAAGTTCCACAACCAATATCATAGCGGATTTTAACATGTAACTCACAGAACGACGTGTGTCAATGATGATTTTGATTCTAGTGGATTAATTAACAAAGGAAGTTCGACCTTTTAACTATCGATGGGTCATAACCATGAGTCTGATGGTATGATTTTGTGGCAACGACGTGATATCATGGAAGGGGGACGATGAAGTTCAGTGGTTATGATTGTAACATTTAGATTGCAAATAAAAATTCAACAGAGTTGTTGATAGACATATTGAGATATACGGGACGAGCATAAGGGAAAACAGAGAGCAGTGAAGCGGATTGAGATCCAATTCGAGATTGCTAGAGATGGTCAACCTTTGTGATTGAGATTAAGTTTAGTATTAGTGTAATCGAGCTAGTGAAAGTGATTCTGTGCAAAAGTGTAATAAACTGCTAATACTATATGATACAGTGGGCTTCTGAGACAGTGCAGAGTCTGTGATCAGGAAGTGTTTCCTGGGACTATTCAGGGGTAATATATGTTTTACGTGATTCATCGAGAAGAGTGCTTCATGTGTAATAATTGGGTTTACTTCAGTGAGATTACCGTAGTGAGCAGTTTTGGAATGCTGGGCAACATGAGTTGGTTACAGATGCGCGAGTCTTAGATTCAGTATTGATGAGATATCATGCGAGTAGCAGTGTTATTCAAGGGCTTGAGACAGAGATGTGTAGCGGTGACCTTCTGACGAGCCGTCGTTGTGGCCCGTAGAAATAATCCAAACTACCTTCTAGTGTAGGGAAGTGAGGGTCGAATCCGCAGGGGGCGTGTAGGTTTGTTAGGGTTATATTGCTAGTTTTTTTATGACTAGAAAGGCGATTCAGCTTGCGAATTAGATTGTTTGGAATGGTTATTAAAACTAAATTAATACTAAACAATGGCAAATCAAACTACGATCAATTAACAAATCAAAGTAAAGATAACCATTTACGAATTCACTACGGCATAAGTTATTATTCAATTGAATATCATGCAATGGTCACATATACATAACCAATTACTTAGTCGTATTAATCATGAACACTTTAATCAATAACTCTCGGCATAGCGCATGCAATATTCATTACTTGTCTTAATCCCTAAACTATAGACTCGACAAAAACAATAATATCACTATGAACTATCTTGCTTTTATCAATTAAATCATTCAATCATATTCATAACCAAAAGTATATCGTTTGCATTACATAAAATATTCAATAATCACAAAACACATCAATACAATAAATAACATTCAAATAAATAAACTTAGCCGTAGATCCTCCGCAAATGACTATGAAGCGTTTAGCCCTCCATCACGTGTTCTTCACCGGAAATGATTGTGGAGATCATCCTTTAGGGTTCTAGGAGACGAACGGTTGGCACCTCACTTCTTCGTACTTGATCGCCAGCGTTTTAATATTTCGGAACTTCCAAATCGAATAGCAGGCGCCCCTATTTATAGAGGTCATGATTTTTAGAGTTTTGGACGTAGAAATGCGACTGTAGGGTTTTTACGCCACCAGCCTGTACTAGAACTGCTTATGAAGTTAAAATCTTACTGTTTTGGGGCGTAAGGGGGCGTATCCCTACTCCCCAACCTGCGCCTTTTGAGCTGAAGTTTTTTTGTGGTGCTTTGAAATGACTACCTGACCCGGAAAATGAAATATTGCGTAAAAGTACGATAGTTACGAAGTGAAAATGCATATATGAGCCTTTAAAACTACCGAAAACATGCAATTATACAGTCTTATCAAACCTCCACAACTTAGCTCTTGATCGTCCCCGAACAAGCCTTAGAATCAGAACTAACTATGTACCAATTGTATTAGTAGTGTGTTCAGTAAGTCCAGATTAAATCAGCCTTCGCAATAATGCATTAAAATTTTGAATGTAAACTAAGAACATTTTCGGTTAAAACACATTTTTCTCTAAGTAATTATAATGCATCTCACTTTTGAAAATTACTCTTTTAGCTCAAGGTTACAAGTCTTAAAACATGTGGATCTTTTGACCATCTTTTCCCTATATGCGTGTATACAACAAATATTACTTTTGATTACCATGCTTTGAATATTTTTTTTCTTTTCCTTTTTTTTTAACTCGAGTTTTTAACATAGCTTTTCTAGTTGGTCCATGTAGCGAGATTTAGGTCAATCACTCCCAAACCAGATGGTTTTATGGGATTAGACATGAATGTTACCCCGTAGGACTTAATTTCCCGAACCAACTAGGCTACCCTCGAATATTTTGAGGCTAAAAACATGATTAAGCTCTCCCCCTTATTGCATGAGTTTTCCAAAATCTTTTGACACATTATTTCCAATTAAGCACAAATGCACCTTAATAAATTTGAACTCAACATACAATAAACTGTTAATTATTATTACGACTCTTAACATAATTCTAAAATTTCTTACTAACACTAACTAATTCTGGGTACAATTTTCTATGTATCATCATTTTCCACGGCGTGATCGGCAAACAAGAACCATTGGAGAAATTAGAAAGACTGCATTGACACTAAGCATTCTTATTCAACTGGACTCGACAAATGAAAACAGATCATACACAAATACTAAAAAATTGCAAAAATAAAATCTTAACCTAAACAAGCAAATCTAAATATGATAAACGTGAAGAGCAAGGAACGATGGTACCCGATCACTAGTAAGGAGGAAAAGGAAGTCCAAAGATACTATTGAAAAGCTACCAGCCTGAAAATCCTCGTGATGTCGAACCCCCTCTCAATATGCCCAGTTCTGTTGTTCATGATAAGTCGTAGCTCTCTACCCAGGTTGTTAAATTTCAGTCTAAAAATAAAAAAAATTGTGGAGGCTCGTTAGATCATATTACACATTTCATAGAACCTACCCATCCCAACTTATACCATTGTGACATCCTCGTCACATAAACACACTTATAACACTATTACAAAATATGTCATCCGTCACGTTAAAAAATCGTGGCCATAGACCTTTGGCCACAGTTTTATTTTTCATTCAAATCGTGACCAAAGGTCGCATCACTTTTGGTACCTTATGGCTACATTAAATATTCGTGATTAAATCATATGTAAAATCGTGGCCATAGCCTAAAACCGTGGCTATATGGTAACAATTTCTATATGGTTGTGGTCTATATTTTTAGTAACTGTGACCATGAAATACTTTTAGTCATAATTTCTTTTAACACCATGACAGTTGGATACATTTAGACACACATAAACAATTAATCCATGGCGTTAACATTTTTTTACAGACACGCATAAACAAATAAATCGTGGCCACCTGGTATATTTAAAGACGCACAAATATTTAATCGTGACCATTGGATAAATTTATACACACATAATCAGCTAAACCGTAACTATTTGAGACATTTAAACACACTCCATGAATGAAACCGTGACAATTGGTAATATTTTGATGCACATAAACTATTAAGTTGTGTGACCATTGGTACATTTAGACATGCATAAACAATTAAACCGTGACTGTCGGGTACACTTAGACATACGTAATTAATTAAAATGTGACGATTGGTTTCAATTGGACATACATAAAGTATTAAACCGTGACAATTGGTACATTTTGACACACAAAAATAATTACACTGTGACCATACTATTATTTTAGTCACATAATAATTCGTTGATTCATGACAATTGCTTACTTTGAGACACATATAATAAACAAAACCATGACCATAGATCATTTGTTTTGGATTTAATTATATGTTTGCTATTGATCCTATTTGTTCTGTGTCTGGCCTTATGCATTTCTGTTTTGTTGAGGCTTCTGGTTACAATTCTGTTGCTGGTCCAATGTTTCTGGTTTTGCTGTTGTGGGCTGGAATATTTATTTTTTGGAGTTTTTATTCGCTATTATGGGCTGGGTTCTGACTACTGCTGTTGGGTTCTTATTTTGCTGTTGTTTTATTTATTGTTATGACTTAAACCTAAGCTGTAATAGAGTAGTTACTAACTACTGGTCTGATCATTGCTGTTGTTGGGTTCCTATGTTGTCTCTTAATCTGGTTTTTTATTGTGACTGGGTTTTGGTTTCTGGTTTAAAAACAGCACCATCATTGGCTGCATCAGTGGTTTTATGGTTGCTGTTAGTTTAATTACATGGTGGCTTTTAATCTGGTTTGCTGCTGGTCTGTTATTGGAGTTCACCATCAGATTTGGGCTATTGATGTTAAAAGCTGCTGGCATATGATCCTGTTGCTGTTGTTGTGCTGTTGCTGGTCGTGGTGCTGTTGCTGGTTTAATGATGTTGAAGTAGATGTTTTACGATACATGATATGTTACTTAAAAATTATTAGAATGATGTTCAAGTAGATGTTTCATGTGGAGTTTGTTCAAACTAGGATGGATTGATGTATTTTTAATAGAATTTGAATGATGGTAAATATAATTGATTTTTGTCATAATTGTGGTTAAACATGTAAATAATTGAGATGGTGTATAAGTAAATGAGTTATGTCAGTTTTTTTAAATATAAACACTTTATAATCTTTTACATAAGAAACTATTAATTGTTATAAATGTATATTTTAAAATTTATTAGTTTGATGACAAAAAGTAAAAATTGCTAAATAAAATAGATCAAACATTATGAAATTATTAACTTTAAGATAAATATAACAAATTACAAATTACTTATAAATACTAATTTTCACATGTTTATTTTTCTTATATTGTGACAAAAAAAATACTTATGGTGATATGCTTTTTTAAACTGTAAACAATAATTTCTTTTTAGCTACACAAAACAAATTATAACGTGAGCATATGATGATTATAGTTACATTTTTTTTTTCTTTGTGATGAATGTAGTTTACTTTTAGACATTCATTCATAACAAACTAAATTATTCTAGTCATAATGTTTTTCTTTTACCATGACTATTGTTTATTTTTAGAGATTTCAAAAAATTAATTTGTAACCACTGAATACTAGTAGCCATGTTCGCTTTTTTAAACCGTGACAAAAAACTACATATAGTGACATGTTTTTTTTAATATTGTGACCATTTATTACGTTTAACCACACAAAAGAAATTAAGTCGTAGGCATAAAATATTTATTGTCACATATTCTTTTTATACCATGACTATTGTTTACCATTAGACACATATAATAAATCTAGTCGTCATGTTTAATTGTTTAACTATTAATAGTCACTTGTTTGCTTTTTATAAACCGTGACAAAAAAACTTATAGGGACATTTTTTTCACTTAAACCGTGACCACTGATTACTTTTAGTCCCACAAACCAATTTTTCGTGTGACCATAAAATACTTATAGTCACTGTTTTTTTTCTTTTATCATGAAAATTGTTACTTTTATACACTAATAAGAAATTAACTAAACCATGATCATTAAAAAATATAGTCACAACATTTTTTTACCATGACTATTGTTTACTTTTAGTTACATAAAAACCATAAAACGTCACCTTTAAATATTAATAGTCACAAATTTTTTTTATCCGTGACAAAAATACTCCTTATATTGAAATTTTTTTTAATGTGTGATTGATAGCTTTTAGTCACAAAACAAATTAAATCGTGACTTCAATATACTTATAATCATATCTTTTTCATTTTACTATTACTATTGTTTACATTTAGACACACATAAAAACGTAATCTGTCACCTTTAAATATTAATAGTCACATGCTTGTGTGTCTTAAACCATGACCAAAACATAATTATGGTGATATGTTTTTTTTTCTTAAACCGTGATTATTAATTACTTTTATATACATAAAAGAAATTAAATCGTGACAAAAAAATACTTAGTCACATTTTTCTCTTTTATCATGAATATTATATACTTTTAGACACACATAAGAAACTAAACCGTGACTGTAAAATACTTATAGTCACAATAATTTTCTTATTTCATGACAATTGTTTACTTTTGGACACACCTAATCAACTAAATCATGACCATTAAACACTTATAGTCATATGTTTTTCCTTTACCATACGTGGCTAATGAACTCCACTCTTTGGTCACACAAAGCGATTTTGTGACCATATAAGTTGGCCTTCTGTCACAGTTTATTCATGTGACTAATTCCACAATAAATTTAGACTCGTACAATTAGACTTCAGGGTGTCCCTTTGGTTACCGAAAGATATTTCCAGGACCATATACATATTTATCGTCACAGTTAATAACCATCACAAGATTATTATATACATCAAACAAATAATTGTGACAAACAATGACATTTGGTAACAATGTGGAAACCGTGACAAGTCTTTGTCACGATCCTTATGTTAAACTGTGGCTTAAGGTTTGAATGTGATTTGCAATGCTCATAGTTATTGAGATAAACTGTGGCTATCATAATAATACAAGTTCATATATGACCCTTTAGTCAATCCAATAACAAAAGATGTGGCTAGGCAGTTTGGACTAAACCGTGACCATAGGTCATTTTTGTACTAGTGTAATGAGCAGACAACCAACACAATCAGATTCTTAATAAGATTCTTTGCTTATTTGGAATAGATGAAACTAAATAAACGTACACTTAAGTCTAGAAACAACTAAAATTGGGTTGGAAATCCTCCCCAACTTAGTTGGTGACTAACATTTAACTAAAACGAAGAAATAATTAAAACAATCCACCTTTTCGTAGGGAATCACGATTACACTTAGCACGTGCAACAAGCCGTTAAACCCCTCGGTATCCCGAGTGGACGAGTGTTGTCTCGTAAGGGTTTCTAGAAACATACCCACAAAGTTCTCTGGTTTGCCTCCCAGGAAGCGAGTTTTACGTCTTCAGCCAGACGTAGTGCTCCTATACTAGCCTAACTATATTTGGGATCCTCTGACCTAATTAGTTCAGAGACTAGCATATTATTGGTGGCCCATTGTACATATAATTTTAACCTGTGTCTAATGGAAACCAGAGTATTTTGGACTTTGATAATAATTGTTCATTAGGGAAGGAGTCCCTAATGTGATCAGTTAAGTCCAATGGACAAAGTGGGAGCCTAGACAGGTGGTCGACAACAACATTCTCAGTCCGACCTACTGCCTCTTTATATATTAATAACACTTACAGTAGAGCTTTTTCTTGTGCCTCGGTCAGATCTGATAAGATAATGACTAGAAGAGTGTCATTCTGACCTAAGAAGGCATACTTTGAATGCGTAGGCAATACTTTTAACTCTTGAACATGCGGTTGTTCTATTGAAGGCCTTGCAGATTGAGGCATATCAGTTGGTAGCTTTTCAGTCTTATGGGTCCACGGTGGTTGTTTAGGTTCCAGTGTGGATTCCATGACTGCCTTAAGCTCATTGCATTCATCAGAGTTTGTCATAGCAGTGTCATGCTCAGCAAAAAATAGCTCAGTGGTATCCTTGGCACTGATTAGTGAACCATGCTGCTACGCAAGTTCACCACATCGATCATGTAACATTATTAATTAATTGAAGCAGTGGTGGAATCATTGAACACGTTTAATCGCAGCTTGCGATTCCCAAAGGCAATATCTACAGCGGTTCGTTCTACACTTTATTTGAGCATTAATAGTAGCTAAGAACGGTCTGCCTAAAATAATGACTAGCTGGTTTTCTCCAAGAGAACTCTCTGTATCTAAGACTAGGAAGTCGACCAGATAGTAAAAGTCTTCTACTTTTACTATAACATCCGATAAGATACCCCTTGGACATTTTGTTGACTGATCAGCCAGTTGCAGAATTATATCTGTGGTTTGTAACTGGCCTAGATCATGCTTGTCAAACAAATTCCTAGGTAAAATGTTTACACTCGCTCCAAGGTCGAGTAAGGCCTTTTAAATTTGCACATTGCCAATTGTCACTGGAATCAAAGGTGATCCAGGATCTTTCAGCTTTGGTGGCAAGGAATTAGAAATCACTGCACTCACTTGCTCAGTTAAGTGGATCTGCTTGGGAAGCGAGACCTTAAAGTTTCTTTTCTGCGTGCAGAGATCTTTTAAGAATTTGGCATAAGAGGGTACTTGTTGAATAGCCTTGACCAATCAGATATTGATCTTGACCTGATTGAATAGGTCCCACAAATCCTCGGGTTGTGGACCTCTCTTGCCATATGAAGATGATTTTTGATTTTCCAGAGCAGCAGGGTAAGAAGGAGGAGCTGTGTTGTCCTGATCCTTAACCGCCTCCCCAACTTTGGGAGTTGGGATATATGCCTTGATCGGTTCCTTGAAAGTAACTTTATTAGAACCTTCCTTCTTTTTAGGATCCGTTGTATCTTCATACACGACCTCAGTGTCATTGTCTTCTTCTACCTCTTGTTCTTTTGGCATTTTGATCTTATTATCTACTTCTCTACCACTTCTCAGAACAGTCACCTTAGATACTTCATTAACCTCATGTTTCTTCTCTTTGTCGTGTGCGTGCGAAGGGTTTAGAACAATGTTACTCGGAAGCTTCCCCTCCTCTTGTCTTGTGAGCGATTCGGCTATCTGACCCATTTGGCGACTCAGCATCTCGTTAAAAGCTGATTGCTGCTTCATGAATTCTGCGAACTTCGAAAATTGTGAAGAACTCATGTTCGTCTAAGGTTGATCACGTTGGTTAGGATGATTTTTCCATCCCAGATTGTAGGTTCCTGAAAATGGGTTATTCCTTTCCCGATGCGCTCTAAAACAATATACTTCATTAGCATATTCTTTAGTGGATTGCACTTTAGGACAGGCTTCAGAATGGTGAGATGGATTTCCGCATATTACACAATTAACTGATGCAGGGGGTTTTGGCTAAAACCCTTTATTAGTTGATCTATCTATTTTCCGAGTTCTAAGATTTCACTCTTGACTTCAAGCTTCCAGGCATTGTCTATACCCATCACCTGAACTCCTATATTATTCTCAGAACCCGCTTGAACTTTGAGACATTTACTGAGTTGATTCAATAATTCCCAAGCCTCATCATCTTCTTTAGCTAAGAATGTGCCACCAATAGCGGCGATGATCCTGTTTCGGCTTTCTTGACTCACACCATCAAAGAAACTTTTGACGAGCATCCATTTTGGAACTTCATGGTGTGGACAAGCTCTTAGTAACTCATTCATCCGATCAAATGCTTCATAGAATTGTTCACCGGGTTTGTGTTTAAAACCGGTGATCTTTTTTCGTTTCTCAGTGGTTTTACTAATAGGGTAATACTCATTGAGAATATCTCGTTTCATTTTATCCCAGTTTGTGATGCTATTGGTGGGTGATATTCCACTAGCACACCTTAATTTTAATTATGAAATGGATATAAATATACTAAAACTAGCTACAATTAGGCAAGTATTACCTATCGTATGCTAATATAGTATAAGTAAGTCCAGGTATCGAACACATGGACAATATGGTGTCATGATGATACTAAATCATCGATTGATAATTAGCTATGGTTGAAATTGATTTAAAAATGTGTATGAATATAAATATTGACAAAAGATCTATCGCAACGATACACACGGGCAGGAAAAAGAGATTAATGACTTAGATTTCTGACAAAGGGAAATATGTAATCAAATGGGATCACTCCCCCTAAACATCGAATGGGTAATTTAAAGCGCAGATTGGGTAATATATCAACATGAATCCAAAGAGACAAACACACAAATCTCTAAGATATGTTTGATTCTATTTTATCATGATAACCAATATCATATCCACTCAAATCTCTTATACATGGAATATTGATTATTAATGTGAACAATGATCATCTAGCTCTATGGATCTCTCATCATAGCACAATGATCCCATAACTCACGGCTTGAACACGAAAGTCTCTTTTAAATGTTAAAACTTGATTCATGCAAAACCGAATGCTCTGAATAAGGTTACCAACTCTGAAAGACGATTCGGTTAACACCGAATACATAAAATTCATGCTATATTCTCATAAAAACACAAATCCCCTCTCGTTGTTATGAAAACACTTTTTAAACATACTCTTTCACCATCTCTAGTAGAAAGATTTAAAGACACCAAGATATTTGGGTCATCAAAAACAAATACTAACTATCTCGAACTCTCGTTATGGAAATAATAGAGCATTCATAGCAAGTTTAAAAGTCTCAAACAATACAAAAATATTTTCATTCAAAATGGGTAAACTATGACATATCAACCAATCATATACAAAATATAAAGCATCCAATGTTTAGGGTTTGTTACCCAAATGATTACACAGCAAAACTACTCCATAATCATGGAGTAAAATATCATCTCTACGTAAGGAAGCATTACACACATTAAGTTGAACTAAAGTATGAGAGAAAGTCCCATAATGATGTAGATGATGATGAAGATGCAATCCACTTGTCAAAACTCCAAGTTGTAATCCTTCCTTGCCTTCCTTCTGGCTCAAGAAATCGGAAATGTGTGTATTTTTTGTGATAAAAATCATCTCCTTAATAAATGAGAATAAGGAACTCGCCGAGTTTTGGCTCTTGCCCTTTGATTCACACAACGAAAACCTAAAAATGAGAACCCTATAAGATCGAATTGGAGACGAAAATTAACCAATTAAACATGCAAAAGACAAGATATCGTCCGATAAAACATGTATGAAATGGACGATATCAGTGGGTAGCGACACAAACCAATTTTTGGCTTTTCCTTTTAGTGAAAAAGGGAATAATCAAAGTTTTAAACCATCGGTCGTTATACCTCGAACGTGATTAGCTTTACAAATAGCTGTGAATTCAGCTAAATGCTCATAGGGTTCCTCACTAGGCATTCCTTTAAAGATATCATGAGAGTAGCAGTGTTATTCAAGGGCTTCAGACAGAGATGTGTAGCGGTGACCTTCTGAAGAGCCGTCGTCGTGGCCCGTAGAAATAATCCAAACTACCTACTAGTGTAAGGAAGTAAGGTTCGATACCACAGGGAGCGTGTAGGTTTATTAGGGTTATATTGCTAGTTTCTTTATGATTAGAAAGACGATTCAGATTGCGAGTTGGATTGTTTGGAGTGGTGATTAAAACTAAATTAATACTAAACAATGGCAAATCAAACTACGATCGAATAACAAATGAAAGTAATGATATTCAATTGACTATCATGCAATCGTCACATAGACATAACCAATTACTTAGTCGTATTAATCATGAACACTTTAATCAATAACTCTCGGCATAGCGCATGCAATATTCATTACTTGTCTTAATCCCTAAACTATAGACTCGACACAATTAATAAAATCACTATGAACTATCTTGCTTTTATCAATTAAATCATTCAATCATAATCATAACCAAAAGTATATCATTTGCATTACATAAAATATTCAATGATCACAAAACACATCAATACAATAAATAACATTCAAATATATAAACTTAGTCGTAGATCCTCCGCAAATGGCTATGAAACGTTTAGCCCTCCATCACGTGTTCTTCACCAGAAATGATTGTGGAGATCATCTTTCAGGCTTCTACGAGATGAAAGGTTGGCACCTCACTTCTTCGTACTTGATCCATGACTCGATTGCAGCAGGGCTTCGCCAGCGTTTTTAATATTTTGGAACTTCCAACTCGAATAGCGAGCGCCCCCTATTATAGAGGTCGTGATTTTTAGGGTTTTGGACGTAGAAATGCGACTATAGGGTTATTACGCCACAAGGGCGTAGCCCTACGCCTACCCCTATTCCGGGGGGTATGCAAGCCTGCACTGGAACTGCTCTTGAACTTAAAATCTTTTTGTTTTGGGGTGTAGGGTGCGTAGACCTGGGCGTAGCCCTACTCCCCGACCTGCTCCTTTTGAGCTGAATTTTTTCGTGGTGCTTTAAAATGACTTCCTGGCCCTGAAAATGAAATATTGCGTAAAAAATACGACAGTTTCGTAGTGAAAATGCATATTTGAGCATTTAAAACTACCGAAAACATGCAATAATACAGTCTCATCACCTTCATACGAGTTAGAGTTAGGGGACGAATCTTTATAAGAGAGGAGGATTTGTAACACCACGTCTTTGAGATATATTACATGGATTTAATTTATTGGCTAATTAAATTATTAATATTGTGTTGATCCAACGATATTGCTATTAGTGCAATTAACACGTGTTAGGGTTGAGTATACCTGCCACCAGGTTATAATTTTAGTGGATTAATAATAATTATGGATTCACGAGATTGAATTGCATTTATTGACATAATTATGAAAATGTGATAACGGGATCAGGTATCGGTATCGAACCCGCGATATATTGGAAACGCGTATGTATTGTACGTTTTTTTAGTTTGCCTTCACTTTATTAAATCAAAAGCAATTAACAAAGTGTTGTGTGTGTGTATGACCACTGATCCAGCAGAAAAAGGGAAGACAGAACTGAATTCAAGGGTTGCGGAATTAAATTCATAAAGGATCAAATCCAATGGGTTTTGTTATGTTAATTATTGTCAACTTGTGGGAATTGGGTTTCTAAGTGTGGGTGAGTGTTTGCATAGCATTTTTATGGGTTGTAGTGAAGGAAATCAGAATTAGGGGATTTAATTACCTATGGACAGAACCTAGCAGAAGCAGGGGACCTGCAACCAGTCGTGATCACGATCGCGGTCGGTTGAGCACAAACGTGATGGGATTCGAGGTGGTGCGAGGCCGAGCTCGAGCTAGGGTTCACAAGCACGACCCGTGGTGGGAGCGCGCCCCACGATAGAGGCATCATGACCGCGATGAGAGCGCGATCGTGCTAGGTGCGTGCGGTCGCGATCAGCACCTTTTGGACTAGATTGGGCTTTTGGGTCGGGAGGTCTATTTGGGTTACATTTTTGGGGGATTATCAGTTATGATAGTGATTATTGGATGTTCAGGAGTTGTCTGTTAAGCCGGGGTTAATTTGTGAATATTCATTGTGTGTGCAGGGACGGGCTGAGAAAGAATGGACCGGAAAGTGAGTACAGGGGCTTGTGAAAGTCAGTTGCTATAATCCTGATGAGTACAAAAGTATTTTAAAAGTGCACGACTTCTTTCGAAGCTTTAATTGTGTGTGTGTGTGTGTGTCTATATATATATATATATATATATATATATATATATATATATATATATATATATATATATATATATATGTATGTATGTATGTTCAAAAGTGCATTACGATCGACAAGTTCAAATCATTTGATGTTCATTACGATAAAAAAAATTATATTTCATGAAAAGTTTAACATTAAAACAATATGCACAAGTGAACTGATAATGCACCTTTTAACATGTGCATATTGTATTTTAACATGAAATATAACATTTTTATTGTAATGAATTTCAAAATTATGTGAAATGATCAATAATAATACATTTATGAACATGTGTGTATTGCACTTTTTCATGAAATATAATATTTTATCGTAATGAACATGTACATTTAGTATAGGATTCCAGGACTTCACTCTAATATGGGACTCCATGGAACTTGAGTCTATACACACACACACACACACAGATATATATATATATATATATATATATATATATATATATATATATATATATATATATATATATACACTTGAGGTATGAGAAAGGGAATTTACACCTCAGGTACGATCTATTCTTCTTTTAAATTGTGATAATTATGTGCATGAGATAAGATAGAGCAAGAGTATGACATGAGATCCACCCAGAGTTATTCGCGATGGGTTATCGCGAGAGTTGATATCCACGATGGGTTATCGCGGGGTGTAACATCCCTACTTTTCAATTATTTGTAAATTGGCAATTTAAGACTCAGTTATTGTATTAATGGATTATTATGTCAATTTAAGCAAAATTTCGATCACAATTTTAAAATAAGAAAAGATGAGGAGAAGTCCTCATCGTAGTTTTCTGAGCAAGCATAACATGGAGAAACCGATCCGGACAATTAAATCGGTCAAATAAGAAAAATATGAAGTTGAGGGGTATAATGTGCAAATAAAGAGAAATATCAAATAAAAAGGGAAAAGTCTTTCATTTTCACAATTCTCTCTCTCTCTCTCTCTCTCTCTCTACTCTCTCACCGTACTCTCTCTCTCTCTCTCTCGGATTCAAATCAAGAACACAAGAAATCACCGAATTAAAGTGCAAAAAGTTGGATTCAAGTTGCAAATTAGGAACTATAACAACTGCAAGCAACGATTCGAGGTAAAAATCGTTCTATATTACAAATTTTTGGATGTTGGGTTCGGTTTTTATAAGAACCGAATCATAGGATTTTGATTCTAAATGTTAATGCATGTTGAATCTTGTTATGGAAATGTTAAAATCGAGTATAAAGGATGTTGCATACTAAATTTCAGATTCAGATTCGAAGTCTAAGTATGATTTTTGAAAATAGTGTGTGTTTTAGTGTGTGTGTTCATCGATATATGATGAAAAATGGACATAAATGGGTTAATTTGGTATATTAGTGTTATGTTATAAGTTAAAAATGTACAATAAAGTTTATATTTGTAATTTTAGATACAGAAACATGCAAAAATAGTCAGAAAGGAGTTTCTGGAAAAAGTTGGAAAATATAAGTATGAACTCGGACTGATGAACTAGGTTCGGACCATCCGAATTCGGGTCCAACTCAATCCGGATCCATCCGAGTTCGGACCAACAGTCAATTCGGACTAACAGTCATTTCGGACCTTGCTCAATCCGGACCTCCACCCTATTTCGGACCATCCGAATTCGGATGTAGTCCGAATTCAGTTCCAATTTTACTTAATTTTCAGAATATAAGTTTTAAACAATTACTGACATTAAATCACTATTACACTGACTTGACAGATAATTGTGGTGTTATCAAACACACATTGATTCAGAGACAAATCACATTGTACAAACCACTGTGAGTAATAGATTATCATTCTAACAATTATTGTCTTTGCATTCACGTTTTACATATTCAATGGCATGTTCACATTGTTCATATACATCAATTGGCACTCATGATTGATTTGTTGTTATGATGCACACTCGTACTTGACATGTAACACACATGTAGCCAGCGTTCGTTTGAAAGTGCATCTATTTACATCATGCTTGCACTGCATGATCATTACTTCACAATCTGATGCGACCTGGACTGGGGCTGACAGCAGGCCACTGTCGGGGACTGATCATCCCACTCGTTATCCTAGTCAGGTTTGGCACATCCCCGATCAGCCAACCCCATGCTTGCACTTCATGGTTTTTCACATACTATGGGCTTGCATTGCCAGATTTCACACTATGCTTGTAAAGAAATAATTGTTGAATGTATAATCTGTTATCTCACTAACCAAATTAGCTTACTGTTGACTCACAATGTTTTCAGGCAAAGGCAAATGTGTAGCTGGACCATCTACTTAAGCAATTTCAATTCAATATCCCAAAGACTTTAGAAGCTATTGGTACTTGAATGTTTGTAGCTTTGGGCTGAGATTTGATACTGTCAAAACAATTATGTTGATGTAATAGTTAGACTTTATCACTGTAGACAAATACTTTTTTTGCTTTAGTGTGGAACTGCTGAAATATGAATTAAGCATCAATTTTAATTATCATGTTAATCAATGGGTTGTGTGTTGATCCTGGTGATTTCATTTATACTATCAAAATATGAGGATGTCACACGGGGGCCGATAACTACGACGGGTTATCGTGGAGGCCGCTGTCTGCTATGGGTTATCGCGTGGACTGATATTCGCGATTGGTTATCATGTGGGCTGAGTAGCCCCACCTAGCTCTGTGTAGGGTTACGATATATATGCCAGAGTTTATAGCCATCTCCTTCATGTAATTTATTATATGGCTAACCGCTGCTATGTGCAACCTGTTAGCAATTGAGAGGGTTCCCCACCACGGATGGGATGCACAGTGTGATTGTGGGGAGACGTCTCCATTAGAGATGTGATTCTTAGTATTTTGGATCTCATGCTCCATATGGAGGTACCAGAGATAAGGGTGATGTGCATAGATGAAAGTTGAGTGGTATTATCTGTCATGTGTTATGTGATGTGTGTTTGTGTTTATGTTGTCGAGTCTAACCCTTGTGTACTCACAAGCTGTTAAAGCTTACGTATTCGAGTCTAAATATGTATCTTAGGGGGTCAGAGATCAAGTTAGCAGTGGGGGACCGATGTAATGGACGATGACGGTTAGCTCGTGAATTGTTGTCGGTGTCTGTGTGTGGTCTACACATCCTGATATGCTTGAGATCAGTGTGCGTGTTTATATCTGTTAGATCAGAGTCGATTATGTTGTAATTAATGATTTAAATCAGCAATGTTTGCTTGTAATCCTATGACATATTTATTATGAGTTTTTGCGAACTTGCCATGTGTGATCCTAAACGACGTGGCATTTTAATGGATTTTGAGGATGTTACACGAATTAACTAGTTGAGAAACTTTAAAATAGTTTTTTTTACAAAAGAACTTAAATCAAGAAAATTAAAAACTAAAGTGCATAAATTTTTCTTGATTTAATTATGCTTTAAAAAGATTGTAATTTATAGAATTGTAAATAATGGTTAAATTTAAGGATACCCGTAACTAATTGTTTTCCAAGTGACATGTTAATTAAATTTCAGCAACTTTTCTTTAATTTATAGAGATAATGACACCAAATAACTATATATACTTTCGAATTTATGCACATTTCTATAGTGTACTTTTATTTCTACACATTTTATGTAGTGTATTTTTAAAAGTGTTCTAATTAGGTAATTGGGTAACTTGATGACCGGTACAACATGTTACCATGCTTTGTCAATCTTTCTTTCTGTACACATATATGTAGTGTACTTTTTCTTTTGTACACATTTGGTAGTCAAACTTTTAAAAGTGTTTCAATTAGGTAGTTGGGTGACCTGATGTTACGAGTCATCAGGTCACCCAATTATCTAATTCAAACACTTTTAAAATAACACTACATAAATGTGCTCAAAAAAATAAACTACATAAACATGTATAAACTCTAAAGTACATAGTTACTTGGTGAGATTTTTTTAATTTATATATTTGAATTATTTTTAATTTCAAACTACGTTATTATTTTTTCTAAAATTCTATCTATATCTATAAAAACTATTAAACAAGTAACTAAAATGCTACTTGTCATCTTATTATGTTGCCACTAGTCATATTTAATTATTGACATGTGTAATTTATTTACCTATTTTTAAATATAAGTAACTTAAATTTAATGATTAAATAAAACTATATAACTAACTAACAATATTTCACCTAAATTTTCTCCATCATTTAATTTGAAGTGATAATTTCTATTCTTCTAATGTATTAATTACATTTTAAAATATTAAACAATATTTCAGACATAAATAAATCATAAAACCATTTATTTTATTATTAATATTATAACTTCTCAATAACTTTTATTATATAATGTTTTTGATGTAAATTTAAATTAAAATGTCATTGTCACAGATTTATTTTACTTACAATTATCTATAATTTATTTTTCTTTCCAATAACTTTTAATAGGAGGCAGTCTAAAGTAATAAATTCTATTTATCTATATGTATTAGTCCACACTTTTTTAAGAGCCCATAAATCTATAATACACATAAATCATCATATGTAAGCCTTTTTTTTTTAATGA